>LR990957.1:15400000-16000000 GCA_905163465.1 Craniophora ligustri
TATGCAGCTTGAACCCTAACGACGAAACATTTTAGACGAACGAACGTAATAATTGGCTGCGGCAATAGAACGAAAACATCTATAGTAAATAGTGTTAAGTTGGTATCTAGTACTGGACCGACTGGTACCTACCACAGTAACCTATTTCGCTGCCAGTAGAATTACAACTTGCAACCGGCTATTGCGTTCAGTGTTCACAGTATCTTAGTGTACACATTTCATCTAACTATTGGCGTTCCAGTCTTTGTCGGCATCAATTTGGTAAATGTGTATATAATATATATTTCTCGAAATACTTTTGAGATCTTAAGGGAGTACACGAACGCTGTGTTCTGCTGTTATTGAACAGCATGTACAACATCTCCACTTTATTGAGTTGTTCTTAGATTGGTATGCTTTTTACACTTGTATAAAATCGTACGTGATTTCATTCGTAATGACGTAATGGTCAAAGTTTTCAAGTTACTAAAGTTTACGGGACCGTCGAAATATAAGGAAATTTCCTTCTCAGAACAATATGAAGTCATTATATTGATATCTTCTGACTTTTCCTTGGCTACATCTTCAGACCTTTGCTGTACCAAAAGGTTTTATATGTTGTAGAAAACGTAAATGATAATCGAGGACGAGGATTAAATAGTTGTATAATATGCAGGTGTAGTTGTGATGTAGCTACGTTGCATTATAAAATATACAAAGTAGGTATCGAGGTTCGAGATGCAACAAGTTTTATTTCTTGAATGAAATCCCCGAGTGCATCGATACGCATGATTTCTTTTTTACCATAATGTGGCCATTTAAATGGAGCGTGTAATGTGCTACAGTTACACAACGAACATTTAAAAATATACGTATTTCTGTCTGTTTTCAAATATGACGGCTTAAGTAGGTAAGCCCTTAGGAAATGGCACAGCACAACAGTCACTGCTTATGCAAATAATTTGCGTTTGGTATTTGTATGAATAGATTGAAAATTATTATTAGAGCACTTAAGTATTGCCGAGGCCTGTAAGCTATTCTCGAATAGTATTTGTACCAATTCTAACCTAGGAAGCCTGGCGAAGTCAGAACGGCCTGGCCCACCTTCACAAAGTTTACACCACATGTCCAAAATTTCAGCCTTTTAGACTACATAGTGTTAGCTGTGTGTTGGTAGATCAGTCAGTCTGGATAAACGATTTTATCAGTGTAGGTAGGTGTGTTGATTTTCTTACGACAAAAGAATTAGAAGAGGAAAAA
Organism: Craniophora ligustri; assembly: GCA_905163465.1. Classification (NCBI taxonomy): domain Eukaryota; kingdom Metazoa; phylum Arthropoda; class Insecta; order Lepidoptera; family Noctuidae; genus Craniophora; species Craniophora ligustri. The sequence goes on from LR990957.1 coordinate 15,401,240, forward strand.
TGTTCTAACCTACGTTGACCTCACCATATTTTCGGCGAAAAGATTACGCAAAGGCAAGCGAGTTCTATGAACTTAACATTGAATCAAAATGGGAAACACAGCCAGCATACTAAAATATCTCTGGATACAGGACATTATTTAAATACACTGTGTCGGTTGCTGGAATACCTACTTGCCCGCGCGCGTTCGGATACTCGTATCATGTTTATTTTCTCTTTTATTAATGGTTTATCGTATTAATACAATAGTACCTGCTCTACGCTCCGCAGAGGATTCTATTTGTTCGTTTTTGCATTGTCACACAACTCACACAGCTGTTTTAAGAGCGAAAAGTTTATTTTTAAGATTGGATCTACAGACTAAAGTTGCTTGGGAGGTATTTTATATGTTATTTATCTCAGGCAATCCTTGCATGCCACTTACCTGACTATTTAGAGTGATTCCTGTCAATCTTGTTTTGGTAAAAACAATCTGTGGTTAGCTAATATTTTTTTATTTGTTATCAAAATAGCAATTAAAGGATTATACCTTGAATTAAAAACAAATAAGTACATGAGAATTCAATTTATAGCAACACTTTATTTCCCTGTGGTCACGTACTTTTTGCAGCATAGTTTATAGCTATAATATCACATAATTGGCAGGTAATTTGTTATAATACGAAAATGGAGCACATGAAAAAGATAACAATTAATCTACGTATATATTAATGACCATCAAATGCTATTTCAACTGGGCATTAAAAAATGCCACTCTGTGCATAAAAAGTCGCCCCAAGTGGCCATTAATGACTAACATGTGTGTGCATAGAAACGTAAAAATAGAGACATAAATTACTTATTTTTTTAGCGCAAGTTATGCGTGCAAAATGCACTTAACAATTGTCTCATAAATTATGGACATCCGATACTGGTTGTAAACGAGAGCATACCGGCGTGCTATTTTAGGATAAATTAAAATAACAGCAAATGTACTTTATAAGTATCGTAACAGAGTTCTTCTCAATTCAAATAAGACTAAATAATAATTTGATGCAGGATTTTTTCGATAGGGGTTAGTAATTAAGGTAAACAAAGGACAAACAGCCTCCAAAACCTTCAACACTTCTCAAAGCCGGTGATTTTATCAGTGATCGATTTATAATTGCTAGCTCAAATCTGATAATAGATTCTTCAATAGCTGGCTATGACTTGGCACGTTCGAACAAAGCCGAAGCCATGGGTACGTTTTATATTTGATCTTCTGATGCGATAATCGATAATGTAGTAGCACAATCGAAGTAAGTACGGATAAAAAGGAATATTGTTATATTATTTAATGTAACAAGTAATTTCGAATTAACTTATTTTTCAATGAATACAGTTTACGTGAAATTCATTTAATTAAGTATCAAACAAAAACAGAGTGCAAAAACTGTATTAATATATACTTTTCAACGGTTTAATTAAACCTACTTGTAACAACCTTGTCAAGTAAAAAATAAGGTATAATAACGAATAAAATAGAGTTGTGTCGACAAACTCAATCCTCCCATCGACTAAACACTATAATCCTGTAAGCACTGTAATTAAAATAAACAGTTTTATGGCTATTGTGCAAAAAGTGGTAAAAAAAACGCTTTTATACTTTAGCGCGTCGGCTTCCACTCGTAGACTCGTTAATTAACTTTGCTTACGATACCAGTAACTAGGGAGAAAGGTGCGTACAATTCAAACTCTGCATCACTCGTTTTATAAGACTGAATGGGTATATTATACAATTTACATAATAATAGCTGTACCCTGCTATGCTTTTTTGTAGGGCATTTTCGTTGCATTGACTTTGAGGGGATATCATGTCAAATTTGAGATATATTAGCGCAGAATTTTCCGTTTTTCAAGCTTACACAAACTTAAATGTTTTATTTGTATAGATACTAGTTTACTAATATATTTTTAAAGTATATCTTTACTGCAAGAAAAGATAACAATATACAATCATATATAATTAATTAATTATATAATCAAGTTGATGTAAAAGTATACATTATTGAATGTAATTTAACTATGTACATAGTTAAATTTATTAAAAATGAAGTACTTAGATGAAGAGAGAAAAACCGGCTAAGTGCAAGTCGGACTCGTACACAAAGGGTTCCGTACAAAATTAGGCAAAAAATTGCGTTTTTGTATGGGAATTAAAATAAAATAAATATTTATGGGGGGCCTTAAATATTTATTTTATTTATTAATAAAGTAAAAATATAACTAAGTATTTTGTGAATATTTGAAGTGCCAACCTGTTGCCATTATTGATATCGAGCAAAAAAGGGCAAAAATACTCACGTTTGTTGTATGGGAGCCCCCCTTAAATATTTATTTTATTTTGTTTTTAGTATTTGTTGTTATAGCGGCAACAGAAGTACATAATTTGTGAAATTTTCAACTGTCTAGCTATCGGGATTCTTGAGATACACCCTGGTGACAGACAGATTTCGCTGTCTGTCCGTCCAGACAGCGAAATCTTTGTATGTAAAAGGGGCCCCGTTTTTACCATTTGGGTACGGAACCCTAAAAAGATATTATTATGATAACTTTAATTCTTTTTTTTCGAAATGCAGTTATCAGAATCTTTAAAAAAATGCTGCTTTAAAAGCTAGGTAACGGAGTTCGCCTTAACATACCGTTTTTTTGTAGAAAAATAGTAATTACTTTAATTACGGTAATGTTTTTAATAAATGTTTTTATATCGTACACTGGCTAAAATCATATTTTTATTAGAACCTGACTATATTTTCCAGATATTGCAGTCTTTTTAGCTTTGAACAGATAAGATGTGTACAGATATTAAAAATAACAGCCTATACCTATATTTTATCCTGAAGACAGTAAAAGCGGAGTTCAGAAAATATATAACTAACCACATTGAATGGCCTAGCAGTAGGCAATAGGTAGCAATACTAGACAGTAAAAGTCTTCACCACAAAATACAGGTTCAATAAAAACGAAATCAAAGTGAAATATACCTTAACCCGAGCCCTTTGTGGTCGTAAATAAAGAGGCAGTTAACATGATCTGAACGGTGCTAACAAGGGCTATATTTTTGTGTAAAACAAATACAATTTATAGCTATTGAAGGCTTTACATTAAAATACTTTGTAGGCAACAGAGCAGCAATTTCTTGAGTCACCGAAGTCTGACGTCATCGTTGCAAATGGCAACCGGCTTGGCAAGGCCTCGACTCTCGCGACAACTCTACCATACCTACCGGTGCACAGTACGCAATAAATAGCAAAGTTGAGACCACGAAACGCAATGTTGAATGGCAGAATAACTTAATATATTTTAATACATAATAATTATAACTTTGATTTAAAAAAACATAATTTCTAAAACGTTCTGCATGAAATTTACTTTCCAAAATTTCTTTCACGGCATGCCTCTTTATATGTATCGCTGTTTTCACTCTTACTTAAAGTTAGTAATCGTGAAAAAAAAATAGCATCATAACAAAAAAAAACCATTGAATAATAATAAGTATAAAATAATGAGGTAATCTATTTGCGTAGATTTTATGTGCGTTCCTTGCTAAACTTGGTACACAATCATCAAGGCTCATTCCAGGGATTTATACACTATCAAACCTCATTCATAATAATAATAGCGTTGTTGTATAAAAACTAGCATATAATCATCATTTTTCATATTGTTTAATAATGTTTATACAGGCACTTGAATTTTACGACCGCGGATGACATCTACATTCTGGCAAGGCGAAATACAATAAAACCTCAATGTTACGGCTTACATGGACCGTAAAACGGAACGGGACAGTAATTCCCGCCACAGACACCATTTCAATTCCCGCCAATTTTCCCCGGCCATTTTAGAATTTTATAGGTAAGTAAGTGTCTAAAACTGACTTTGTAGTTTCACGTTCTCTTAGTATATTATTTCCTACATTGTAGGTACCTATACGAATCAACTTAAATGATTGAATACTTAATTATATTTTTTTTGTAGTTTTTGTAGGGATGATAAATGATAATTAATTTTATTATTGGTAACTTAATAGTAGGTAAATATTGCATCAATGACTGGTTGACATAACATCGAACATCTATGTCGTATCGCTTAAACGTAAACACAACAGTAACTATTTACTACACAAGGCAGTTTAACGTGATTTTAATATAACAACTCTAAAGCCTGGTCGCTTAAACTAAAATTACACGTACCTACGTTTTGTATCTCTGCACATAGTATCGTCCTAAGATACCCATTAAAACATACTTATGAATAGGACAGGAACGGAAAAGACCGCGTATTTTTTTATGAAATGGTCGATCTTTCAACTTGCCCCTATCTTTAGAAGAACAGCTAAAGATTTTATTTAGATTTTATATACACACGTTATGGAATACCTTCAAACTGGTTCAGCCTTTCACAGTTTCTTTATTACCTCTACTCAATACCCTCATAAGGCACCTGGTACTGGCTCTAGTTATGAATTCGATTACATCAATTCCCGCTATTATTCAAATTCCGAATAGGTAATATATTTGCAGCTGGCAACTGCGAGTGGGTGCGCCCACCGTCAAACCTTGTCCATACATCTAGTTGCGTAAGGCCTGACTTATTGCAACTCGACTAATCCTGTTCTACATTTTGAATTGCTAATAAATGAGGTCGTATGCCGATGCAAATAGTTTAGTGTAGGGATAAGCGTTTGCTGAGCTGCATAGCTTGGATAAAAACGTTGCTGATAAATGGTACAGGTGGGTTCAATTACAAAAACACAGTATCTACTAGTTTTTGACGTCAATATCCCTATTTAGATATAGGGAATCGTTTTCGTACTACTTTCAGTGGAGTCCCAAAGTCCCACGACTGTTGAGGATAAAGTCTTAGATCAATTATCAGTTTCCGAGTTTTTCTAAATCATTCTTTTTAACAGTTCTGACCTCGGAATTGTGTCCCGTCAACGGCATAATGCTAGTCCAGTATCACGGAACTTAATCGACCGCCTACACCTGCATAATGGAATGTAATGTATATAACAATAGTAAAATTTTATGCCATAACTAAACAGCTTTACAACGACATTATACGAGCGTGGGAGATAAAAAATGCATACATGTAATAAGGTCTACACCACTTAATCAGAAATCATTATCTGGCGGAAAACATTCGACAAAAAATGTCGCTTAATAGGTTTTCTTTCAATAACCGCGATGTAGTCGCGTTAGTTTTTGTCGTGTCATATCAAATCGCGAGGGTACAACCTAATAAATAAGTCACGTACAAACATCCTGCGCGATGCGTCGTTGTCCATAAAAAATGCGCCACAGCTAATCGCCGGTCATCGCTCTCTCTAGCTCTTTCGAAAAATATTATATTTTATTACACGACCCAGACGGTTACGGGAAAGACAAGTTCCATGTTGGTCGTGTTTAGCTGTGTACACAAGTGTGCGCCGTGTAATTGTGATATTGCCTAATTTGGTACGAACAAAGGAGTGGTCTACATTTACAAAAAGTCTAGAGCAAAACGTTGTTGGCTCGATCCACACAAATCACTGAACGCATCGCTTCGGCATCAATTACCTTGCATCGTGTTATTTGCCCAAGTGGTTCGATGCAGGATAATAAGTTAGAAAGAATAGCCGTAGGTTACGGCCACCTTTGTCTGGACTCGGCTTCGGTCATGACACCTCCGGGCTAGACTAAAACGTGGTCTAATCTTCCAGGCAAATTGCCATGTAATGGGACTGGGGGTTACTAGATTGTTGTTTTGTTACAAGGGCGCATGCTTAAAATGTAACGTTATTAGTACAATTATTAACAGACCAGGGTGTCCAACAGACCGTGTAGCCGAAATTCGTTAATTTGAAAAAAAAACGGCCGTCACAACTTCCCGCGTTAACTGATGTCAGCGATATTTAAAAAAAGTATTGCCACGTAAATTGACAGCGGCAAGTAAAAAGGTAAACAAAAAAGTATTGATCGGGCCCAGCAGGGCGCTTCGATAACTCTCGGGACTAATGATGCATCAACTATCATATTCGCGAGGATAATAAAGATGTTTTTGTGGGCCTTATTATATCGCTTTGTTCCATTTTTGATTACACCTCGAGAGCATGCAAGTGAGAATCTTTTCTTGAAGGCGCGCATCAAGATTTATTTTGACGTATATGTTTTTGTTGCCGTCATTCATAATAAAACCAAATAATAGAGTCAAACTAATAATAGGCAAGTGATTAAGTAGTAAAAACTTCATCATATTTTTTGCTTGCACTGTCCAAACAACGTCAAGATGTTAAATTAAGGTAACTTAATGTTAAAAGTTAGGCTACTGATGGACTGTGAAGTAATTCATTTCTTTTTAAAGCGAGGAACGAAAATCTCATTACCATCTTCTTTTAACGACTTACTCTTAGAATTAGTTTCTATAATATCGACAGAACAGTAAAAGTTTTATAGTTTTTAATGATCGACGCGAGTTAAGAACTCCTTGCGGGATACGTTTTTTCAAATAAGGTAACGTAAAAAGAAGTAAGTATTTTTGGACTTGCAGAATAATGCTAATATAAAGTTTTCATTATATAAGCAACGTTTATAATTTTAATTTAAAACAGGATTTTAACATCACATCATTAAGTTTGTCCTCTACAAAGGACATTGTTGAATTCTATTGTTTGGTTCGGTCACACGCTCGTGGAATTTGATAAACCTGGAGCAAAAACGTTTCCTCTTCAACCCGTCTAGACTTTTAGTACCAGACGTATTATTTACATTATTTATTACCAACAAACCTAACGACATTTAAATCACAATCGAAACGTCGGCCGCCATTTTCCCATAACTTGGGAAGTATTCGTTAGATTCCCGCCATTCTGAAGTCGTCGACGCAAGCGCATCCGAGAGGCGGAACTCAAGTAATAGGCGCATTCCGCCGACGAGCCTGTGAATACCGACGTACTTACGATCTTTGAATGGCTTAGAAAACCATTAACGGCGTGCTCAATGCTCGAACATAATACCTCCTATTGTTTATCGATGTAGAGAACAAATTGGAAGTTTTATCCTTGATTGTGAAGGGCTTTGTCCTTTGTAAATCGTGTCGGGTCATTTCGGTAGTGTCAATAATGGATTAATGATTATAAGTTTTTGTTCGACAGTCTTTTCTTTTTTATTGATTTGTTTAACGCCTTTATCGATTAACTCGTGCATGTAACATTATGTAGGTAGCTTATATTCATAAGAAGCTATACAATGAAGTATCATTATATTTTATATTATTCTATCTGTATATTGTGTATAAAGTATATTAGATCGTATGCTTCTTCTATTCTTCGTCTGTTTAAAAATGATTCAACAAGTTTTCTAAGAGATAATACAAAATATATAGGGTAAAAACAATTGAAATATTCACAGACTGGAAGCAGCCACCGAGATAGAGCAAAAACTGCGGTTTCTCATAAAAAAAAGCAGTTAATAACGCCAAACCTAATCCATTAAAAACTCTACGCAAGGTTAGAAAAGGTATGATATATGTACTTATGCCGTTACCGTTATAATTACGACTAATGCGTAAAATATTGATTCGATAATTTTAAAGTCAATTAAAAAGACGCGTGTCTTTCTAATTGACTTTCTGAAGTCTACAAGAAGAAGAAGTTCAGCGAAGAGTTGTCACAACTTTTTAAGATAAATTTGTGATAAACTACAAACGAGATATGATATCTTACACAGAGCATAAATCTCCTCTTCAGGGTGTACACGGCAGTATTTATATCATAGACAAAATATATTTTTCTATAGTTTTGGGTCGACATAAATCAGCTAGTCCAAAATGATTAAGTTAGGTAGCATTTCAGACTTTACATAATTACTATAATATTATAATTAGAATGATATTAAGAAAAAAACAATATGTAATTGCTATTCTCAACACCATATCAAAATAATCGGGTATATTTGCAACGGAATTGAAAATTAAGGTAAATTAAATATATCTAATGTATATGTATAAATTTTAAAGGTTATGAAATTCTAATTAGAGTTTTAGGGGGGTTTATAGCGCATAAGTTGCAACCCAGACATAGGGTATTACCATAAAAAACCAGTAAGTAGGTATCTAAAGGACTAAAAACTCGCAATGCTTCGAAAGCTGATGAAATAAAGGATTGCATTTAAATTAGAATCAAAAATATATTACATGAAAATAAAATACGAACTACGAAAGGAGGCTTTATGAGCCAATCAGCTAAGCTGCCATTTAATCTTAGTTTACTAGCGGGAAGCGGCAACGACTTTTACTTTAGAATAATACCTGCTGATGTAATATGATTTATCTAGGAATAAGGACTTTATATTCTAGGTCCTAGGTCTTATTTTCGATAGCTGGTGCCTAGCTGTCTCTACGTCACATTTTTTTTACTTTGATACCTCTCGCTCCCAGCATAACCCTATGTCACACCCACCACAGAATGATCCCGGTGTTCCACACCTAAAATACTAAAATACTAGCGCCATCTAGTTCCGAGCTAAGCAACGAGGCTTGTGTTACGGATACTAGTCGATTGATATACTGCATTGTTTATGCTCGTCACACAAATATTTGTTCCTACCAGGATTCGAATCCCGGTAGGAACAAATGTTATAGCACAGAAGGCAGTGTTAACTAACGCCGGACTGATTGGTATTTTGAGGCCTATTCCTACAAGGAACATAAGCTAGGTGACGTTTGTAGATAGTAGTTAGGTAGGCCAATATAGACATGTATATTGTGCGTAAATAATAATAGAGTTGACACACTCAATAAAGAACTAGGCTCCAATGGTCGCTAATTGACGCGATGGCGCCTGGGAAGGGTGGATAGTAGGCTTCCTGTGGGTATTAACTGGTGGGTTGTTTAACTACCATACATACATACCATCACGCCTGTCGTCCCCGAAAGGTTAGGCAGAGGTGTACTAACTACTAATGTACACCCACGTTTCGCCATGTTTTAGGTCCCATGTAATAGGGGGCGAGCCTATTGCCATCAACCGGGCACGAATCCAAACTCCGAGCTGCTACTAAGAATTTCACAGAAAACCCCAATAACTACATGTCGGGAAAATATTGTTTGAACTATCGGTGATCAATTTATGAAATTTCTGTACAGCTATGCCATCAACTCATTTCCGTACTGAATAAATTACCTTTCCTAGACAGTTCGGAAGTGTAGTAAGTAAAGGTTTAGCTTCTAAGTAACCTGACCACATGATACTAAGGTTACTCAAATATTTATTTAATTACCGTCACTTCACGCCTCAAATCCGTCTTCGTTATTTATTTGTTATTTTCTCTGTGACCTTTCAAGTTTTCAACGAACATCTTATTTGTTCACCTTCAGAATTAATTTGTAAGTCAAAACAATTAACTTATTTTTAATACGATTTCGTTATAAAACGACGAAACTGCTAAATAAATGACATCATAGATATTTATAATATTACGTTACATTGCTAGTCGAGTTCATAAAGCACTTCATAAGATTAATATTAAATACGCAATGTATATTAATGGAAGCGGTAAACATCACATTTTCTTGGATATTTAGAAAATATGGCCATATTTTAAAGACATGTATATGTCAAATGTCATACTACTTAATGATGCCTATTTCTATTTCCTCAGTGTCATTACAGGATTGGCTTATTGGACTGTCTCAAGTATTGGCTCTAACTCTATGTAGAGTTACTTTATACTCTTATTGTCTACATTTGTAGTACTACGGATGCAACTAAACTCTAAAGTCAGTACACTTTAGTTTGCTCTTTCAGTTCATTCACGTTTGACCGATGTAACAGCGGGCAATTATATTGCCATAAATACTAGGGCAATTACCAAAGCCTTTAGAATCTCTTTACGTATAAAACATAGAAACGCCTTTCTCTAATAATGTTTTGGGCCTGAGAAACAGGCAGTCGCTTAAGCATACAATTACTACTCAATGTAAATATCGGTAATGTTACAGAAGGAACATCCTTATGCTCAGGTGTTCAATGAACAAAAACAATATTTATTTACACGCAACAACATAACAATAAGACTAAACTAAAATACCGCTGCGGGCTTTAATAGATCCACTCACGCGCAATCAGATACACGCATCAAAGCAATTCTACATCAAATGTTATAATTTTCAAAGCTCTACGAGGTCGTGTTAAGTAATCCTTGCAACCAACCGTAACAGCTCATTCATTACCTTACAAAACGATGCAAATGAACCCGCGAATGGGTCCGACCATTTATCGACGCAAACTATCGACTAGACCACAATATACTTAACAGAAAGGGCGTTTGATATAAAATTATAAAAGTCAACAAACCTCTTTGCAGAGTCGTTGTCGCGGGGTGTCCTTTTAAATAAATAACAATCACTGAACGGTTATGAAACACTATTGGAACGTACACGATTGACAGTTTACGACACAAATGGGTCCCGCGATCTTATTCCGACTGTGTGGTGCCGCGACGTGCGTACGCGCCGCTCGTTCCGCGCTGACTGTCTCACGAAACGTGCCCAGTGAACGTAGCATGACCTTCCTGCCCACCGAGCTTAGCAATAGAACCTCTTTTCCTTTTTGAGACGTGTCCCCAAAATTAATGACCTTCTAGGAAAAATAGGAAATGTCCCATAATTTGTAAAATTGGATGGACACCCAGGACGGAACGCGCACTTCATTATTTACTTATCTTCGTCGTAAATAACTGTCTATTTATTTTACTGTTTGTAATAACTAACACACACTTACTGCTTGGTAATGGTACTAACTTACTGAGTTACTGTTTTACCTTGCTTCCTTGCAAAATTCCTTGCTTGGCTTGGACTACAAGTACAACCCCACGAAAAGTTGAAATTAACATTCTGGGCTTTATGGGGCATTTGTGCCTATTTTGCAAATAATATACAGTCAATCCACAAATAAAATCATATCCGAACATTATTACAGAGCACCATCTAGTTTCGAGCTAAGCACCCAGACATATTAGCGACACTAGATCCATTAACTCGGATAATTAAATACATACATACATATATTTTACACAGAACCATCCATGAATTAAACGATTAATGTCTGTTCTCATCACTCCGACATTTGCCTCTACCCAGAACCCAGGACCCTTGCCACGTAAGGCAGCTTTAATACTGCTGGGCTAATTGGATCGACGCGGACGGTGCCATAGCCCGCAAAGATAAACTATAACATGGTTCCTAGTACCTGTAACATCACGGCAATACTTGGAAGGTCAGTCATTTGTTTGATTTACTTATTCGTTGAAGTCCTTCTTTGCTAAGCAATTATCGACTTAAAAGGTTACTTGCAGTCTTTGCACACAGAGAAAAATTTAAATTCTGGGCGTTTGTTCTATGTATTTTTTTTTTTAAACTCTGCCCCACACCCAAGTGTGGGGCAACCTACGACACAGGAGAAAATCCAAATTTTCTCCTGTGTCGTGGGTGCGTTTACAAACATATATTTTCACATACACAAACGCCCAGACCCGGAACAACTACCTGTAGAACGTACTAATATTTGCTCCGTGCGGGGATAGAACCCGGAACCCGTGACGTACAAGCCGATCCCTCAGCCACTGCGCCACCGAGTTGTCTAAATATGTGCCGTAGATATGTGATGAGTAGGACTGCTTCTAGCCTAGCATATAGTAAGTAAACGCTAAGTTAATAATTATTTATTTATTTTATTTCATGTGAATACAAAGTGTTTTTACATTTAACAATGTTATCCAAACCATTACTGGCTTTTCTGTACACTGGAATCTATCATGGTCCTCTCATCAGCATTTGTTTTAAATACAAAGTATTACAATTATTATTATAAAATGCATATTTACAATAATAACAAAATTGTAAATTATGAGTAATATGACATTATATAATATTCTAGTACTACACTATAGTAATTGCCTCGTTGGTCTAGTGGTCGTACAGTGCGACAGCCGAGCAAGAGGTCTTGGGTTCGATTTCCAGGTCGAGCAAAGTGTTATTGGGGTTTTCTATGAAATTCTCAGTACCTAGCAGCTCGGAGTTTGGAATTGTGCCCGGTTAGTGGCAATAAGCTCGCCCCCTATTACATGGGACCTAAAACATACCGGCGAAACGTGGGTGTACATTAGTACACCTCTACCTATACCCTACGGGGACGACAGGCGTGAGGGTATGTATCTATATATATAAAAGGAGAAGCTGACTGACTGAATGACTGACTGACTGACTGACATATCCACGCAGGGCCTAAACTATAAGGGTTAGAAACTTGAAATTTTGCACAGGGATTCCTTTTATAACGTAGGGGAGCACTAAGAAAGGAATTTTGAAAATTCACCCCCTAAGGGGGTAAAACGGGGGTTTAAGGTTAGTATGTTTCTTTGCTGTTTTTGAAGTTATTCAATTGAAATTCAGTTTGAAGGTTTTTCATTGAAAGTTATAAAACATGTGTAAAATGTTTTTTCAAAAATCATCCTTTAAAGGGGTAAAATGGGGGTGCAAAGTTAATATGAAATTTCTTTGATTTTCAATGAAACTTGGCAAGTGTAGTCTTTGTATGACGTAGGCATCCAATAAGAAAGGATTTCCCGAAATTTTGCCCATAAGGGGGGGGAGGGGGATAGGAGGACCAAGTTTGTACGAGACAACGTGATTCCTTGGTCCAATCTACTTCAAATTTTGCATAAACATTCTTTGGCAGAATTGATGGAAGACGTATTTCGTATTTTATCGAAATTCAATCCCTGACGGGATTAAAAAGAGATAGAGAATTATGTTGGAGGTGATATCAATACTCCTTAGTGCTTTTGATTTAAATTACTTTTTATTTTGACACATGCTTCAAAACTCAATCCGATTTTATTCAAAAGAGGTCGAACTCACATAAAAGCTTGATGCAATGCAAATATTTTATACTCCTTAAAATTGGAATTTCTGTTTGTAATTTCATATATAAAAGTATAGATACGGTAATTACACAAAAAAATAATTTCTAAAATGTTTGTCTGTCTCTCTCTTCGTTCCTTCTAATTGCTGCAACAGCTGGACCGATTTTGTAGGGACTTTCATCACCGTTATAAGGAGTAACTTAGGCTACTTTAATTTAAGAACAAGAAACGAATTATAGTTCCGTATGACTTAAAAACGCGGGAGCTGACCAATGCATGAATGTGAACATTACATTTTTCGTTAAATTTTACGCGGACGAAGTCGCGGGTAACAGCTAGTGTATGTATGTAAGACTAGCACTAGAGTGGACGTCGGGATTTTAATGGCATGTTTTAAACGGGTTTGTTAACTCCATAACGACCGCCTATATATTAGAAATATACTATGCTTTCTGTTTTTATAAACTATTAGCTTTTTCCCGCGACTTCGTCTCCGTAAAATTAGTAATTTTGGCATACAGACGTCCATCCCCTTTTTTCCCTTATATGGAATAATTTCCGGGATGAAAACTATCCTACATCCTTCCTCGGACCCAATTTACGTGATGGCAGCCATAGTCGTAAATCACTAGATAACTGCCTCGCGATTAATGATGTACTACCCTCTGCAGGTATTGTAATATCAAACATAATAATAACAGTATTCCGTTGTAGCTGTAAGACACCAGTAGCAACGATATAAAAAACTAATAACTAAATAATAATATGTCATTGACCAGTAGTGTCATCTTAGCGAGAATCTGACGTGATAATGTCTTATAATCTTACTAGCTGACCCAGCAAACGTTGTTTTGCCACATTTTAAGAGTTGGTGGTATAAGAGTGAAAATTTGGGGTCATAAGTATTTTTTAATAACAAAACGTAAAAAAAAATACAAAAAAAAATGTTTTGTCATAACCACTGGCGCGTCAAACCTACGACGGATTCTCAGACCTATCAAACAAAATATAAATACACGAAATTTCACAATAATCCGTTTAGCCGTTTCAGAGGAGTTCAGCGACAAAAACCGTGACACGACATTTTTAAATTTATGAAGTTAAATCGATCAACGCCGACTTCACGCACAAAAAAAATTACACGTTCCGGAGCGAGCTATAGAAATCACGATCGGCTAAACGTAAAATAATTGTCCGTAAACCGATTTTACATAAAAAGTTTTTTTTAAATACAATAATTAAAGCTAAATACAATGATTGTAAAATGTACATTTGTATCGACAATAATAGCACCTCCTGTATTACTTAAATCACGAACGCGATGTTGGCAACATAATCATCAGCAGGGCTGCCAGATTGTATCGTTTGATAATTGGACGATGTATTGTATCCATGTGGTACCATTTGGTATAATTCGATACAAAAGCAAGACGCTCACAACAAAAAAGGTCATGCCAAGAAGTCGTCCGCTAATTCATAATCGAATAATTTAAGGATTTGAGTTAAAAAAAAAAAAACTCATCCGACATAGAATGGGCAGTATACCATCACATATGGTATAATTTCAGATGCTAAATGGCATAATCGCGTCGTTACATACTGGCAGCCCTGATCATCAGTCAAACTTGTCAAGTTAATGTCAAACCAAAAATCTGACATTGTCATTATTAATAGTTATTTATTCGGTAAAATTCGGCACTGAAATAATTTTGCTTTAAATTTTATGGTTTAGAACCCATCTTGAATTAAATCACGTCCCATTATTAAGTGAAATGCATCATTTGACCAAACTCGTAGCAAATATCGGTAAGTTAAATTTATATAACCAAAGGCTAAGGTTATGTTTTGAAAAGGTTATCATAACAAAAATATCTAAGGATGAGTAGTTCGCTCACAATATAAAAAAAAAAAAAAAAAATCACTGAATCAAGTAATAAATATAAATATTATTTAAGTTTACGTTCAATTGTAATCAACACATTTTTTTAATAATTAAAAGAATCGGAGGCGAAGGTAGCAGAATCAAAATAAATAAATAATTGTATGCTTTTTACAGCGAGTAAGGAACAAAGGTTATTTTGCCAACAGCCTGTTCTGAAAGACAAGCGATGTTTTTCTTCAATAGAAACTCCTGGAGAACAGACAGTACCTCCAGTGACCATACCAAGAGGTAATATGGGGCAACCAACTAGCCACACACATCCTCACCTGATCTCGCATGAGCATTTGACATGTGGCATAACACAGGCTGAATATAAGGAAAGGCGGGAAAAACTGGTGTGCAAATTGATTGGGGAAGTTGAAAATATGCATAAAACTCATATTGTAAGTTTGTTAAATTTATTTTTTTTGTTTTATTTACTATTTTTTTATAATCAATATTCCTATCTTTTTCAACTAATTAATATATGATACTGTATATAACTTCTGTGGTTTATTTTTTAGTATAAAAAATAATGCGTAATCTTTGTCTGGTTATGTATACTTTTTTACTGATTTTGTTTTAAAGTTTATTTTTCGCTTTTAATAACTCTGGAATATTTTGCAATCTATTTGGATAGTAATGCAGAATGGAAATAAATAGTATCAAACAGAAGTAAGTATGCAATAAGCTAAGAGCAGTAAATAATAGTTCATAACCCATAAACCGGGCATTATATGAACCTACACACTGTCTTTAACTGACAATTGATTATTGTTACAGAAAAAAAAAAAATTACATATAATATAATTACACAGCATGGGGCTATGTAATTATGTTGAAATATATTTTCCGTATTCTAGTTCTGAGCAAAACAACAAGGCTTATGTTATGGATACTAGATGGTTGATATATATACTACATAGTTTTTTTTATAAATACTTATGTGATGATCAAGTCTACATAAAATATATTAAACTATGTCTATCCTACTCTAATAATTGTTTGTGTCTATAATTTGACTCCATGATTCTTCGATAGTTCATAAATGATACATCTCAGAAACTATTTCTCCATGATGACAGACCTTACGTCTACTGTACAGAATATATATAAAATGTCATAAAAAAGTTGTCCTTCCCCCGAATTTTTAACACGCAGCACTACAATGAATTTCAGATAGTAATACCAGCAGCTCGAAGACAGTATATGTCAGACAAGATACCCTATGTGTTCAGACAGAACTCAAATTTCTATTACCTCACCGGATGCCTAGAGCCGTCTGCTGTGCTGATCCTGATGAAACCACCACAGACTGAAGAATATAAGGTATGAAAAGGTGAACGAAACTAATCTATTAATATTGTATAGGTTATAAATTCATACTGATTAGTCTGACCTAGTCCCTCCCCCCTGAAGAGTCCTACCTAGTCTCTCTTGAAAAGCATATCTCAATCTACTTTGTAGCCTTATCAATATCTACTGATTGCTGTTTGGGCCCAGTTCAATGTTTCAATTTAATTAGCTCTTTTGAAACTTGACAATAAATCTATAAAACATTAAATTAATAAAATGACTATGATCATGTGCACTTGCATACACTAATCTATTTTACTGAGCAGAAAAAAATATTTGGCCTCCATTTGTAGAGCCCACTCACATGTACATATTTTAACAAATACAACTTTACAGTGAGCCATCGGATCCATTCAGTGACCGAGTAGAATTGTCACTAAAATAGTCAATTTAAATTATAATAAACTTTAATGTTGTGTAGGCTAGGTCCATCTAGCCTGGGGGCGCCCAAGCTAGTTGGATCAACAACCTAAAACGGTAGAGGGGATAGACTGGGTGAGGAAGGCGGAGGACAGAGTGTAGTTGCGTAGTTAGCAAAAGGCCTATGTCCAGCAGTGGACTATGGTAGGCCGAACTGGTTGATTGATTGAATAAGGGAATATAATAATGACTAAGCCTTTTCTCTCACTTTCGGCAATCATTATTTTAAGCTGACTAAAAGGATGTGAAGCAATATTTGTTTTTCCCCAGAGCATCATATTTGTACATGATAATGATTCACATGCGGAGATGTGGGAGGGTCCCCGGACGGGTTGCTCGGCTGCGGCTAGTCTGTTTGGTGTAGATGAAGCCAGGCCTGTTGAGAACTTTAGCACATTTTTGAACAAGTAAGTAATAATAATTCTTTGTGGACTTGTTTAAATGTGTAATTTTGCACAGTATAGCATAGTTACTTTACATTGCATAGTGGTGTGCATATGTAGTCCAGCTTCAGTATAATGCTAAGTACTGCTGTTTTTCTTGGAGATAAAACCTACTTATCGCATTGGCGTATCTAGACTTATTTTTGGGACTTGGCATTTCTGGTAAGTTTCAATGGGATAACCGTTTTTTTTACACCCAGCACCCTTCTTGGTCGCCTAGCCACAGCTTCGCCATTGATTCCGGAATTTTTTATTTTTTTTTCTTAATTTAAATGTTCCAATACCAATTCCTTCCCCCAGGACGACGCTGACGTCCAAGCCGGCAGTGTTATGGTACCACAACGAGTCGCCCGCCAACCCGGACATCCACAGCACGGTGCGCGGCACGCTGCGCGGGGACGCCAACGTGTCGCTGGCCGACCCGCTGCGGGCGCTGCACTTCCTGCGCGTCGTCAAGTCGCCCGCCGAGGTCGAGCTCATGAAGGACACCTGCTTCGTCGGAGCGCAGGCCATCAACATGGCCATGGCTTGCACTAAACCTGGTGAGTTTCTTTTGGGAATATTTACACCATAGGCCTAAAAAGGGGAGGGGGGCACAAACAAGCTTACGGACCTCCTAATGGTAATTGGTGTCCGTAGCTCATAGACATTTGCCACACCAGAGGTTTCGGTCGCTGTCGAATATTTTGTGTGAATTCGCACTTAAGACTTCAAATAACTTAAAAGTTAGGATAGGACTGTTTCTTGTTAAAATGTCTCGAGAGGTAGGGCATAGTGAAATTACTCAATCAAATTGAGCTGCCCGACTGGGGATGTATAGATGACTACAGTGAAATAACAGTAGTTGTGTTTCTGTGAGTTCCTCACTCGCAGAAAAAACACAACAGACAGGACACTAGACAGCATGGCAATTACCTTTGCTCTTAGGGGACGAGAAACATGATGGTATATTTTATATGTGAAAGTAAGTAATGATGTTCTCCGTCCCAGGTGTGTCGGAGCACATGGTGAACGCAGTGCTGGAGTACAGCAGCAAGCAGGGCGGCGCCGAGCACCTCGCCTTCCCGCCCGTCGTGGCCGGCGGCGCGCGCGCCACGCACATACACTACGTCGCCAACAACCAGCTGCTTAGCGAAGATGAGATGCTGCTTGTCGACTCTGGTATGACAAATATATTACTACTAGCTGCCTCCGGCGGCTTTGCCCGCATGGTATATAAATAAGAAGTAGTCTATGTGTTAATCCAGGTAGTAAACTATATGTATGCTAAATTTCATTCAAATCTGTTAAGCGGTTTTTGTGTGAAAGAGTAACAAACATCCTTACATATATACTTACAAACTTTCGCGTTTATAATATTAGTAGGATTCATCCATCAATCATCGTTGCAGCAAAAATTGTCCCACTGGTGGACAAAGGTGTCCGCTCTCTATACAGCTTAATCCCTCACATCCCACTCAACAGTGGGACAGCAAAAAGGGTGATATTACTGAAAATATTATTTTGAAAACTACAATAGACATCCTTCATTAGTATGGATTATTTTATCATTATATTGCTACCCATACACTAAATGTAAATAAGGTTTTGTATTTTAATTTAGAAATTGTAGTATTTTTAAATTTTATACATAATCATCAAAATATTTTTCTAACTATCTTAAATATAACCTACGTAACATTTTACAGGTTGTCAGCGGTGGTTATACAACTCGGACATATCACGGACGTGGCCGGTGTCCGGCAAGTTCTCCAAACACCACAAGATATTGTACGAGCTGGTACTTAATGTACAGGTAATGTAAATTTTGTATATCAAACTGGACACCTAGCGTATTATAAGATAAATAGTGGTGTTGTCTCGTCATCTTTTCTCCGTTTTTATAAACGAAATGACATAAGTTATAACTTCTCAATGCAGCTGTACACTCACTATGCAGCTGTGCCGTCATTTTAAAATAGACGATATCAATAGTGCTGTAGACGCAATGACGCTGATCAATGATGATCTTAAAAATATCCGTCAGTTCGCATTCGTTTGGGTTTGTAGTACTTCCTATAAAATCTCAGGCTCTGATCATTAGTGGCAGATACACGTTGAACCTTTTAGATTACCATTCACTTCCTCCGATAATATACAACTCCATCCCAGTGGCTTATTCCAAGTGTATTATTACCGGGGATCAAACCCGCGCGACAGGGTGGGTGCGCAGAAGCCGACCTCGACTCAGTGGCGATGTGTGGGTATTTGCCGCCCGGGGCCGTCTGGAAATTTGCCGCCCCATTTCATATCCCAGGGCCACGGCCCCCTTTGCCCCCCTCCCCCCCACGCTGCACTACTGCCTCTGAATTTAACATAAACATTTATAATAAATGTTACAGAAGCGGTTGATCGAAGTGTTAGTGGAGCACAGACCTTCGTTAGACCAGCTGTTCGACACCATGTGCCGTCTGTTGGGCACACACCTACAACAGGAGGGCATCCTACCCAAAAACATAGATGGACAGGAACTACTCGGGGTAAGAAATATTCTGGTTACTTTGAAATAAAATTACTTTTTACGAGCTCACCGTGTCCGGTGACACAGTGAGCTCGTTCTGTGTAAATCGGATTGTAATTATAACTTCAAGACGACCAACATCTCAGTCGGCCCGTGACCATGGATGCTGTAAAGGATCCGAAACGTCGGGTTAAAATAATATCAATATACCGCGATAAAATCCGTAAAAAGTCGTTTTATTTCAATGTCTAATATTCGCGTAAGTGTAAGAAATCAATATACTTGTTACTTACTTATATGTGTAGAGGGCACTGAGTGTTATAGCCAGGTCTATTTCAATTTATTATCCACTTACAATAGGCCTTATAAGTAAGCTCACTGTCACTCAGAGAGCAATGGAGAAGTCGATGTTAGGAGTTTCACTATGTGATCAAACCGGGTCACTGACATAGCCCGAAGAATCGCCAAACTCAAGTGGCATTGGGCAGGGCACATTGGTCGAAGAATGGGTATCCCATGGCGCTTACACTAAATTATTGTCACCTGTATACTCATTGTCACGTATTTATGTCACATGCGTACTCTTTGTCACGTATTTATGTAAATTTTTAATAAAAATGTAAACTGTATGACTTAATCAGAAAGCGTACCGGCTGTGTCCTCACCACGTGTCGCACTACCTGGGGCTGGACGTGCACGACTCGCCGCTGGTGCGCCGCAACGTGCCCGTCTGCGCCAACATGATCGTCACTGTGGAACCCGGTACGTATCTGCCGTGCATTTGTGTATTTAGTGTGAAGGAAGTTTTGATTATGCTATTTTGGACTATGTCAGAAAATTAAATAGCGATCAAAATAAGCCCTTACAAGCATTTATGATTTTTTCGGCAAAAAGGTCTATTTTAATCCACGAACCGATGCATTAAGTGGTTTATTCCATTTTGCTTATCTAGATTATTTATCTACTAGTTCGAAAAGTATCTACAATTTTTTTACCGGATTCTTCTCAGTGAGAACAACTTTTTAGAACCGTGCAACTAGAATCCTACCGTTTCGTCATTGCTAGAACAAATTATTATAAACAAAAATAATTTGTATAAATCAAATTATTATTTCGGTATACTTTCATCACCTTTTATATTGTTGATTTTTTAGTCTTTGCCGGCTTTTCAAAAGCTAATATTCTTTTATATTGGCAAATTGTTATTCTTCGCCAACTTTCCAAGAGCTAATATTTGCAATATATTGAATCCCCAGGTATCTACATAAGGCAGGACGATACTTCAATTCCACACGAGTTTCGCGGCATCGGCATCAGAGTTGAAGACGATGTTCTAATCACTGACGGAGACCCAGTCATCCTCACGGATACTTGCGTCAAGGAGGTAGCAGACATTGAAGAGCTTGTCGGCAAACAAAACCTCTGAAATTTTCCCTATTCATCGGTTGTTACTTAAACAGATTTGGACGAGATGTGTAGCAAAGAGAATTGCTTCGAAATCTACTTTAGTGAATGAATCAGATGTGAATTGTGAAAATTGCCTTCAAGGCTATTCCTATGTAGGACCATTGGGGATTAAGTGCTGTAAAAATTGTTGCTTTAACCAAATTGTATGAATTATTTACCAAAAAAGGTTTTTCCATGGATTTTTTATTGTATCTTCTTTATCATCTGCTCTGCCATGAAAAAATTATTAATTTTCAATGTAGCTGCCCTAACAACGACCATATAGCTGTTAGCTTAACACTTGTCTTATCATCATCATCATCAACCCAATATTGTCCCACTGCTGGGCACGGGTACACGGGTTGTCTAATCAAACAAACAGTACAGTGTACTTCTATTTGGTTTCCATTTAAAAGGATCCTGTTTTCCTATTTCTTAGTGATAAGAACATTTAATGGAGACACTTCTTCCAATGTACCTTACAAATTAAGCATTCCTTCACAGTAAACTTTTACAAATTTGGCAGAAGTTTAATGAGAAAAGATTATCCGACGACAATAAAAAAACGATAAATTCAGTATTCTATATAAATGACTATAAATAACTTCTAAACTCTTAGGAACGATTGAGATAAGATAAACCGGGCACCGTATAATAGTTACTAAAAATATATTTTAATATAGTATCTAAATACATACAAACACGCAATATTAAAATACCTCCACTTTTTTACCCAACAAGTGTTCATAAACTTTAAGCTCAAATATAGACATAATATAAAAATATAAATAAAATTTTAGACACATTTATTTTTAGCGTCGTTGTTACAAGTAATTATTAACTTATACTGTTGTACAGACGAATACTAAATTGCTGTTTTAATAAACACTAGAGCAACCGGAGGTCAATAACAGTGTTTTGATTTTGGGATGCCCAAGGATGTATATTAGGCCCAAGCCACTATACAATAAAATTTAACAAGTGACGGAAACATTTTAGTAAATCCTTTAAAAAGTTTTAAGTATTTACTAAATGTTTTCTATTCCAAAACATTGTTAATATTTCGTATCGATGTTGCTCTACTACAAATTTTATTGATGAGTTTTTGTTGCCTTGTAAAAAATCTGTAAAAACTATTTTACCACTTGGGTATAATAAAACAATTCTATTTACCTTATTGCATTTTCGTGAAAACAGAATTCATCCATATCCTGTTCTTTGTAAGAATTATGTTAGTTGCTCAATGGCTTGAAACTGTTGGCTATTTTTAAACGATTTCAATAATGGGATATTTTTTCTTCAACAGAAATTAAGTAGATAGTGTAGGTACTGAGAAAAAACAATCGTAATTACTGAATCGTTTCTTTAGGACTTAAATATTGGTAATTTAAAATATATCATTATTTATACGCTTTATAAAGAATATATTTGTAACATATTGTAAAAAATACAGACTACCGGCCTGTGTTATTATTATTATATCTTATAATACTAGATGTGCAATTAACTGCATGTCATTACCCTTATTTCAACCGAATAGTCCTCTTATCGGCCTTTGGTTAAATAGACGAAAATGTACAATGTAATTAGTTCTTTGAGAAATAAAATGTATATCGCTTTAAGATAAATAAAAGAATATAAAACTACGTAATGTTATTCTATATTTCTTTACCTCATTACAGTATTACCCAACGGTGACTAAAGAAGAGATTCCTTATGGCAAATTATACATCAGTTGATATCAAAGTAAAAAAGTTGCCAAATGTAAAGCAACCAGTAGAACTCGTAAAGCTTTACACGTTTGGACTCTGAACAGTTATTATTCCATTTAACCAGTTCTCTACTTTACCTACAATTCATGCTTTTCTCATTCTCCATTTCTTCATTAATCGGCTCTATCGAGCAATCACGACTGGTGCAAAGCAAAGACTCAGTATAGTCTTAACCAGTGTCAGAACATACGTATGAACGCGTGCACATAGGTACGTGAGTAAATAAAACTACAGACAAGTAGAAAATAAAACATTTATATAAAGTACATAATATACTTTCTAGGTTTTCGAGTTCATTGTGCTCAGCTAACAAATATTATTTGAAGGAACGCTTTTGATAATTCGCCTATGAGATAATCTAACAATATATTTAGTGTCTTTTTTTTTAATTTGTAAATTTCTACAATATTTTAGAACTTGATGTATATATACTTCTATGTACCAAAATATGATTACATATTTACTTATCTATCACAAGGATCATAAAGAAAAACTGGAGTATATACCTACTTACTATAAACTTATTATGAAACTGTCTTAAATATTTAAAGATTCATAAATTGTTATGATTTTAAGAGCTCTCAAATATTTTCGGATACATTAAAATAAATAGTATAATTATACTATAAACATAGTTTATATTATACACCCAGTTTTTTAATATAATAATTACCTAAATCTTTTACATTTTTCCTTCACACCAAAGACGTATACAATACATATGTATGTAAGTATTCAAGGAATGTTTAATGTAAAATAAGTAATAAAATGTTTAAATAAAATTTTAATCTACTTACAGTAATAACATATCACTAGCTTAAACCTAGTTCCATAGACTATTGTCGTAGCCAGCACGACCTCTATAATTATATAATAAAAACGATAACATCTAATATTCGAGGACAATTCGAATCAAATGCACATATAAACGAGAAAATTTTACTTACAAAATGATTATTTTATATAGTCGATACGCTCAAAAGTACAGATATTAAATTGAATGTTGTATAAATGCGATTTCCATAGTCGAAATATGTTTTTTCCCCGGACACATCTGAAATAATATTTTTGGCAACAAAAACATCGTTATATTTTTTCCTTGACAACAAAAGTGTCCCGGACACTTGTTAACCTCTGCCGGGCGGCGCCCGGACGCCCTTCAAACTAGGGCAGCCCTGGTTTTATATAACTTACTTTTAACGTAACTATGCAAGCGAGAATCAGTAAGAGACTTTCAATACACGCCACTATTTGAGCATACAGACTAATTCATCTTTATTTTCAATTTTCACTTGTACCGACGGAGTACTGATACTGAATATACCTACATATATATTATTTCGATTATTTTCATCAAAATGGTGATAAATCGATTCATATGCAATTTACTGTTTTTATTGTATAACCTACTTGCAACCTTGTGTGTAAATCGTATCATATTCCATTTAGGATATTATTATATTTGAAATAAAACTACTTTATACAAATTTTATCGCAGTATATTGATTTCGGATATAGTCATTAGAGGGATCCACCGTTACCGGGAAGACTTCTCAAACATCTAAGTTTCAAAATACCACGATAAAACCCGTAAAAAAAGTAGATTTTCAAACAAACAATAGTATATCAATGTCCAAATATTTACGTATAGGAAATCAAAAGAATAAAGTATATTATCTTTAAGCTCGTTACTGATTTCGTAGTCACAATGTTCAGTGTATGTACTAATGGTAATTGCTATTTTAAAACCGATATAATTATCATCTTGATTATAACCTAACCAATTTTCTCTATACATCGGGCAGTAAGGCCACATCTTCACAATGTAAATTACATAATATTAGATACATTCTAAAGTATATAGAAAAATAGCTTTGTAAATAAAATACCTATTTTATTATTTAAAATTCACACAAATATCAATATCTCCTCTGCAATACAAACAATTTTTTTTTAAAGTATTTCCTATAATTACATTTTATTATAATTTAAATATTTAATTTGCAGTAACATTGGAATAATGCATTTTTTTACTGTGATCTTGCTAAGGTGTTTTGTTTACACGGTATATAACAAAGTTATATAAAACAACTCATAATAACATATCAATATATAATAATCATAATATACATAAATTTTTGTAATAAAATTTATGTATAAATGTATGTTTTTAAAATTTACAAAATATATGTATAGTAACCGTATTATCTAAACCTGTTAAAACTGACTACACACGTCTTCGAATGTGTTACGAATTGTTAGAAAAGGAATATTTTAATCAATAAAACTTGAGAGGTGTCAAGGGACACCCGGATGGAACGAAGTTCCTTTAGATTAATTAGTGAAGGAATTGTAATAAAATTGTATTTTTTTTACAATATCTTACTATAGCAAAAAGTGTCGTTATATTTTTTCGTCTTAATTTTTTCCGTCTAGCCCCTTTCGCAACACGCGATAAGGAACTTCGTTCCAAAAAGGTGATAATGATTACATGTATAAAATGTCACCTTACAGATCACACAGTATTTTTTTACATATTCTACGTTACTTCAAATTAATTGGCGAAGTCACAGAGACGTGTACCCTAATTAGTTTTTACCATTACAAAAGTTTGTAAAATGCAAAAATCAACACGTATAACAATTATTTTCTCATCATCTTTCATCACTCATCACCGTTCAACACAAATATAACAAAGAATGTTCACCAGTCGTCGTCGGGCACTCCGCCAGGGTACTCTCCCGTGAGGCACGCGGTGCAGTGCCCGCCCACCCCATCGCTGGGCGTGGTCTTCATGTTGTAATGTATTGCCGACACTAAACCTTCCACGCTTAAGTATTCTAGACTGTCCGCACCTGTAGATAAAGTTTAATTTTACATAAACGTTTGGTTAAAGTTTTGTAATTTTTCTAGCTAAACAACAAAACTTGTATTTCTAAATAATGCACTAGTTGTCACTACATCAGGGTTACCGAGCGACGAAAGCGTAACAAGATAACATCTATATGCTAGATTTTTTTAAATATTTTTGATACCCGAAAAACGAACGCGAAACAAAATAACATCTATATGCTAGACTCCTTTTATATATATAGATTATTTTTAGAAGCAAATGCCGTCGACATTTTTATATAATAATTCGATTAAAAATACCAAAAAGAATTCAGAGAATCATGGTCTTTTGAAGAAAATGGCATTGCAAGTACAGGCCTTTTATAAATCTATCTGAAGTGGTAGGTGCAGTGTTAAAGACAGGAAGGTCTACTCACCGACATGCTCGGCTAGCTTGAAGGAGTCCATTTTGTTGGCGATGAGCTCCTCCCGTGTGGGGATGTTGATGCCCATGTAACACGGGTACTTCAGCGGCGGCGATGCTATCCTTATGTGTACCTGCAGGTAATATTTAAATGACTTTAAGAAGATGGTTGGCGGAGTGTCATCCCATAGACCAGCCATTTCAATGGCCTATACATAGTTGATACTTTAAAAAGAAATATTTTTGATAGGTTTATGTATCACCGCCAGGTCGCCTCGTGTTCAGTGATACGTACTGCTATCTACGATGCAGCGCGCTTACTTAGAAGAAATTAATTCACTCTAGATTTAAAGACTATCTAGTAAAAAGAAATTAATTCACTCTAGATTTAAAGACACCCAGATCATAGCTATCTAGTAAAACAGGCAAGGGGGAATAAGATCGTGGAGATCTGATGCACATTCTCAGAAATGTGTACGTAAATGTTTGTACACGCACACAAAACATAGAAGAAAATCTTTGTAGGGCACCGTTTATTTTAGTGTCACTGACCTCAGCAGCCCCCGCATCCCTGAGCAGCTTGATGATGGGTCCGATAGTGTTCCCTCTAACGATAGAGTCGTCTATGAGCACGATCCTCTTGCCGCGCACGTTCTCGGAGAGCGCGCCGAACTTCTTAGCCACGCCGAGCTGCCGCAGCCGCGTGGACGGCTGGATGAACGTGCGGCCAACGTAGCGGTTCTTGCATAGAACCTCCATGAATGGTATGCCCGACTGAAAAAAAAACTTTATTTAAATTTCGACTTTCCAGTGGCTAGTGTGTGCGGCGTCTAATGGGGACTCGTGTCCCCATGTGGTGTTGTTAGATGCATGTTATGATGCATGTGGTGTTAGATGGGTAATTTGATAGGGTCGATGTGTTTGAGTGGGTGGTTCGGTTGCATTGTTGCGTAAGTGTGTGGGTGGGAAGTTTGGTAGTGTAATTGTGCGTATATGGATGTGTGGTAGGTTTCGTTGGGACGTTGGGCGTCTGTGTGGGCCACACACGCACGCCAACGTTCCAACGACATGGTAGTACCATGTTAGGGACATTCCGATACTAGTAAATACGAGTAGGTACTCGATAGTTTTGATTCGATAGCAAGTGTTACCAAAGATGTGTGTGTCGTGTACCTGTCGCGCGTATCCGTGCGCGGCGGCGGTGCCGGACTCGGGCACGGAGGACACGATGTCGGCGTCCACGGCGGACTCGCGCGCCAGCATGCGCCCGCACTGCATGCGCGCCGAGTACACCATCTGACCTGAACACAACCCGCGCACTGACTATACCCGTACTATACAATTATCGCCCCAGCAGATCGCTGTGTCGTTTGTTGTCTCGTAAGAAAACTTTATTATCTGTGTTTACTAGTGTCAATAAATGCTTCGACCACAATTTTCAAACTCTATAGAAGAGGGGACCATTTAGGATCAGATTCCTTCACCCTCATGCTTAGCTTATTATACCTTGAAAATCTATTTTAGCATCGAAACATTATATCAGCCAAAGGACTTCCATAGTTGAATAAGGGCCTCCCACATAGATCCACAAAGATCGGTCACAGACTGTCTGCATACAACTTTAGGCGATCTTTCCGAGTCGTCCATCTGTCTCGTTTTAAACTGTCCTATATGGTCTCCATTTAAGGGCGCGTCCATTAAATACGCGAGAATATCATAGAGGAGGTGAGCTGAATCATTACTTTTGTCAGGCAAAAATAATTTGATTATTTAGCGACTTGACAGGCTGTTGGTACTAAATTACCCGAAAAAAAAAGTGGTCATATATCCTGGGTACTAGAATCCCCAGAAATATCGAATGCATTAAAACTCAAAACTTGGAAGATCTCACGTGAGATAAGGGGGGGAGAGAGGGGTCAACAGAAATCTCACATATTACCAGGGGGAGGGGGGTCAAAAAATCCTCAAAAATACTTCACGTAATTTATGGACGCCTCCTAAGAACACTACTGCCCCTAAGTTGCTTAATACAAGAAAATCTTAATCATTCATCGATACGGATCTTATAACGGTGTAATAAAGACCAATTTTAAACAAACTATAATTATAGAGTCTTACCTTCAAAGATACTATCCGCTCTCGCGAAGTAAACGTACTCGAATATACAGAAAGCTTGCTGTTTGTCCGCGGGTCTCTCTACCACGTCCACAGTTCGGATCCCGTGCCGTGACATCTCTATGATCTCGCCTGGAAGCACCTCTCGCACGTAGCGAGCACCTGGTGATTTTAGATTAAGTTATGAAGCATTCAATAAGTTTTTAGTATATAATTTGAGCAATATTTGTAATGATCGTATTATTTTTTTAAATTGTTCATTCGTTCATTCTAAACATTGTGGCAATATTTTTTTTACATCTTTTCTGAAAAGAATTATTAGCGGCCCGACATTGAAATATGTACATCGCAATATGTAAATAGCTCGTTCTGTGTAAATCGGATTGTCAATAATAATTAAAAATGTAGGGTAGCTGTTAGTAATTATAACTTCAAGACGACCAACACCTCAGTCGGCCCGTGACCATGGATGCTGTAAAGGATCCGAAACGTCGGGTTAAAATAATATCAAATATACCGCGATAAAAAGTTTTATTTCAATATCTAATATTCGCTTGTGTACGAAATCAATTTATGTACATTTGTTTAGTTGAAGAGTCTGAAATTGTAACATGTATGAAATCCAAAAAACCCGTAATAAAAAAGTGAATACTAACCAATAGAAAGAAATCCACAGGACTCTGAGGACACGACCCAGCCTTCAGCCCTATCCTCTACGCCGTTCTTCGCACAGCCGTTCATTAAAACTGTATAAAAAAACAACATTATTCAGGCTATTGGAACACACTTTGGATTTAATTGAAATGATTACTATGTAGAGCTGTGATAGCCTAGTGATGTGACCAGTGTTAAGTCAATGGTCCGGATCTTCGATCCCAAGGCACGCACCACTGTCTTTTGAAGTTGAAGGACCTCAGATGGTGAATGAAAACATGGAGAGGAAACCTGTATGCCTGTGCGATTTTATCGATGGCGTTGTGGACTTTGGTCTAAGCTTTTTCCAATGAGAAGAGACCCGCCCAACAGTGGAGTAGTTAATGGTTCAATGATGATGATTATTATAATGTTATTGTTGTATAAAATTAAATAAATAAATATTTCTGGACATTATGACACAGCGCCATCTAGTTCCGTGGTAAGCAACGAGGCTTGTGTTACGGATACTAGTTGGTTGATATACTACATAATATACTTTTTTTTTGTAAATACATACATATTATACATAGATACATCCATGACTCGGATACAAATGTTTATGCTCATCACACAAACATTTGACCCTAGCGGGATTCGAACCCGGGACCCATAGCACAGAAGGCAGTGTTAACTACCGTGTTACTACTGGACTAATTGGGTCGTCATCAACAAAATTTAACACAAACAGCAGATTAGTTATGAAGAACTAGTTTCGACCTTTTCGGTCCCTAATTCTTCATGTTATATAGTCCCAATATTACTGGCAAAACGTGCATGTGCAATTATCCAGCTCTGGTTACCACCCGAGGATATGACGTAGGCGTTATGTTAATTATTATGCCCCGTGCATACGTACACATCATAACTATAATTGGTATTTGGTTTATTAAAATGTAGTTAAGGATTAAAATGGTCTAACCATCATACTAATACCTATTATGTATGTTTAAGCTCTATTATATGAAGCAAATGTTATCTGTTATCAATATGACATTGTAATATTAGAACTTAATAAGGTCAAGATGGTTGGGTGGGCGGGTAACTGCGATAACCTAGCGGCGTGACCAGTGGACTGAGAAGTCAAATCTCGAATTTAACTCCTAAGCTTCACTGACTGCGAAGTTATGTGCATATTTATCGGTGAAGGAAAACATTGCGATTTTCTCGATAGGATATGTAGTCTGCCAAACCAGACTACGCTAGGCTCCTTATCAAGTGAGAAGAGACACAGCAGTAAGACAGAAAATGCGTTGAGGGTAATAAATCCACGGGCCACGGAATTCATATAGGCCAATAATGCGAGGATTTGAACCACCAACTAAAACTACATTATTTTTAAGCCCACGCGTAATAATAGACCACGTTATAGCAATGATATGATAGATGATATTAATATAATGAAACGTGTCATGCATTACCCGCGGCATGCTGCGACGACGACTGTTTGTAGACATCTGAAAATTTTCACTCGTTAACATCTTGTAGGTACAAGTTAGAGCGGACATAATAAAATATGTTCATGAACACCAGGAATACAGAGAGCCGAGTGTGTTTCTTTTGCCAGTAGAAATGTAAACGCAGTCAGTCACGTTTATCGCGTACGAAACTCTCCTCACCTACGCACGCACCGTGCACGCCTGACTGAAACGTGCGCGTGCACGCCACATTTTACGCACGCGTGCGTGTCGTATCGCTGTGTTACGCTAACGGCACTGTACGTGTCTACGCAAAGCCATTAAAGCCATGTCCAAAGATATATGTATTATTATGTTCTTAAACAGCATGCTAACTGCCCTTTGCTGCGCAAGCGTCGAACGCGACAAACGGTACAGAAGCTTTTACGTTTCTATATGGAGCAGTTCAAGCATTACGTAAGCACCAAAGGATGCTGGATTAATTTTTGTTGACAAGAGATGGGCAGGGGTGAGAGACAATAGTGATTATACGTTAACGATTGATTTTGGAAGTAATTCTACTGTTCACGATTAGTCTATGCTGGAATTCTTTAAAAGTTCCGGCATTTTGTTGATTCTTCATGTAAATAAACTTTAATAGATTTTTGTAAAATTGTACCAAAGCTTACGTATTACGTAAAAATTATAGGCAATCATACCAGCATTAATATTGTTAAAATTGTGGTTACGTAATACATGTCCAACACCTATTGACAAGAAACTTACACTCGTATCTCAACACACAAGTCCCTCAGCGTTAGAATTTTACATTAAGAATACCTAAATGCTATGACGTTATAGACCGGCCGCACATAAGATTTTTTTTTTCATTTATTTATTTCGTAAGAATCAGTATCTTACGAAATAAATAACTGAAAATAATTAAGGGACTTTATAAATATAAGTCCCGTAACGTCATAGCATTCATTTACACAACAAGAATATCAAAATAATGTAATAATGCAGTTTATAATGCATCCCAGTTGCAATGAAATAATATAACATAATTATAATTCCCGTTATTAGCAATACTTACGGAAAAAATTCACCCTCTATAAGCAGCTTTAGAAACAGATATTAATTTTCATGAAAATTATTTCTCTATTTAAATAGAGCATTTATTTTATAATCTAATACAATATTAACCTTGTGAATACTACAATACCAAAGCATTTTTGAATAATTGTGAACAATAATTTTGTCACATATATGTGACATTGGCGTAATGGGTAAACTTCCGCTTGTCACACATATGTGACAATGGAGTTCAAAAGGTTAATATGGATTATTTGCCACAAATTAATTAATTTAATTGATGATGTAGTGATTTTAATTGATATATCTTCCCAATTAGTACAATATGGTCCATATTTATGATGTTTTTGTACTTACATGACGATCCTAGCGGTAATATCTTGCCGAGACATAGAGGTCTATTCCCGTACGGGTCGCGGACGGCGTAGATCTTGTCCTTCAGCATTATCACCAGTGAGTAGCTCAGAGGAGCCAGCCTAGATGCAAAGAAAAATATTATGTAACCTGTGCAATTTCAGTATTCACACTGACAAACAACAGTATTGTATTTTTGAAAAATATTTTTTTATAATAAGCAATAGAATTTGTACGTTGAAAATTTGCTCTTTATCAGCAATTTAATCACTACAGTGTTTTTCAAAACGATTCCAGCAGAAAAATATTTGTGTATACCCCCATGTTAAGCATTATGCGCGCACGTTGTATTATTAAAGCCTGTATAAAGAAGGTCGCCAAAAAAAGGTATTACTATCGAATTTTGACAAATTAGCAAGCTCTAATATATGTATCTCTCTCTCTCACTCTCTCTCTCTTTCTCTCTTTCTATACCTCTAGTATATATTTACCTCATGAGATGGTTAATACGTGCAGGCCAGTCGGGCCCATTGGTCTCTCCCTCTGGCGGGTTGAGGCACAGCGCTTGTGTGATCAGCTCCGAATCCGAATGCGTCGACAAGCCCACGCCGCGGCCCAACACCTAGAATATCACTTTATTTTAAACACCTACATCAAGATTCAAAATTCGAAGACAGACGACACATTCAAAGTAACGAATAAAAATGGTATCCAAATTAATCGTAATCAAATATTAAATACAAGTCTTGTTGCTTAATTCGGAACTAGATGGCGCTGGGTGATAAATATTCAGACATTGATTATTGACGAAAATACATATAAAATTTTATTAAGAAAGAAAAATTCAACCTCAGGCGGGACTTGAACCCGCGTCTTCTGGATTGGTACTCCAGACGCTTAGTAGCTTAGAAGCTTAATAATCTTAGTTTGAAATAAGCTAAAAAATACAAAAAGAAAATACATATGTTACAGCCTATATGCTCCAGAAATCTGTGCTGGGGAGTTTGTTGCGCCGCTTCTTCTTCCCAGCCAAAACACTAGGAAGCGGTGAAGGGCGGGCGTTTTTGGGGGCTGTTTTTATTGCCGACGTTCAAAAAGAGCCAATTAAATTTGGAATACTTTGAATAAATGATATTTTGACTTTATAGTGAGCCCTAGGCTCTAGAGGTAGGTTAATTAATATACCTGTGTTTCAGGAGTCAGTGACTTCTTCCAGAAATGTCAGTTTTTTTAAGTTTAGGTAACAAAGAGGTACAAAAGATTATTTATTTTATTATTTATCTGCCTTATTCTCAAATCATTTCTGTCTCTCTTTCTTATAATCGCATAAAGGTTCCCTCTCTTTCTTTAAAACCGAGGTTCCTTACCATTTTCCTAAGGCTGCTGCAGTTGACGAGTTCTCCATTATGCGCGACCGCGAGAGCGCCGTGTGCTGTATGTACCACGAAAGGCTGGCAGTTCACCTCTTCAGACGCCGCTGACGTCGAATACCTGGTTGAAACACATAGGTACTTGATACGTGCAGACAATTTTAAAATCGTCCTTATACAGTTGACATAAGAGTTATTACTGCGTCTCACTTAGTTTCGTATAAGAGAGAATATATTTTATTATCGAGTCTTTTTTAACAGTCTGAACTATCCACGCAAAAATGAATCTTAAATAGCTCAGTATAGAGTTGAGAATAGAACGCGCATCAAACATTTGCGGTGTGCTGCTTCGTATGCCCGTTGTGTATTATTCTAAAACGAACCTAGTGTGTCCAATGCCAAGGTTTCCTTTGAGTTTCTTCATGGCTTCGTCGTTGAATATGTTGTTGATGAGTCCCATGCCTTTGTGTGAATTGAATGAACGCGCGTTTTTGCCTTCTGACGTCACTATGCCCGCTGACTCTTGCCCTCTGGGAAATAATTGAAAATAAATGATAAAGAACAATAATCTTGATAGACGGAACGGTCGGTGCAGTGGTCGAGCGATTCGATTGTTCTGTGTCTGGGTGTTCGTGCACTGTGATTACTGGTGTCGTATAAAAGAACCTACGACACAGGAAAAATCCTAGCAAGGGGCAAAAATAACTCCAAACTGGAATCTGAAGTATTTGAACTAATAGAGTTCATAATTAAATGTAAAGAATACAATGAAATCTAGCTTGATTTGGATAGTACAATTGCACTATACAGGTGTAAAGCCAAACCTGAAGCTATAAGGAATAGAGAAAAGTACTGGCGTCAGATGATATATAAACATACTAAAATTAAAAAAGTCTGCAAGGGTAGGTAAGGTTAGTCGGTAAGAAAAATATTATTTATTTAGATTGCCGTATGTATGTACTGTACTACGTTATAATACTTCTCCGAATTGTATACGTGATAGCAGCTACTGCTTAGGTTAAATAAAAGCGGGTCTCCCCCGAATTCCCAAAACGAATAACACAGAGGAAGTAGGACGACAATGTAATCGTTTTTATAATAAATATAACAATAAGGCCATGCAAATTCTAGGTATTGCAACAATTACTAGACGAAATGAAGACGACAAATCTTTGTTTGTCAACGCCCCGACTGGGGACAATATACAGAGAAAGCGTCGTGTTAGGCTATACTCCACTAAGCCGGCCCTACATATTCTTGCATTTAAACATTTTACTATTTCGTTCAGCTTGCAATCAAAGCATGTTTTCATCATTCATCATCATCATATCAGCTAAATGACGTGCACTGCTGGACATAAGCCTCCCCCAAGGATTTCCTCGGTATATGTTATTTCATCAGCAACCCAATTACTGTCCCATTGCTGGACACGGGTCTCCTCTCATATAAGAGGCTGGGCTACTGGGCTACGATGGGCACCACGCTAACCTACTGCGGATGGCAGGACTTCACACGTCTTTCAGGCTTGGAGGTGTTCCTTTACTGTTTCAGCATGTGATAAACTTCGAAAATTCAGTGGTGCGCATAGAATTTGAGTTGTGTGAGTTCTGAATTCTCTGGTCACACCACTATGCTATCAGCTGTGAAGTGATGTTAATGAAAAGGCGTTAAAACTTCTGTGTTATATTACCTGTGCTGCAGTGCAACTAGTCCTAGACATATGACCTGTGGTATGTCCACTTGCGTGGGCCATTCTCCCGTGCTGATGGCGCCGAACACGCCGCATTCGTGGGTCAAACCTGGAACAATTAAGATACATATCAATTAATATGTGAGCAGCATAAAGGTTGGACAAACTCGCTTCAGCAACACGGTTCAAATATTTGCATGAGTTAGTGATACATATGGCTCAGTGTGTATCTGTTTGTAAGTGCACTAACGATGCAGAAAACACTCCAAGAGGCCTTTTTTTTTTACTTGAAGCCTTAATTTTGTCTAATGGCACTTGTTTGGACAAAGTTCAAAATGAGGTGCTGGTTAGAAATTCCTGAAAGTAAAACTCAATCACACTTTTTTTGTTTACGATTTTGGTGTCGAATATAGAAAGAACCTTACGCTTATTTGCCATACTCGCCTCCACTGTATAAATTTCATATAATCCTACTAATATTATACTTAAGCGCGAAAGTTTGTACGGCTGTTTGTTACTCTTTCACACAAAAACCGCTTAACGGATTTGAACGGAATTTGGCATACAGATTGTTTATTACCTGGGTTAATATATAAAATCAAATATATAATATATAAAAGTGTAGAGAAGACTTTGTACCCCTGTTTAAGCATAATGTTATGAGTGTTACATTTCAGTGTCAGAAAAAATTAACAACAAGTAAAAAATATATTAATTACGGTGGATGGAATAAAAATCCACCAAAATTGACCAAAACGCCAATAATGATTATTATTTTGCAAGATGAGTACAAAATACAACGTTATTTTTTAATACAAAGCCTGTCAAAGTAAACCTACGACCCAGTATGTTATCAATACCCACTTCTTTATTCAATTTCAAGTTAAGTTCAGTTCTTAGACCTCTGTTATCTTACACAGGATGGTAAATAACCTTCGGTTAATATTGATCTATTTTTTTGCATCGTGGTGAGAAATGCTACTGAGTGCAACGTCCTGCGATTCCCGTTATTGTGGACTTAATAAGGTCGAGCAATGCTTTTATATGAAATCTATTACCTAGTCTATTTTAGTTTAGTTTTAAGAGTTTTGATGGTCTGAGAGCTGTGGTAGCCGAGCGGTGTGACCAGTGGACTGAGATGTCAGAGGTCTCGAGTTCGAACCCAAGGCTTTTACCACTGACTTTTCGGAAGTTATGAGCGTATTTATCACATGCTCAAACGGTGAAGAAAAACATCGTGAGGAAACCTGCATGCTTGAGAGAATTCTCGATGCATGTGAACTCTACCAACCTGCAGTAGGCTAGCGTGGTAGACTATAGCCTAATCCCTCTCAATTGAGAGGAGACCCAGCCCAGCAGTGGGATATTAATGGGATGATGATGATGATGATGGTCTGGGCGATAAACGTCAGAAACAACAAATTAGTGAACTGTCAGGTGTTAGTAATTTGTCACAAATCAGAATTGTCAGAATCGCAAAAAGACAGTCGTGCTTGGTAAAATGATAATGGACTCGTCTTTTGGAGTATTATGGCTGAACCGTCAGTAAATCGGTTCTTCAGACTTAATTGCCTTCATCCTTATGTTGCCACTGCTCATGGTGAGACTTCGATGTCTTACGATCCGCATACAAAGTGTTCTTTATAAAATTAATGCATTGCTTTTAACAAAAGCTCATTCACATCACGTGCACAAAACATTATAATAAGATTCTATGCGTTTCTCTAATGAACACCCATAGTCATCGGCGCAGCACGTGGTCGTTATCGGAAAAGTGCTGATCGTCGCCTTATTGACCTCCTCAATATCATCGACGATGATAATTATGAGACCAAACCGATAACTCGGAAACGTTTATTTCCGAGCAAAGTTTGAACAAGTTCATAGCTAAAAATAAATTATTAATTTATATTGCATAATGTTATGTAGGAATAAATAGGATAGTGAGATTAACTGGGGAAAACATCAAAAAAGACAATTTGACACAGCGCTAAATACTCTCTTTTTGATTTATAAACGTAACCAAGTAGAATACAAAGATCGATGAATGAATGTATGTATCACATCTTAGTCTAGAGCTAGCGCAATTAGGGACTTCAGCTTACGAAAGGACCAAAAAAATATACTAGGACCGAATTTAATGTTTTAGCAAGTTGTGGTATGACTTTCGCATCAGTTTACGAGAATAAACGCGGCGGTTTGTTCAGCTTAAGCCTACATTTCATTGAATCATTAGACTGCGATCCAGGGGAGGTAGTTAGATAAGTAAGTAACTACCTAATTCTACAACAGAACGACCAAACTGTGACGATAGAATCGAATCTTATCACCACACAAATATGTCGCAATATTAAAAATAAACAAAACATAATGGCGTAACATAGCAGTTAATTAGGGAGGCTCGTTATAGCACAATTAATTACTCAGATATTTAGATATGAAGTATGAAATCAACAATAGTTCTTAATAGGCAAAACGCGGTTTGACACAGTGCACAATGGAAAATTTTATTTATAGTTCTACGAACTAGAACAACGGCGACATGAAGTTGAGCGTACCAAAAGACCAATACGACGTAGTGGTCCTACTTTACGAAGGAGCAATAATTGTGGCCAAACGTACAAAGTTTATCATCATTTAACATCTAACATTCGCGCAATTGCAAGAAATCAGATCGAAATTCATATAAAGCACTGAAATTTACAAGAAGTATTGCGATGACGTCTTAATTATTATAGTTATATTTGCGCATTATTTTAATGTAAGAGGAGATTATTGGTCAAACCGTTTTTAGATAAAATACGATTATATTTTCATATTGGAAAATACGTCTACCTCTCCGCACATTCATAATTTTATTAAATAGTCTTGAACTTACATAGTTAGTAGCCGACAGAGTTTCTGAACCAATATTTAGGTATCATTCCGATTCAGTCAAGCTTGAAATAATCTTGCGGAAATCGTTACAAACATATAATAGAATCTATAAAACGAAAGAAAACTTGTGCTAGTAATGTTCATGCCAATTTGAAAATACAAAAAATAAACTATGCGATGCAAGCAATACATAGGGTTTGGAGCCGCAACTATTTAAAAAGGGGTGGTATTTAATACTTTAACAAAAATACTGAATTGCACACTAAATTTACTCATCAAATAAATCAATTATACTATACTGTTAGATCTTTAAAGCTTAATAGGACCGATTCGGTTCTGGCGTTGTGGTCACAGTTCTAACCTAAACCAATAATTATGAATAGGACCGATTCGGTTCAAATTTAGTGTGCAATTCAGTATTTTTGGTTGTAATTTCGAATATTTTGATTGAAAAAAGGGGATTTACGGTTAAAGTATTAAATACGTAGTACAGTCATTTATTTGATATGCAGTACGTTATTAGTGGAGAAATTTTGTTTGCTTAAATTTCTAAATAGAGGTGCAGTTAAAAATTTCCCTTTAAAAAGTGATAAATTGTGTTTGATTCTTCTTGATTCTTATAATGTTTGACTAACATATTATACTGCTTAAAGGTTTATACGATTTCAGATCCATTGCGTCTAGAAAACATCTTAAGAACATTACACTATAATTAATATTATAGTGTAATGTTCTTAATATGCTTTCTATACACGCCTAAGAGTGTCCGGAAAGAATCGTAAGTAATTATAAGTTTACTGGAAAAGAAAATGAACGATGAACTGCGAGGAGTGGAAAATGGTCTTTCTAAATGCAGTAATAAAGTCTACATCAACCCATTATCTGTCCCACACCTGGGCACGAGTTTCTACTCATTTGAGAGGGCTTAGGCTATAGTCCACCACGCTAGCCTGATTATTGCCTATAAAAAAACGCCATTTTAAAAACTCCATATAAAATTTTAAGTATATAAAAGCAGTAACACCCCCTTTTAGCATGGTTGTCCCAAGGTTGGTAACATATAGCGAGATAAAGGGACACTGCGATAACATTGACCTATGATAAGCTTAACATGATGTGGGTACACCTAACTACCAAATCTACTGTCGGGCTTCTTAAATGTAGTTATCTGATCTGTGATTGTACTGTCAAAATATTTGACTTTTTGCTGCGCCCAAACTGGGTCCATAATGCTACCTAGTCATAATTTTACCATGTAACTAAATACCACATAGGTACTGTTTGAATATTGGCGCCATAGAATTAGACACATGTTTTCTATTATCTAACAGGCTCGCGACAGCAGTCAGCTTAACAGGTGTTTTCCGACACACAAACAAAAGTGGTGATTAATGTGTGCATCATCATCATGTCTTTTTGTTATGAAAGTTTTATGAGGCAGTAAAGTTTTGCTTTATCTCATAAATCAGATCATCAACAACCCATTGTTGTCCCACTGCCGTGTACGGTTCTCCTTTCAATTGAGAGGGATTAGGCTGTAGACTTGTAGTCCACCACGCTAGCATAGCAGAAAATTGACATACTTCAGGTGCTATCGACAAAATTTCTCAGGCATGCAAGTTTATTTTTTTATTCACCAATAAATTTTTGAGCATGTGATAAATGCGCAGTAAGTCGGTACGTTACTTCAAAAAGTCAGTGTTGCGTGCCCTGATATCGAACTTGAAACTAGGCTACTAGATTTCAGATTCATAAATTATGTAAATTCAAAATCCAACCCGTACCTTTCATGTACCTATAAATATATCGTATCGTCGTCATGAGGATAAATCGTTTAAATTTTCTAGTGCATGGCAAGCAACTATTACTAGTTTCAAACGGCGTTCAGAAACATCGTAAAGAAAACATATACATAAAACATTAAATTGAGTTGAGTATGAATGGCGACATCTTATGGGCCATCACGATTCGTATAAAAAGACTGTTCCACCTGAATACATCACGTAGGAAATAATAAAAGAGAACTTATAGAAAACCGTAGTACCATGATGCTTTACTCGTCGATTATGACGCGTTTTACTTCTAAGTGTTCCACACAATCAGGATCAAAGAAGTGGCAAAATGAAGAGCAAAGTAGGTTCCGTTATTTATTCTCATAGAAAGTGTTTTCGATAAAATTATCTTGTAGATTCGGAGATGGATCAAGCCTTGTGTGAAGTGAGGTAACAATATTATCTTACATAAACTTACTGACCAGTAATCAGTCTGTTGTTAATTGGTGTCAACACCAGGTGCACTGCCGATTTTGGTGCGATTTGTATGATCTACAAGGTTGAATATATAAGGTATATACACGGTCAGTCTCACAAAGCGAAAATTCATGAAGTCACATTAAACCGTCAGGTATTTTATTATAGGTTAATATAAGTCCATATAAGTTAGGGATCTAAAGTTCGGAACGTGGAAGCGGAAGACAGAAGAAGCAGAAACTCGGTTGTTGCGATTGTTATGAGAGCTTCTTCGTGTAAAATACTAGTATATTCTATCGTATCGATTAGATGTGTGTCATGTAATCAAGAAAAGACGCGGCATGATTTTTCTAGTTCTAAAAAATCCTCACGTGAAACTAGATCCTAGAGTATAAGTAGTAATTTGAAAAAAAAAGACATCTAAAATATACTAACCTGTCTGCACTGCCCCTCTTCCATATCTCTTACTGTTGATTTTGACTTCGCCTGGTACCGTTCTGGCATCACAGCCAGGTGCATCTTCCATCCTTAACTGCTCCTTCACTTGGCAGCTCAGACCCTCACTAGCATCTTGACAGCATTGGGTTGGTCCTTCGGGACCGTTCATGATATTTCTGGAAAGACCAGATAAAGACTATTTAATGCAGCGTATTTTTTATTAAAATTGAAGAAATAGTACTAAGCATATTTTCTTATGAAGTTCTGTGAAGTTACGTGCGTATTTATCACATGCGCAAACGGTGAAGGAAAACATCGTGAGGAAACCTGCACGGTTAGGAGATATTCTCGATGGCGTATGAAGTCTGCCAACCCGCAGTAGGCTAGCGTGGTAGACTATAGCCTAATCCCAGGAGTGTGACAATAATGGGTTGTTGATGATGATATTTTTTTTAATACCACGAGGATTACAAACAAGCTCTCAGCCCGCCTAATGGTAAGCGGTTACGGTAACCCATGGATGTTTGCAACTCTAGAAGTGTCGCTCGCACGTTGCCTATAGGTACTATTATTGCTTAAGATCTGTATTAACGGGCGCTGCAAGTTTGTTTCTTTAAAA
This sequence comes from Craniophora ligustri, assembly GCA_905163465.1. Lineage (NCBI taxonomy): Eukaryota > Metazoa > Arthropoda > Insecta > Lepidoptera > Noctuidae > Craniophora > Craniophora ligustri. The sequence goes on from LR990957.1 coordinate 15,442,179, forward strand.
AATATCACGTTCTAAAGTCACGATAGAATAAAATATAAACATGCCAATTCAATAAGCTTCAGACCGATGAACTATTCAAAAATATACAAGTTTACATATTTCGGTCAGGTTTTCCTCGTCGACCCGCGTTAAAAAAAGGTGAATATATTAAAAAGATAAATACTTCCTAATTCATTCCAACTTAAATAAATTGTAGGTAGACGGATAAAATACTATCAATTATCCATGCCAGTTGATTAAAAATAGAATTAAATTATTCAAATAAATAAATTAAAAGTTTAAAAATAAAGAGTGCAATTATTTTATTTTATTTCTACTACTTACTTATGCTACTTTGTATTCCTAAACGTTGTTAATTTAATCTAAAGTTGTTATAATCACAATAAACACGGAGGTCACTAATTGCTCTGACCGCACAAAATCACAAAGCGACGTTGAGAATCAAACTAACAAAACTCCCTTTACACTTTATATTATAAACGACTCAAACATACATAAACAAGTTTTTAATGCCAATAACATTTTGATTGGTCGATAACAAAACAAAAACATGTGCTAATTTAACATTCGTCTTAGTATCGTCATGTTTTGATTCACAGCACTATGCGTTCTCAATTTCAAATTATGACGTCTAGGGAATGTTTAAAAAAATAATGTATTTGACGTCATTATGATATAGAGCAATAATTTGACCGAATTAATGTTGCCAAGCGAGATTTTTAATTATCAATAACAGTTACAATCAACCTAGAGATAAATCAAATATTATATTTATCTATAGGTCAGAGTCAGACCAGTGGAGGAATAACAGGGAAAACAAAATTTAAGACTAACAGGCGCCAGTCATCGTTTTCCTTGTATAACAAGAGACATACAGTACCTAGACACTTCTATAATAAAGTTTAAAAAAGTACACTACTATCTGATTCGAGAAAACACATTTTTTTTTATGATCTCCTATGGACCCACCAAATTCATTTTAAAACCAAATAAACTTTAACTTGTATTTGTCAGCCAAATCTCCATAAGCTACCAATGAAAATATACTCTAAATAGAATTCAGGAAAAAGTATATATTAAACTAAAAAACATTAATTAAACCTAGTATTTCGCTGCTATAAGAATTAAGAATATATTTTATGATTTTTCCCGTAACATCATAGTAATATGAACGCAAAAACACAATATAAATTTGAGTCAGAACAATACAAATAACACTGTCCTTAGGAAAAATCTAGTTCTCTGTTACGGCCCAAATAATAGTATGCCTTAGTCATTGTTTTCGAGTGTTGTCCATCGCCCAACACCCAAGCCCTAATGTCGCGAGTAAACCGGGCCAATCCATGACAACTACTCTATTATAAGCCATATAGTTCTACTGGGTCAATATTTTATCCTGATGTCATAATTATTGTTTGTAATACAAGCGTTATAAATTATTACCAAATAAAGTATTGTCTCGTACAAGACCTTTTTTTTATGATGAGAGGAAGGCAAACGAGCAGGTGGCTCACCTGATGGTAAGTGATCACCGCCGCCCATGGAACATTTGCAATACCGGAAGGTTTGCATATGCGTTACCAACCCCTGCAGAAACCGTTAAGGTTTCTTAAAATAGGGAATTACTAAACTGACAGCAAAGGAATACCCATGCTATCAGAATAGTCAGTCTCCAAAGAGCTCTTGTAACCTAACGTCTCACAGAAATACGACTATTGTTGATTCGCTGCTGTCTTCTGTAAGGCGGAGGTACTTCCCCAGTCGGGCAGCTCAGTTTGAGCGAGGATTCTCGCTATGCCTTACCTCTCAAAAACCTGCTTGGGCATATCAGAACTGTTAAGCCTGTTCACAGTGAGATTTTATCCCAAGGTTATACTGTCTGAACTATGCAATTATCACGGGCAGTCTACTGATACTATTGATCAGCTCTTTAGTAGGTATGAAGTCTACTCTCGCTACTTCCACATAATTCATTCCACCGACGCCTGTATTCTACGCTTCACTTCGTTAGTATATTACCACAGAAAATATAATACTGTTTCTCTTTGGTTAATTCACAGACCCCACTCATGTACTGGTCTACGACAACAGCCATTTGCCTTGTCACGGCTATGATAGCTTAAGAAAGCTAGAGAGAGCTAGCAAAGACACTTCAGCTTACAAAATGTATTAACTATAGGTATCAATCGTTGCGTTAGTTCTTTCCAGTTGATCCCGTCTCACTGGGTATGACACGAGGGACACAACAATTATTATAATTTCATACCGTGGTATGATCAGTGGTATGATGGGAACCAGACTTCCAGACTAGCCAGAAGCTGCTAAAAATCAGCAATAAACTAAGTAATGCCGATATTTAGGGGGTCAGTTTTTTTCTTTAAAATATACATACCGTGTGTTAAGCATATGTGGTTAAGCAGCCTATTGCCTACCTCAACATATTTGCGTCTAGTCCAGCGTAATACGTAGGTACCAATACATACCAGAAAATGATAATTATAGACGTGATGCCCCTACCAAGGTGAAGTGCACTACTGTACAAGTAGTATACATATATATATCTTTAAAACATATATGTTTTAATAAACTTCCCACTACGAACAGTATTTTTCCCTTTAAGTGATAGATAGGCAACCGAGTTGCAAGTTGCCGCTATCAACCCGTTATTAAAGGTCAGTCAAGCTCACCAGTAACTGTATCTTACTAGTCAGGATTTATAAGTAGGGAGACAGATTTTAAACAGTAAATAAGAGAATACTAAAGTAACTTCGATGCCAATCAAACGATATTACGAGAACAGCAACCTGACCAGCTGACTTCGAAGACCACACGTTACGTTTATCTTGTTATCAAATTAATAAAATGATGAAATATTCAAGAAAGAGGTACATCAAACAAAAACATAAAATTTTTGCTCACATAATCGTACAAACATCAGCAATATGCCAGTGATGTGTCGTCATTACAAAAGACGTTTGACTCGTAGGGGGTCAGTTATCTAGTGACTTTATGTACATTTCCACGAGGGGGAGCAATAAACAAGCGGACGATAAGATTATTGGAAATTAACACAACATTAATAATAATTATTGTGATGATGACTGTGTCTCACTATATTTAGTGGAGTCTTACGCAATTAAAAACATTGTTTGGTGCAGTATTAATGTTAATTTAGTTTTAATATAGAGCGATTATTCTGATTACGTTTAATATGGTGTTGTTATTAAATCAGCCGATTGATTAAAAAAAATAAGTGCATTATGATTTTATTTGTTGCTAAGTGGAGATTTAAGATGAAGCATGCTTTTAATATCCAGAAGAAAATAACTCTACTTTATTTCAACAAATAAAATTTGGTCCTTCCGTACGAGATCAACGATCGCGTTCTTTGGGGATTTCAATTAGATTAAATTAGCTGAACAGCATATACCAATCAATAGAAGCAAAACTTTTCTGAGAACATCAAGTACTCAACGAGTTATTTCCAGTCCTATCAAACGTCTTCTCAGTGTAACTAGATCAAAAACTGCGAACTGTCACTTCGTCACAAAACTGACACTATCCGATTTAGTTTCAAATACATGTAGCAATTTACTTGCACAACGTCGAACGACAAATATTGACTGTGATGTAATACCAATACTGTTTGTACAAGATGATTGTTAGGTAATAAGTACTAATAAGGAAATATTATAAAGGTTGCGTTAACTTTTTGAGATCGCAAATAGTGTGTTTTAGTGTTCTGAACAACTAGATTGTTAGCACTTTTTTACTTTATCATTTTCAACAAAAGTAAAGCTATTTAATTTTACCGTTAATCGTGGGTTAGCGAACAAAAATTCTCAGAAATGCAAACACCCAGACCAGAACAGCTAACTGTATAGATTATAACATTATTTAATATTTTTTTATCAATCCTTGAAGCTGATGACAATTGCACAACTATAAAGGTTATCGTGCCATAATTGCTCTATATTTTTAAAGAACCTGATCACGTAAATTAAAAACGCTTTTATTTTTGCCCTTAGACACTGAGGACGCCAGGTCAAAAATAAAAGTATATTCTGAATGTGATCTGACGTGATTATTATAAATACTACTAGGAAAACAATGTCGGTTTCATAAGCTGAAAATCCAAATAAACTATGTTATCGCCCGTATTACGTTATTTTCCATAGAATAGCCCGTATAATTTGACCGAGTCTAATCCATTATCATAAACAAGCAAGTATTTTATAACAAACAAACATATTTAAAGAATAAGAATGCAGCAATTTTATTAATGTATTTGATTAATACTAACGGTACGGTAGCAGTTAAATGAATACCAGTTCTATATTTCTATATTGATAAGTCATAATTTTGTATCTAGTGATTTATGAACTAACCAATATTTTAACAAGAAAGATTTTTCTGATTTTCTTAAGATGATTGTTTAGATAAGAGTCATAAGAATGTACAGACTACAAGGGATCAAATGAATGCTATTCTAGATTCTCGAAAAAGAAAGTCATAATCGTCGAAAGTATGTATAATTTCCAGAAAAGGTTCCTTACCTTATCACTTTGATTCCCGTAACAACTAGCAAAGAAAAAACTACCGCATATCATACAAGGATCATACAAATATATTTTATATGAGTGACAAAAACTGCTAATAATATATTACCAAACATTACACGCACGCGATTTTATCATGACGTAAGTGAACGTTGATGAATTGCGTTTCGGAACCATGCAACATCAGTATTGGAACACACAAGCAAAGACTCAAGACCTTGATACAATTGATAAGGATTAATTATCTCAAGTTTTGAGCACCAAAAATGCTGAGCTGGGCATACAGAAATGAGTCGGCTTCGTATGCCGAAGATATAAGAAATCTGGGCTTACGAGAATAGAGACTTAGAAAGGGTATATCGTAACAGAAAATATGGGTTCACAGTGCACAAATGTATAATTAAATTATTATCAGTGACATAGAAATGACTAGAATGAGTGAAATTGCGTAGCTGACGCGTATGAAAAAGTTTCTTGCCAATATAGAAGACTGTTTTATGTATATAGCGCGTTATTTTTTTAGCATTATAATATATATATATATTTTATTTGAGCATATTCAGCTTACGAAATAATTAAATGCATATTTATGAATATGGTTTATTTCTTGCGCGAATATTAGACTGAAATAAAATTACTTTTTTACTGAATTTGTCGCGGTATATTGGTATTATTTAACTCGACGTTTCAAAGCATATAAATATGGTCTATGAAAAGTATTTTATGGAATATAACATTATTTATAACGTTGAAGTACTTCTTTTTAATAATTAAGGCGCAATGTTAATTAAAATACATAGTTGTATTTTCAACAGGCTTAAGTCACGCGATTTCTGACAGCCTGATAGAATGAAGACCTTATTAGCATTGAAAATAACAACATGGTCGTAAATTGTATTATTAACGTTTGCTTATTATTTATATCTATGTTGAATGAACCTATTGATATGCAGGCCAAGTAATAAGTAGGCCAATAACATCAACTATTAGCTACTCCAAGCCATTACTGATTAACTTGCCTAGATTTATTAGTACCTCCATTTTTTTGCACTATACTTCTGTTCAGTGTTGTGTAATGGTTGCCATAACCAATTTTTTTTTTTTTGGAGATAAGTATTATTTCATGTACAAATTCCTTATGGAGTATGGCGATAGTCATTTTAGTATATGTACAATTAAATAGGGTTTCCTACATTACAACATAAATGATAACTATTATTGGCTATTGATTTATATCAGTCACTTTTGTATCTTTTATTAAGTTAGATTCCCAAATGTTATCTACTTTTTACACATGGAGGATCATAATTAAGCTTAAATAAATAATCTTGTAATTTTTCCGGGTCACTCTTATTGATACAATTGATAACATAATAGTTATGTAACACCAGTAGTACTTAGAATGAATTATTATTTAAAAAACTAAGTATTAAGGTCATTTTTTTATTTGAAGATAGCACATACCGATGACCTAAACTGATAAAATATGAAAATATAATTGGGTGCGATAAATGTAACATTAGATTAGATATTTTTAAGTATGGTTTAGCTTGTAGGTGATATAATAAATAAATAAATAAATATTTCCGGACATTATGACACAGCGACATCTAGTTCCGAGCTAAGCAACGAGGCTTGTGTTACGGATACTAGTTGGTTGATATACTACATTTTTTTTTTGTAAATACATCCATATTATACATAGATACATCCATGACTCGGATACAAATGTTTATGCTCATCACACAAACATTTGTCCCTACCGGGATTCAAACCCAGGACCCATAGAACAGAAGGCAGTGTCAACTACAGCTGGACTAATTGGGTCATCATGTAATGACTATTTGAAAAAATAAATCATATATTACTATACAAAATCAGAGTAGGGTATTTTGCAGCAGAAAAGCAATAATAAAGGTGAACACTGTTAATTATAATTATAAGTTCATAAATTTTTATGATACATATAGTTATCCAAAAAAAAATTAAAAAGAAAAAATGGTCTAATAGACCCCCAGCTCCTGTCTCCTGATTGAACCAATAACAATATAATTCAGCTCTTAATAAAAATAATAAAAAAATATTTAAATTGAGTTGTATATAACTCAATTTATAATTTATTATAAGAACAGTTTCAAAAAAAAACTTTAGTAAGTAATTTATATTTCTTAAACTTAAGCCTCATTCATAATTGTGTTGTTTAGAAAAAAATAATTGACAACACTAATTTAAAGAACAAAATCAAACTCGGTCGATGCTGCCTCCAAAACCATCGGCTGTCTGATTAAAAAATAATAAAATAAATTTCGATGCCATACGACCTAACCTTGCTATGAAACCACGAGTTTTACCAATTGGACAGCAATTGTTTGAAATTAGCTAAATATCTACTACTATAGCCCATGTGACGCCAACCCATGATCAACAAATCACATAATAATAAATCGTAAATAGAAACCATGTGGTTGTACCTACACATGTAAGAATTTAAACACATAACCAGACAAGTTACAAAGTTCATTGCAAACAAACAAAAGTCAACAACTTAACTAATTTTAATTTCGTCGCATTATTGTTGAAGGCTGTTGCCTTCAGGTAAATCAAAGAACGGATCAAAAATATTATTGTGTAAAAGTTTTGTTAATAATAAAATCACATACCTGGATGGGTTTCTTGAAAGAAGAATGGTTCTTAAGAAATCACACTGTGTTTTTTAATCGCGTATTTGCAGCAACGGAGCGGCAACTAGTATTGTGGAGGAAGTAAATTCTAAAGCCGACGTCTGTATTCATTCATTTGTTTGAATTAGTTTGACGTTAAGTGTGCGACAAGGATACGAAGTCATAAACAATAACGTGCGTTCCGATTTCTAGTTACACAAAATATGCGATAATTTTAATGTTTTTCTCTGCTTTCAGTTTCTACTACTTAATATATGTTGGAGGTTTCTAAGATATACAGAATTATGTTCTTAAATGGATAGGGACCATTACAATGGAGATACAGACGTAAATTGAATTATTTTATTTGCTCTACGTAAGTAGCTACACCAGCAAATCATCAATTTTTGCAGTTAAAAATAATTCACAATCCTTATATTGACACTAGATGATATCCTTAGATTTTAACAGTCACCTTCACCTAACATAATCATGCTTGAAAAAGGATTATTGTTGCAGGCTCTCCTCTATTTTGAAGATTTAAACATTAGTGCAAAACAGTGTAATCAGTTTCGGAACGGACCTATACTTGCTTATACAATAATAGTTTTGATACTTTCGTTGAAAAATATTGCTTGATTGCTCTATCGGGCAGGATTAATTGAGAAAAAATATTCAACGAAACAACATGGATTGTTTGCTTTTCTACCTCTTTTAATAGGTACATTTTGGTGTAACCACATAAACCTTTGGTTATTCATGTGTCAGGAAAGTTATAAAACCTATGAAATTTATTCTACCGAATAACAACTACCATAAAAAACTATAAGTTGTTGTATTAGTCTTAGGTCTACATTACTCGTATTACCTACTTCAATTGATAGAGCTAGTGAATGTTATATTGGTATGGACATAATTATGATATTTCTAAGTTAACTAAATCGACCGAATTAAAATAATTTGATTATTTTAATACATGACAATTTGTGTTTAAATGCAAATGATTACCTTTATGCAGCTAGCAAGGAGATGTGCTTAAAATAATGTTTATTATTTTTTATTTTCATGTGATCAAAACTGCGCGATCCTACTATAGCTTATCAAACCGCACAATGCGGTCGTGTGCGTAGTAAAGCACGTGGCGATATTCTTCACATCTTCGTACACAAAACTTTATAAAAGGCCCTCGCTTTGCTGTGAAACAAACGCGCGGTCTATAGTATTGCCAATTCCGCACAACATTACTCGCGCATTATAGAAAATGGCTCATCCCAAAGAAGGTAAACATTTCACTATTATTTTCTCAAAGTTTTCAAACTAGTAATTATTATAACCCGACCAAATTTAAAAGTACCTTAAAGTCAGGTTAGGAGCAACTTCATGATGTCGATTTTTGTCTGCGTTTTTTTAATAAATTTGTTACTCAGGAAATTACTTTGCTCGGCCTTGGTTTTAGCATTAATTTGTACATACCAATGTATAATTGACAGGAGTATTATTATTACTTAACACTTTATGACTAGAGATCTGAGTCGTATTTCTGTATATAGGTACCGAAGTACTTACCTCATTTTTATGTTTTTATACCGTAAAGTGCTTTTTTTCGTCTTCCTGTAAAAAAAATTAATTCTCTTTATTCTTCTTTTGTCAAACTACCATCCCAACTCAATAATATGGAGTCGTTAAAGGCGTTTACGTATGTTTCTATGAGTTTCTACGAATCCAACGATCTCTTTTTGCTAACAGATTAATTTATATTTAATTTATTTTAATTTGACGACCTCTGTAGTCTAGTGGTTCGAGTACCGGACTGCTGATCACGAGGTTGTGGGTTCGATTCCCACGGGACACAAATATTTATGAGATGAATATAAGTGTTTGTGTTCGTCTGGGTGTTTCCTATGTATTATATGTATTTATTTACAAAAAAAAAAAGTATATAAGTATTATATCCATTGTCTAGTACCCATAGTACAAGCTCTGCTTAGTTTGGGACTAGATGGTGCTGTGTGAAATGTCGCAGAATATTTATTTATTTATTTTATTTATTTATATACCTACATCAATTGATTTATACACGAAGGTTTAAATACCTACACCTAATTTATTTTTTATGACAATATTTGATTAAGCAGGTATTAAAACCGTATCAAGTGTCTAGTTATAATTTTTTTATACCGGGTTAAATTTGAATTTGGCGCGTTTTAGGTCACGTAATTTTTCACCCAGGTAGATCATAAATATTTACAATACACACGTTATAGGATCGGTTCACTAGGTAGCTAGGCTAGGATTTAGTATTTACTGGAATCCTCCAGTAAATACTAAATCCTAGCCAATCCTGTCCACTGTGTAGGACAATGCTGTCCAGGGACCTAACAGTCTCGCATTTAACTCTGCTATTCTGATTTATTTGCAATGCCTAGAGCTTTCTCACACATTCTTGTACATCCCGTGTTTTTTTTAGGTACCTACTCACTTTACGCTTTCGCAAATGCCGTGGCTTTCGGGACTGTAACTTATTCTCTATGAAAAATACGCTGTTCTATGCATCGAAGTCACTTCGACATCTCTTTAAAATATTGCCGGCGGTTTCTCACCACCATAGGCACTCTTGCCACAAACAGTAACATTTGCAACGTAAAAAACTTATAGTTATAACCATCCCACTCTATTTTCCAGTCGGCGGCTACAAGCTCGGGAGCCTCATCATTGAGGGCAAAACGAAACAGGTGTTCGACCTGCCAACAGTTCCTGGGCACTGCCTGCTGCTGAACAAGGACCGTATCACAGCCGGAGATGGCGTCAAGGCACACGACCTGGAGGGAAAGGCAGCCATCTCCAACCAAACCAACGCCAAAGTCTTCGAAATTCTCAAGTCAGCTGGTAAGAAACAAACACTTCACCATAATCAGTCTTGAATTAGTAAGTGTGTGAATGATTGAACTAAATGGTAAATCGCCGTTCTGTTAAAAGAGGTTCTTGCATATACATATTATTTCGTTATTCTATCTTCTAATCTCGATATGAATGGCGCACTATATAAGTGGAGATAAGGATAACTGAATAGGGCTTAAGAATCTTTTTCTTATATCATGTCGTTAAGAGCTACGCAAAAATATTTCTAGTTGCGTTAAAAAGTGTTATAGCCAGCCAGTTTGATAGTGAAACTGACTTATATGATGACGTCACTCCTCTTTAGTGGCGTAGTTCTAAATTTCAAATTTCTGTTCCATTGGCGCTACTAAAGAGTCTCAATAATGAATAGTTTATCTTGTAATTTATCTTTATTTCTTCTCCTGTGGTCTTACCTACATCGATTTGGTTTAAATTTGTGCTGAGGGTAATTAAACCACTTGCCCTTCAACCGTTGCTAAGTCCCTGAGTTTATCTAACCATATCGTACAATACTCTTTTGTCACTCTTTATCACTTCGATAAACGAATATGGTCAAGTGATGTAATATTAAAGATATTATGGTCGAAGGTCATAAATTGCAAATATAGCTCTACTGTTTATAAAGATTGAGTTCAATATTATAAATATCGTTGACATTATCTGTGTGCCATTATTCAGTCGTTGGCTTTTTTTTTACTTGTGGAAAATGGCCTCAAAGGCGGCCAAGATTGTTCGATTCATGCCTAGTGGTGTGACTAGCGAAATGTAAAAGTTAAAAGTCTCAAGTTCGAACCTAAAGCACGCATCACTGACTTGTGCATATTTATAAAATGTTCAAACGGTGAACGAAAACATCGCACGGAAACCTGCGTGCTTAATAGATTTTCTCGAAGGGGTGTTTGTGCCAATCCACACTAGGTGGTGGATTATAGTCTAAATATAATAATATCAATATAATTCAAATAAGGGGGGCCAGTGTCCAGCAGTGGGACAATAATCGCGGTATATTGATATTACCAAACTTTAGTATCCTTTACAGCATCCATGCCCATGATCACGTGCAGTTTGCACGTGATCATGTGTTTGTTGTCAATCTGGTGTTGCTAGCGTCCATTATAGGCTACGATTATTGTTTGCCATCTTAGTGAGATAAAATAAAATCCTCAAAGTCAATGTTTTATCTCGATTATATCAATATTATATGTACTTTTGAATCGTAGCGTAGCGTGGGTTTTTGCCGCCCTGTGCAAACCAGAAATTTGCCGCCCCCATAAATCTGCCGCCCGGGGCAATGGCTTTCCCAGCACCTGGCTACTACACTATTTTGAAGAGTCAAAACTAGTCTAGCAAGGTTCCAAAAATCAGTATCCACCGGCCTGCCATTGTTATTTTCCACTGTTCAGCTATAATATGTATTATTACATATTTACAAAGCACTAATGCGCTCTGTTATGTTGGCCCCTAGACCTCTCAACAAACAACAACAGATAATCTCAATATATGTAACAGTTATGAAACATCGCCTTCATTTAAGGTCATCTTAATAATATTTATGGACTTTATATTATTTATTATCTTTATCATATAATGAACTTGTTTTTTAAACAATAGAAAACAATAGTTTACGTCATTAGGCCTGGTGGATGTAAATGTACAGAATAATATTATGTTTTTGTTTGTGTAGATTTGTAATACCTAATTTAATATAACTTTGTTTTCAACCATTCAAAAAAAATATGCCTATGATTAATTTAAAAAAAATCACCCATACAACTTAATAATAAACGGGTATGAGAACCGATCCGCAGCGTAAAATCTGACCATTTACCTACTACGACATTAATAGGTAACGTTTATGATCTTCCGAGAATTTTGACAGCCAACTTGGCTTCCGCTTTCAATCTACCTTGGCTGAATATCAACATTTTACTAAGCTTGAAGTCGCTCGAAGTTGGTCAAAGCGAGCCTCTGTAAACCATAACTAGGCCATACCGATATCCTTAGAATAAAAGGAATGGAATTTGATGTGCTCAGAATGGTCCCCTAAACATAATTTAACCTCGGCAGGAACAGCTGAACTTCACAGAAGCAAATACTTTGTACTTTTTTTTAACGAAAATTGCGCGGACAGAGAAGTATTAAATTTACCACCCGCATAGTTTATATAGCGAAGAAGAGTGGAGAATGCTAATTTATTTTTAGTATACCTAAAAAAAACATAATTTAGATTAATTTTAGCCAAATTTCGACCATGGCCACTAGTATTTTCTTATATCATTACAGGTACCTAGGTAAGGCGTTATTAATTTTTCATAAACCAATTTTCAGGTATCAACACCTCATATGTTAAGATCGCGTCACCCACAGCCTTCGTGTCCAAAAAATGCGAAATGATCCCGATAGAGTGGGTCACTCGGCGCTTAGCCACCGGGTCCTTCCTCAAGAGGAACCCTGGCGTGCCCGAGGGCTTCAGGTTCTGTCCCCCGAAACAAGAGACCTTTTACAAAGACGATGCTAACCACGACCCCCAATGGTCCGAGGAACAAATAGTTTCTGCCAATTTCCAGTTCAATGGACTCACTATTGGTAAGTTGTTATATTTTTCATCAAAGAAATGGATGAGATATTATCCCTTAGAAGCAGTCCTTTTTTATATCATGGAAACATTAAATGGAAGTGATTAACGTCCATAATAAAACGGGCCACATAATGATATAGAAGATTTTTTTTAATGAGAACTCGAGCCTCCAAAAAGTTCATGAGAAAATAAAATTTGAAAATTTACAATATACCTACAGTAAATCAACTTATCTGACGTGTGTAACAGGTAGAGGAGTAGTTTTAAAACATTGCGTCTTCTGTAGTCAGTTTCCTCTTAAAATATTTTGATCGTATCATCAGGTCAGGATGAGGTAGACTACATGAGGAAGGCCACTATTCTGGTGTTCGAGATTCTGGAGAAGGCGTGGGCACTCCGCGACTGCGCCCTCATTGATATGAAGATCGAATTCGGTGTTGACACTGAAGGTAAGAAAAAAATCGTTAGTTTTTCTACTAAATCTGTAGCTTCTCCTTAGTATCTACTATTTATCCCTCCAAAGAGGAGCCTAGAACTCTGTTAACTCCATATTTAAAATTATAAATGTGAAAGTAGCTGTGCTTGCATGTAGGTATACCTTCTCGTGTCTTAACTGCTCTACAAATTTACATAAAGTTTTACGAGGAAAAAGGCAACTGGTTGTGGGTCGTGGGATCGTGGGTGACAACTAGTAAGTGTAAAAACTAAAGTTAACCTCTTTTGTTCCCCAGGTAACATTTTGTTGGCTGACGTCATTGACTCAGACTCATGGAGGCTGTGGCCGTCTGGCGATAAGAGGCTCATGGTTGACAAACAGGTTAGCTGAAATATAATTCTTCGGCGTGACACCGTACGGACGTTTTTTCAACGTGCAAGGATATTTGTACACATGATAGCGATTTCTTCAATAGCGCTCCGTTAATTTTCTATAAGTAATAAAATTCGCATAACAGATTTGTCTAGATTGTTTGTTGATTTTCTAATGCGCGTTGATAAATTATACAATCGAGAACTTACTCCAAGAAATAGATGGAACATTTGAGGATCTTATTTGAATGTGATAGATATATTTTTGAGAAATCAGATGAGAGCGAGCCGAATCACTAAGGCTTATGGCCCCCAAACCGTAGTTTATCCATCACTGCCTTATAGCAACGCGGCCTCCGACCAACCCCACTTCGAAGTGAAAGACACATCTATCACCAATTACAACCCTATTTATACTTAAGTTTCTATAAAATAAAGCAATGACTTGTAAGAAATCTCAATAGTAAAATGCTGCAAAAATCTTTTACGTAAAGTAGATATTGTTAGTCTTTGTTTGCACGCTCTGCCAGCTCCAACTAACTCACATATACCTCCAGGTATACAGGAACCTGACGACAGTAACGGCAGCCGACCTCGACACAGTGAAGCGCAACTTCGCATGGGTCAAAGACCAGCTGGACCATTTGAAGCCCAATGTACACCACAAGGTCGTCATATTCATGGGCTCCCCTGCGGATCAGGAGCACGGCCAAAAGATCGCTAAAGGTAAGATTTTTACATCGGAAGAGCCTTTGCATGTGATGATGAATAATTGATTGGATATGAATGAGTTTATTGCACAATTTTTTTAGTGCGTTTTCCTTATTAATCTTCCAACAACATGACATCGAATAACTAGTATTTTTTTCGAGGTATGAACTATTCTTGTATTAACTTTCCGTATTATAGTTCTTTCCATGTTAAATCTCACGTTGAAATGGAACTTTACATTTTCCCAAAGGTAAAATAGGTTCACAAGCAATACAAACCTACGAAACCTGTGGTTTCGATGCAAAAGGTGTATTCTCGAGCAGATAAATACGAATACTGAATACGACGTCATTTCAACTCTTTATACCTAAATACATACTTAATTGGAAAGCTGAGTTAGAAGCTATAGACAGTTCAATATCATCTGCTTGCTATGCTATAAGAAGCTTACGAGACGAGGTTAGTATCAAAAATTTAAAAATGGTTTATTATGCTTTAGTGGAGTCGCGATTGAGATACAGCATACAGTTTTGGGGTAATAGCTACAAATACAATATCAATAGAGCATTCGTGTTACAAAAAAGGGCAATTAGAACCATTGTCCGCATACCACAGTGGGAGTCCTGCCGGGAACATTTTAAAAATCTTTCAGTTCTCACAGTACCCTGCCTTTATATATTGACAGTCCTGAGTGATCTAGCAAAAAACATTCACAATTATGAATCTGATACTGAGAGACAAATAAGAGAAAGTACACGGACAAATCATCTAAATAACAAAATATATCCCAAACTGGACATTGTTAAACATAGCGTACATTATCAAGCGGTAAAGCTATTTAATTGTCTACCTAATAACTTAAAGAATCAAATTTATAACTCCTACCTTTTCAAAAAAAAGATTAAAGCCTTCTTATTGGAAAAATGTTTTTATTCTGTAGATGAATTTATAAATAATAATAAATGAAATAAATGTAATTAATGTGACATTCACTATTGTAATGGTTATGTTTCTGTTTTAAATAGATTTTAATAGTTTTTTTTATTTTAATTTTTTATTTTTTTATTGATGTATTTAAATTATTTATGTTTTAATGCTAAATGTAATTATTTATTTTAATACTCATTTTAATAATGTTATTTTATTTCATATTTTTGTTAATTTCAGACACAATTTGTAAATTGTTCATGAATAAATGATGATGATGATGACATAAACGATAATTTCAAATCAGCGATATTTTCTCATTTTTATTTAATAAACAATTATCATTATTAATAATTAATAGCATAAAATATTGAGCATATTTACAAGCACCTCTGATAATAATATTTGTCACCAGCGGCCAAAGATTTGGGTCTAAGCGTGGACCTCCGCGTGACGTCAGCACACAAGGCGACGGAGGAGACCCTGCGCATCATGCAGCGTTATGAGGACACGCACGGTGCCCTCGTATTCATTGCTGTGGCCGGCCGCTCCAACGGACTGGGGCCTGTGCTTTCTGGCAACACATCCTACCCCGTCATCAACTGCCCCCCACCCTCTGACAAAATGGTTCAGGTAAACATGCAGCTTCTGATCAATACTATTGGTTAATGGTTCTTTGTACAGCTGTTTAGCGACTTCACCATGTCGTAACATTGACCACATTTATTATATTAGTCGATAGCGGTTATACTTATGAATTATTATCCTACGTAAAGGTCGCAGTTTGGGGAAAGTCAGCTTAAAAACTTGATACCTTTTTTTTTGTCAATTGGAATAATGGTGTCGCATACGCACGTTCGGGGTAGCCGAAAGCGATGATTTCTGCTTTATACCTTGATGATATTTGGGACTATTGAGTTGTACCAGAACGTATCCTCGAACCTTAGTCTACTCTAATATTGCACGCTGGATTGTCGCCGACATTTTAGCACATTAATTTTAACCAAAATCGCAGGTGTCTCAACTACCTCCCCCAGAATAAGCATTTATATACGTTTTAATTCTCCAGGATATTTGGTCATCTCTCTCCGTGCCATCCGGGTTGGGTTGTGCTACCGTCATCTACCCAGACAGCGCCGCACTAATGGCCGCACAAATCATCGGCTTACAAGACTATATTGTGTGGGCCCGTCTTAGGGTTAAGCAGCTCCAGATGGCGACGTCACTCAGACAGGCCGACAAGAAACTCAGAAACCAAGTTTAATAATAATCATGTAAAGCTCGAATATATTCTTTTTGTTATTTTTATTGTGCAGTATTTCTGAGAGCGAACGTTTGTTCAGTTGTTGATGAAACGATTTGTTTTGTATAAGATGTTATAGCAAGTAAATGCTGCAGTTACATTCCCTAAAATTTTGCTATGTGTAGATATATTTTTTATTATTAAAACGTAATTTTAATTTTGGTTTTTCTTTTAGTGATTAATGTTCTATAAGTGGATTTATTAAAATAAAAAACCCTGATAGGCATTTTTTTCACTTTATAATAAATTGCTTGATTCCATGACCTCCGCAGTCATGTATGTACTTTAATAATAATGTAGGTTTCTATATCAATTTGTCGATTATATTGCTTTCCATTCATCTGATCAGATTAATTCAAGTCATATATTGTTTTGTATTACAACTATAATTGTCAAATATAACAATTTGATACCATATTATTATAGTGGGTATAACAAGGAACTTATGGATCTAAGTTCCTTGGGGTATAATCAATACCTACAGTCGATGATCAAAATATTGACACTAATTTGATTGAAGACATCTGTAACCTAATTTTAATCCCTATCTATGATTCCTTAAGATAGGCTGATTTTTTAAGTTCTATTATCATATAATATCTTATCTACGCAAGTTTTTACTAAAATAAATATCTGATAATCAAATTATGCGAATGAACGTAATAGTAAAATCTCACACAGACACGCATTGGACAAAGTAAAGTCAGGCACAGCACTTTTTGACCTTGGCAATACCGTAAATAATGTCAATGTCAGGTTTTTTGCAAAAGTGTCGTGTGAGTGCATATTGTGGTGTTAAAAAGTTAGGAATATCATTAAGAACTATTCAGACGTTTAAAATGGCAGATAAATCTACGGACTATTCCATAGCAAATGGGTTTGAGAGTAAAACTCCTTTCCTTATCGGTGTAGCGGGTGGCACGGCCAGCGGTAAGGTGAGCCTAACCTATGTTTTGCTTCAATACAATTATCGATTTTTGCAATGGAAACGTTACTTACGTAACCAAGAAGTAATTTACGTATTTTTTTGATTAGTAGAAGGTTTTAATACGCATTGAAGGCTGATTATGATACACTTCGTCGTAAAATATAACCTATACCTAATAACCTTATTTTATGGGAAAGCTAAAGGATACTTTTGTTAACGATATTAAGATGAAATCGCAAGTTTTTATTTCTGCGAGACACCTTAATAGTACTGACGATAAGACCAAAGACTAATCCAAAGTATTTTAAGTACTAGGCAGTTGAAGGGATCAGATTGTCATCCCAAAAATAATCATAATATCTAATTAAGACAACAACAAACCTAATAACAATATCATGGAAAGAATAAGGTTTTTTTAATAACAAAAATAAAGTGTACACATGGTTTTATTTTAGTTAGACTGTAGTTACTTTTGTCTGAATCTTATTTAATCGCAGTGTCGGAGTTGGAGTTTGTTTAAAAGTTCCATTCTTTTAAACAAACATAGCTGATAATATATAGTTTTTGTTTCCAATTATTGTTATACCAATGAGAATATGTGAGATATAAAAAGGTGAAAAATAAATTGAATAATTTCACATGATATGCTTTCCAAAAAAAATCGAATAAAAAAATATCCAGATTGCCATAACATATACAAGCCAATAATATATATCAATCATAACAAAAAGCACCTTCTCCTTAGTTGCTCTACTCAAAAATATTTTGTTCCGTAAAATATAGCTGATATATACTAAGTAATAAAAAAATAAGCTCCAAGAACTAATTTTTAATTTTAACTGACTATAAAATTTCAGCAAAAGTAATATTTTATTGAAATACCAGGAAACAAAAGCATAGTAGCAATGCTCTAATATTTAAAATCTTAATTGTGTCAGTTCTTTCCACCGCTACCAATACCGGTGATTGTTGTTTTCTTACTTTTATTTCTTATTTATATTTTATATCATGATCAACCTCTTATTGTCCCACTGCTAGGGTCTCCTCTCATTTGAGAGGGATTAGGCTATAGTCCATAGTAACCTACAATGGTTTGACTGACTTCACACACCATCGAGAAAATTTCCTAAGCATGCAGATTTCTCACAATGTTACCGATTTTAAAAATTATTTCACGAATGCATTGCGCTTGGTTTCCTTATTATTCATTAGAGATCTAATAAAGAATATGGCAAATGTTTTTTTTTTTCAAAATGTTAAGAATTTAATAGTATTTGTTTAAATGTGTTCTTACTGAGTGAAGTTAGATTATGGCATGGAGTTTGTCATTAGAATTGAATAATTAAAAAAACTTCAAAGTTTTAAGTTTAGAAGAGGTGGTTCAAAATTCGTTTGTAAGATTTGACTTAAACTGATGTCGGATAATGTGTCAAATGTTGAAATTCACGCATTTAAATTGGCTTAATCTAACACTGATCTTCAATTTGTGTGTGAGTATAGACAACCATCGAGAAATGTATCAATATTTGATCTAATATCAAACATGATTATGTAGGTTAAAACAGTATTGCATTCAAACTTAAATATTGTTGTATTTATGCCTCTTCCTGTTATTATTTTTTAATAACACTTAACATTTGCTCCATTTAATAGAATATGTACTGACTTTAGCGTTTTTATTTGAGATCTTAATAAGCCAAATACTGAATTTCTAGGGAGAGAAACATTCTTGTATTTTAACAAAGAGATATCAATTAGAAGTAGTTTAACCAATTAAAAAATTGCCTATTGTATCACCAGTCAACAGTATGCCAGCGCATTATGGAGAAGCTGGGTCAGCAGCACAAGGAGCAGACTGAGCGCCGCGTGGTCTGCATCAGCCAGGACTCCTTCTACCGCACCCTGACACCATCAGAGAGGCTGCGCGCTGAACGTGGACAGTTCAACTTCGATCACCCAGATGCTTTTGATGACAAGAAACTCTTGGCTATACTGAGAGATATACTAGCAGGCAAAAAGGTTGAAGTGCCTGAGTATGATTATATCACAAATTCTATAAAGTGAGTGATTTTTTGTGTCATTAAACCTTTTTATGTGATACTCTTATAGTCTCTTTCATCCGAAGATACTTTCTATCTTCACATACAATATTTTAATTAGCCCCATTTTCATTATGATAGTTTTCTTGCCGAATTTCAATTCATGCGAAAAAAGAGGTAAACCTCTAACAGGTGAACCGTACTAGAGGGCCCAAGATTGATTCCTTGTCTAGATCAGTTTTTTTAAATGTCAGCATGGAAAATACTGATAACATTTTTTTAAATATTTATGATGTCAGCCCACATCGCTCACATACCATCTACCCAGCTGACGTGGTGCTGATTGAAGGTATTCTGGTGTTCTACTTCCCGGAGGTGCGCGAACTTTTCCACATGAAGCTCTTCGTGGACACTGACTCTGACACCAGGCTTGCTAGGAGAGGTATGGATTTTCAAATCCTGATTTTATCAAGAAAATATTTCTTCTAAATATTTACTTTCATCCGTCATATAGACTTTAAGCATACTTGTGATGTATTTGATATGTTTCATTGATCTTCTACCCACTAGACTGGTCATAGGTCGATATTCAAGGTCATATGTCAAACAACATGTTATTGATTTATGTTTTTGAGTGTTTAAAGTATGATTGAGTATGTGCCTGGTCAAAAAATGTCATGTCAATATAAGTAATTAAATCACCAACTTAAAAAAGACCAAGATTCTCTTGAGTTCCTTTCAGTGTCTCTTCTCCAAGGTCGCCAACTACACAGTAATAACCTAGTAAAAATGACCTTAAAAAGATCTACTTTCTGAAATGTTAAGAATTTAATAGTATTTGTTTAAATGTGTTCTTACTGAGTGAAGTTAGATTATGGCATGGAGATTGTCATTAGAATATATTATTTCATATAATTTCAGTATGCCTTTGATTGAACGCCCGTAGTTTAAAATCATCGTCATCATCATATCATTTATATACCGACCACTGCTAGGTTACAATGAATACGTTATATTCCAGTACCCCGTGATATTATGGAGCGCGGTCGTGACCTGGAGCAAGTGCTCAATCAGTACATGAACTTCGTCAAGCCAGCATTCGAAGAGTTCTGCCTGCCGGTATGTTGATTACATGTGATTTTTAGCCTATAACGGTAATTACCGCATCGTACCCTATTCCACTGCTGATTCTCGTCCGTATTAGGTAATAATTATACAGTGTGTGATTTTACAGTTAGTATATACCCACCTTTAAACTTATTTTAAAACTCAATCATTTATTTCTACACAAGAGTGTATGTCCAAACTGAAATCCGAAAAAATAGTAACAGTAGCTTTATTTCAATAACTTTTAGTCATAGCTTTTATAAATTATAAGACTAAATTAAACTCATTTTGTCAGTACCATTATTTTAACTTCTTTAAATACGGAATGATGAACTATCTCTTTTGTAACATGTATGAACTTTATGTTGCGTGTGTACATACATAATAGTTGTATTATTTATTGAACCGGTTTACGGATTAATCGCACAACTGATCGGCCCAACGAAAATATTCGACAATTAGAATGCTTTTCTTTTCAAAACGGCAACGTTGACAGTATGTATGTAATTAGTAAAATCATTGTTTGCAGACCAAAAAGTTTGCTGACGTCATCATCCCTAGGGGAGCTGATAATCTGGGTGAGTTATGTTCATTTACATTATATATTTTAAATAAAATAAATCACGCTCGCAACCCGTTTGAATTTTAACCGTGAAAAATCATAATTAAAATTAATAAAAAAAATGAAAATCGTAATAAATATTTAAAATGTTTTTGCACTTTGATCAACTAATATATCGAAAAGTTAAAAAATATTTTATGTATTAGTAATTTGTATCGCAAAAATCGTTTCTTTTTTTAAATCTAAGTGCTATATCGAATCTAAGGTAAGTGACACAAGGTCATAGCCACTGCAACGAGGTCGTATACTGCCACATTCTGTATTCGAACTTTAAAATCTGCAAAAAAAAAGTTTGCAGCGGCTATGTTCTTATGTAGCTGCTAATACCGACCGTGTTTACGCGCGTATAAAGTCCGTTTTGCATTGTTGCAGTGGCTATTGACCTAATCGTGCATCATATTTGGGATATCATGTACAAGAAGAGGGCTTCGCCTCCGAAGATTGTTAACGGGTGCAATGGCCACCAGGAGGTAGACGAGACTAATGGAAGACGGATGTCCGGAAGTTCGGAAGACACGCTGAGCCGATAGTCCTGACTCTGCTGACAGTTTGTGACTTCGTAACATAGACACTAGAATATTTTTGTTGACCGATATATAAGGTATGTTTTTTTTTTCTTTAACTCAACTATTTTGTCTGATTTTGGTTCTTCGATTGTGAGGAACAACATTGGGTAGTAAATTTAATTTAATTTATTGATAAATCTGTGTATAAAAGCATGAAAACTGCAAAATTCTGACTGATTGGAACCAAGTGTTCTAACCAAGAAGACTTATTTTGAGAAAATAAGCACTTAAAGCTTCTACTACTTGAATTAGTCGCTCATTAGTAGAAAACAACCCAATTATACTTTACATATTAGGTTTCAATTTCAAAATTTGTTATGATTATTTTTTATTGTGTGTAATTTTACGGGTCCGTACTTATACTGTCGAAAATTTTCTATTCTATAGTAGATAAAACATTCCTACAGTTAATGTATTGATATCCTAACCAGAATTGACTCTATAAACACCGTATAAATTCTCCTGGATAGAATAGATATATTTATTTTTGACAGTATATGATCGGACTAGGTGGGAGTTATATACAAAGTCCGTATGAGTCCGTTCGGGCACATTCGGGTATATTCGGCATATTTCGCAATGTCGGTTTTATAGCTCCATAGATATTGTCGAGACAATTTGCCTAGCGGACTATGTGTATAGAACCTGCTAGAATATTGTTGTGTGTAAAGTTACTAAGTCACAAACTCGAGCGATGATTGTCGAGGGTATAAAACGTCCCAGTACCTCAAACACTTGTGTTGTTAAGCCGGAATTACATTCTGAAACTCATTGCATGAAAGTACACTCAAGTACACTTACAGATACGACGTAAACGATGTAAAACTTGACGTTTACAATGCATGAGTCGTATCTTTATGTGTACTTGGGTGTACTTTCATGCAACTAGTTTCGTAATCTCATTACGGCTTTAACGTTTATCCGATTGTATTGCTTGAAGTGCACGAGAGATATGTCTGACACACAGATTATAAACATTATTCGTTTAAACCTTATTGCAGAATAGCTACTCCAAAGAGTACGAGTACATTGCTAAACTCCTTTTTGATATAATGTAAACGATAAATAAATAAAATATTACTGACCAATAATTATACATTTTATTCATTAGGCCGCGTTCACATAAAATATATTGTTAGCCGTATTGTTAGCCGCTGAATGTGAGCAAGTATTTCTTTCTACGTTTTTACGAATTTTAATGCGATTTACACAGATATACTTACCGCGATTAAATCTGTTAAAAGGAATTTTACTTTTATTTTATAAATTTAATCTCTCGTGTGCTCTCTAAGCGCATGTATTTCTCCAATATCCGTATTTTTAAGTAATACGTAGTTAAGGTCCATTATTGTTTATTATAAGGCTGACGCTTTTCAAAGCATATAGTTTAAGTATATTTGTATACTGTGTTCACTTCATACATATGGAAATGTAAAAATATTCTAATTAATGAGAAAAATGGGGCATTCTTATCTACCATTTGGAAGGTAGAGTTACGAAACAATAGAGGTTCAAAAACGATCTACCGAATTGTTGTCCTCTCAGATTCAAAGAGCTTACGCTAATTACCTGTATGCTATAGAATGTAGGACGCAGTTTTCATATGCCGTTGAGAAAATACCTCAGGCGTGCAGAGGTTTTCTTCCACCGTTCCAGCACAACCACGAAACAGATAAAAAAAAATATGGTTGCTGAAATCACTCGCGCATTCACTAAACTCCTTTAAAAACGAATGAATGTGACTTCCCTATCTTTCGCCTTTTAAAAGAATATACTCTCGATATCAGGCGATGGTACCAGGATTGAAAGGGCGATAAATATTTCATCATAGAAAGAACCACTCGTAATAATAATAATATTTTTATAATTCCATTTTAAAATTTCTTCTAATAAAAGTCCTAATTCGCTTCACAGGGTTATGACTATGTATACTTTGTAGCCAATGCCCAAGTAATGTTTGACGCCAATGTATCATACAAAGTTATACCAATATTGGTGATAGAATAACAAACATTATTACTTTTTTTGTTGGGAATTATTTAATTTCAACTGATTATTGATAGGCAAGGGTGGGATTAAGATATGTATTTATATTTATTATATTATCTATATCAGGGTTAACTAACGGAATAAATGTGATCAGTATTTGAAAATACGCCATTATAAAATATAAATTAATTTCATATGATTCATTCATTTTAGTTTCGTGTCTAGTTCACATAAGTGGTCAATTATGAAAATATGATGCATTTTTTATTACTGCCTGTAACGGTGCACAATATCCATGTATTTAGTATATTTTCGTACTTTACTAGCTCCATGAATTTATAGTATAATATAAATATAGACTTTAAAGACACACTGGCATGTAATTCAGTTTTTGTTGATTGTGAAACATTGTCAGTAGCGTAGGTCCCCAGGGCCACAGGGAGCCCTGACGATAAAATCCAACATTAATTATTGTTAAACCCTAGTAAACATTATTATATAGTTTTGTATTGAATTAAAAAAGAAGCTACAACGTTGGTCAAATTCTTTACACGATAGTTGAGGCTCAAAGGGACCTAGGATAGGACCCTGTGCTATGAATTAGTTTTTGGCCTCAACGGTTGTATTTACGCCACTGATCGTAGTGTTCAGAACGTACACAATATAGTATATTTTATATATAACAGCTAAACTGAAAATAGATGTAAGTTTTCTTAAGAAATTACTTATTTATTATAAATAATTTGGTTAAAAATATGTTGAGCGACTATTTGGTCGCGAGCTTACACGCGGATTCTGTTTATACAACTGCACAAGTATATTGAACTTATTTCGTTGTATTTATATACATATAAATATATTTGCTACATATTATAATCGTTATTTATATATTTACATAAATACAAAACTAGTTGTTATAGTAATTAAGTCAAGGCTTATCCTATAATTTAACGTTTCCCTTATATGTATATAAAATATGCACAAAATATTTATATTGCACGGCTTTGTTTTCTTATAAATGTATTTTTTTAAGTACCTATCTATAATATCTTATATAAAATTATATTCATATGTATCTTGCTATGTGTAATATTTAACAAAAGGTTATGTATTTTAGTAGATTAAGAATAGAAGCTACCAATGACTTTAACAAGATATATACAGTTACGATAATAGTATTAAAATATAGTATATTTTTCCTACAACAGAGTTTAGTAAAGTTGCTCCGATTAAGTAGAAATATAATTATTGTTTTATTTATCATAAATACATACTGAAGTCCAGAGAAAGTGTCCATCACACTATACAGTGCCCGAATGTTATGTAGGAATTAAATTTAAATTGCATAAACAATATATGGCCGCAGAATATGTTTTGGTAGGTTTTTTACAGGTGCATATTTCATGCAGCAATGAAACAAAGTATTTTTGTCCTATCTCGAATAAAACCTTTGTTAACCAAAACATAGCCTTAAATATAAAAAAAAACACAAACTAGGTATTTATTTTGTTAGTGATACAATTTCGATAACCTGATGAATAATGCACTACACTAGAGTGTTATTTATATTGAAAATCTTCTTAACCTCTATAAATAAATATAAAACTACCGTTTAAAAATTAGGCGATTAACACACGATGCCGTAATTCAGATCGGTATTTTTTTTGTATTATTCCTCGCACACAAAATATTTGGTAACATAACAATATCACGTATGTGGCTTGCCCGTATTTTTTTAAATGCAACATAGATTATATACCTGGTTTACAGACTGATTATAAAATGGAAAAGACTTACAATATCAATCGTACGTGTAGTAAATAGTAGATTCATCATTATAATTTTGTACAACCAAATGTCACCTGTACGCCATCTGTTTCTTCATTAATTCTTAATGAAATGTTTGTGAATTATTATCATAATGTTACAAGATGATTTATTTATTATTTTCTTACATTTTTAAGCAGTTCGTATCGACTTACATAATTATGCGACATGATTAATGATACACGTTGACATAGAATCTATTTATGGGGTGAAAATAGCCTCGTATATAGTAAATAGTTTAGTAAAGCCATTTCAAAGTCAATAAATAATTAATTGTGTAGTTTTTTTTATATGTCGCCCCCGCAATAGGATTTTCTCCTGTGTCGTAGTTGCGTTGAAATTATAAAATGTACAAACGTTGAAAATAATAAAAATATCCTGTTAATACTTTAGCTATGTGTTTCGAGTGCTATGCTAAACATGATTTGCATATCAATTATAAGATCTAATTGTAATTTGTAAGTCGTGCATCCAGTGAGGATTTAAAATAATAAAAATATTCATGATTCTTAATAATTCTCAATATTAATTATAAATTAAAACTATATTTAATTACCAAAAAAATTTGAAAGTGTGGGTGTGGCCAATTCCAATGATTCAATGTGATAAA
Organism: Craniophora ligustri; assembly: GCA_905163465.1. Taxonomy (NCBI): domain Eukaryota; kingdom Metazoa; phylum Arthropoda; class Insecta; order Lepidoptera; family Noctuidae; genus Craniophora; species Craniophora ligustri. The sequence continues at coordinate 15,468,310 of LR990957.1, forward strand.
ACGTAGTGGAAAACGTAAAAAATATGTAAAATTGTCGTAGTTAAATTAGACGTGCATTTTTGCAGTCACCATTCAATTGTACTCTAGGTAGTAAACCATTGAACTAGCGACCCCAGGAAAGGGTTTCCATCAGTGTGGGGTATCTAGGATAATTTGCATATCCCTGAGGTTTACCGGGAATTATGGCAACCCTACCCTAGACGCTACTGAAGTAATTATGCAATATTGCAGGTTTATCATGAGAAAAAATTAGGTTACCTACTTAGTTATATAAATAACATACTGAATTACTAATTTAATTTGTATTTTTGTGAGAAATTAACTTGTTTGTGATTATTATTGACTGAATTATTGTTGAAGTCTTTTTGTGATTGATTAATTTTAAAATTCACAACGATTTTTGAAATGGTAAGGTATATAAAAAAAATACTATCTAAAAATATACGTATTCATTAAATTGAATACGATTACTATAACAAAAAAGGTTTTATCTTACAAAACTGCGGACATGCATGTCATACCAGTCTTTTTAATTGGCCAAAGACAACCGATTATGTTATAACATATTTCCTCTCACTTTATAGTATTAAAATTATTTGTCTATGCGCAGTCGCATATTATCTATTATATATAGAGCTTCCGCATTTCACATAGCATTTATTTATGTACTGTAAAATTGTTTTGTGACTGTGAATTGTAATGTAATATGTTACGTGAATATTTTGCCTTTCAAACAATTCCAAATACTTTTTAACAAGTCTAGCAATCATTATAAACATTATAAATTAAACTACCTGTACACTGCCACGCTTTGCTGTGGCGTATTGTTATTGCATTGACGTGGAAAATAGATTAAAAAAATCTTTGAAGTTGAGCGCAATCAATATAATTTTTTTTAGGTTTCGAAGCTTACACTAACTGATTGGACATTTTTATATATTTAGATAATAATAGTTTTTTTCCTAAATTTATTATTATCTTTTCTGCAGTTTCTTGGCATCACAAACATTTCTGCAATAATTATGTAATCTGCACAAACGATGTATCTGGCTTAATAATTATATGTATTACCTATGTAATTATTTCTATTATTATATAATTTCTATATTAAACAATGTATTATTGAAGCCATTATTAATGTATACTATTTTAAAGGAATAAAGCGTTTGCAAACCTGACATTTAGTTTATTTTAATATTTTTCTATATGCGTGTACTCTATTACGCGCGTATTCTACACGCCTGCGTATGCGCATGAACAAGTCAAAATATTTTATAATTAAGAGTCATTGGCCTAACTAAATCAAGTCAAGTTTAATAGTAGTAAAGTTTAGTAGTTTAATAGTTACAGTTATCAAGCCTGAAATTAACGTTTCAATTAATTAGTATCCTGTATCTTGCATACTATGGGGATTATTGGGGATCCAGTCTTTCTTTAATTTAAAAGCGTGGCTCTTTCCGGTTGAACAATCGCCACTGTTTTCTATCTTCTGACTTCTTTGTTCATCCAATTTCCGCATTTTTTATTTACAAGCTTATCCGGGGTTTAAACCTGACACTGGTCTGTAGACAACTATTCCGGCTAGGTTGTTGCGTAGAAACTTAGTACGCTACCTATGACATTACAACATCTGCGTCTCATTTTAAAAAGCTATTATTATTGTCATTCTCTTACATACATCTCGAGTATTTTGGGGTTGATACAAAATATCTTTAAAAAGCTAAGCATACCATTAAATGACTAACTCCGCAAGTTTGATAAACATTAATCTCATCTCATCAACCCATTTATTAAGTACGTACTGGGCATATGTCCCTCCTTATTTTTTAGCCTATCGTCCACCACGCTAACTTAGTGCGAGTTGGCAGTATCAAGAAAATATCAAATCAGACATCAGGCTTAGTTAAGCATTTGAAATATGTTCCCAACTTTTGATACGTCCATCACTATGAAAACGTTGATTTAACAGTCCATTATTAGGCTATGACTCTAGGCTAGACATTGTTCTTGATTGAACCTGCATTATCAAACCATAATTGTCTTTACAACACTCGGCCCAAGCGTCCCTTTTTAATCAATTTAATTGGACTCTTCCAGTGGCAATTGATCTGATAGTCCAGCATATATCGGACTACCTGAAGCGGAGCCCGGTGGACAAGAACATCGCGCTGGAGCTCGGCATGTCCTCGTCATCAGTGCCGGGCAGCCCGCAGCGCGCCGGGAAAGGGGGACGACCACACTAGACATGTCAGGTACAGCTTACCGAATAGAACACTTAGTCTTACTTACTCAGACTTTACGTCGTCAATTACGAAATGCTGATGCCATCTCCATCTTAAAACAAAACTCATTTAAAACTTCAAAACAATTTCGAGGTTTAACTTCACGAGTCTTCACTCAAAGTAAAGATAGAAGAAGAAGACTCAAAGTAAAGATTTCTTGTAATATCTTCTTTCACTTGTACTTTATGTAGAGAAGTTGACTATATTCCATCTATGACACAATAAAACTAATCTTAAAATATTGCCATATATGTATGACGTATGTAAAGAACAGAATAATGACTGTAGCATTTTAAGATTTGGAAGGAGTCATATTATTTTCCGGTAAAACACCATATCTGTTTTAAGGAGACGTCCGAATTACTGTTATTAATATAATAAGTAACCGGCGCGCGTGCATGACGAAATGTATGAATGTGGACGAGGCAAAATTGGTATGCAGGGACCGTAGCGCGTGGCATTCTGTAATTTCTGCCTACCCCCATGGGAAAAAGGCGTGAGTGTATGTATGTATGTAAGTCACTAGTATGTTACAATATTACCTACTTCAAATTCTAGAAATGAAAGGTACTCTACGAGTACACAAACACATAGCTTTAATATAAACTTTTTGTACATTTCAGAATAGATTTGGGCGGCATCAGCAATAATTTGAGACATTAGTGGCGTATGACCGGCACGGCGAACTACACCGCACCGACACCGGCGGGACCCACTACACAACACGCGTTAGCTTTTCCAGTGGCGGGAATGTGACATTAACTATTGATGTACAAAACAATACTATAGTCCAAATTCTGTAGGCAGTATTAGTATGCAAATAATTATTAACTATGTCTGTTATGTTTATATTGGCGAAGTGTTTAGTAATGTTGGGAGCGGTTAGACAAATTATTGTTTGTGAAGTCGAAAGTGACAGTTATTCAGAGATAGACACCCAACGTAAATGTACTTAAAAGTTATGTAAGCTTAGTACTGTGGCCAGTCGACTGTAAATTCCATGGTCCTTTATTGAGTTTAATTCCGAGGCACGTCACCACTGATTTTTCATATGCTCGGACGGTAAAAGAAAAAGTCACGATGAAACTCAAATTAGGCTAGCGTGGTAGACTATCAATAGCTTAATAATACCACTCACATGAGAGGAGACCCGTGCTAAGCAGGGAGAGTAAATAGGGTTGTTGATGATGGACGCTCAACAGTTATGTACTGCATACAACAAGCGAGAGTCATTGTTGTAAAAATAAAGAAAGTAGGACGCAGCTTGCAAACCACTTATACTCGCCACAGTAGACTACTGTCCTTACAAACTTCGCTAAACACTTCGCCAATGTAAATGGTACTTTATAAAGTAGTGCCAAAAGAATATAATTTGTATAGAGATAAAAAAGTGGGCATATTATTAGAAAAATCAAAATTCTTCATTATACGCAAAATATTGTTAGTAAAAAATTTGTCATCTATGCAAAAATAGGCTTTATATCTTATCAATTAAGTGCCGTATGATCTGATAGTGGGTCAATGCGCAAAAATTGGTCTGCGTGGGTCATTGCATAAGTACTAGTCTGAATGTTACCGACCAAGTGTTGGCATTGCTTGGAGCTGTGCTCACTCCCCAAGGGACAATGGTCGTGAAGATATATTTGTAATTAGATTACCTTAATATTAGATATTTATACTAAATATATTGGGCTCGTGGAAAGACCTAGTGGTGTGCCTTGATGATAAAGGTCGTCGTTTGTGTAACAAGTAGTATGTATTATGTAGTTGTTTTTTAAAATCTCGATATTCAATATTTTGATTAGAATTTTTGTCAATTCTCTTCACAATGTCTAGCAATGCGTTTTAAGCACAAATTATTTTTTTAACAGAATCGTGTTCCGCCTGTTCTAGAATGTAAAAGTTTCGCGCCATTTTACAGCTGCGCCATATTGAAAAAAAAAAACAGTCACACGTATTTAGATTACCAAAAATAAATTTATTAACGAAAATTTAAATAAATCTCGCAAGCGAGCTACATATCTAGTAGGTTAAAAATATATTTAAACACCTATAGTAAGTCACTAGTCAATGATTTTTTCTTAAAGAAATATGCTCATGACGCTATTCATGCTCCAAGGCATTTGTACTTATTCGGTCTGTTTAAAATTTTAATGCGTTATTTTGTTAATTCTATTGAACCTTTAAATAAGATAAATTATTTAAACTTACGTAAGTTTTGTTGATAAGGATTGTTGAAAATTGTTTTCCAAAGATCCCCAAACGCGTATGACGTTTTGGGGGGTAAAGTAAGATTTGCTTATGTAGTTATAAGGCGTTTTCTTCAGCAATTACGTATTGTATTTAACGTAAATAAGCCGCAAAGGACTATTAGTTGTTAGGATAAAACCACTTTTATTTTTTTTAAGCATTGAATTGATTTCACTTTAGTTGAGCGAAAATAAAACTTATTATGGTTATTTTTTTAAGAATTGAATTCTAGATTTTGTCTCCCTTCGCACGTCCATATTTACTAGTCAGATGTTAAAGGATAGTAGTTAAGAACGCTTGAGGCTGTTGAAATATTTGTTTGTCGTATTATTACCGCGATATTCGCTAATGTGTTGTTGGTTTTATTTATTATAGTATGTACTTAGATTACAGCTTATAAGTTCTATTCCTCAGCATTATAACCAGCAACTTTTGTTGTGAACTACTTCTTAACCTTATGCTTATAACAATAAGGGCGAAAGTTTTCTTCCGCAAACGTTGCAGATTGTTCAGTAAGACGCATTACGTCATCAGATTGCTACCGTGAAGCTAAGCTAGCTAACTGACCGAAGTGATCTTAGACCTAGTATAAGTAGGTATTCCAATGTGCCTACAGTACCTAAGTAGCACTTCTATCTAGCTAATTGCGTTCCACGCTTAACTCGCTCTTACAAACTACAGTAATAAGGACTATATTGCTGCAAATCCAGATGTGCAAGATATTAGATACGTTCGATTTTAACTTAGGCTGATTAATTTTATAACTCATCCATATCTCTTACTAGATCGTTCTATAAGATACGTGTGTCTGCAGTTTGAAGTAAACTAATATTATATGGTAACTTGAAATAGACATTTGTGGTGTATTTTTGCGTGTAACCGTGACACTCTGAGATTATTTACAGCGTTTTATTTATTTATTTAGGTAGCTACAGGCTTCGTTCGCGCTGTTCTTAATGCGGTCGCACAAGCCGTGCGTTCGACAGCAATGTGTACGATAATTAAAATTTCTGAGTGCAGCTGTAATAAATGTGTATTGTGTATGTTGATCTTTTATAAACTATGATTTGTTACTATTTAATTCTGCAAATTGAACGTTTTATATTCATACGTGTCTCGATTATTAAAGGTGATCGCAGATTATATTATAATTCAAACATTTTTACTCATAATTTAAGATATATTTAAAAGACAAACGAGAGATTATCTTGTACTTTTATATTTTTTATTAATCCGTTATTGATTTCAAAATGGACTCGCATTGTTTGTTTGTGTTTATTTGATTAAAATTTATATTATCCAATGTAAATCATGACGCCTATTAATTATTGTACCAAAGAAAGTTTAATTGTTTTAATAATTATGTGATTGTTTTTGTATTTATTGCTGTATGTTAAATTATTATGTTAGACTAATATTATAATATAAAAAAATACATAGATGCACCGTTTCTACTGCTGGCAAGTAGGTTACAATACAGGAATCGTCGCATAGACGAAATAAAACACCAATTTAAAAATGTATTTCTTTCCCTCCCATTCTAGTCCGACTTATCTTTTAGCTAAGCTGCGTTCTTGCTTTTTATAAATATTATATCTTGCCATACTCATTAGTTAGTCAGCCAATATTATTTAATTAATTATGAACAATTCCAATACAGTAAACCCTATTTTTATTCAGAATCTTGTCACCGATTTTCCATGAGTACCAATGATATTTAAAAAAATAAAACATTTTAAATTTAGAAGCTTGAATGACACTAATTTCCTAATTACTTGCCAACAGTTGAATATAATTATTAGCTTCAGCTCTGCTAACCCTAGCTGTTAATGTAATCTATTCCGTACTACATTCGAACGTTTTGTATTTCGACGCAATAGTTCGTTGTTTACACACAAATATTGTACAAAATATATTATTTTTAAAATTAAGCCATTTTTGTTTTATTTGTGTTTGATCCTTCATATTTCTGCTATTGAGTGTTCGTTTCTGTCGTCATGGGACATTAATTACGCCCATTGCTCACATAACGATAAGGAATAACGAGTTAGTCGAATCGTATGTGATTTTCGACTTTTGGCATTTCTGAGTAATGGGTGCCAGAGACACTAAGTGTGCCGCGCTACTACGTGGTCCGCTACTGGTAGGAATGAAATAAAACGAAAAATAAAATTTGATCCATATAATACACAATAAAATAATAATTATTGCAATAATAAAAAACAAGTTAATCGTTGTTTATTAAATAGATTTATTTAAATATAGTCTCGTCTTAATTAACGCGTTTGCACTTAGGGAAGCACGCGGACTAGAGGGCGCCAGTTTCGCTCGTTCAGTGACAATTATATATTACATAAATATAGCGATTGTTTTTGATTACTATCACTTAAACAGATGTTAACATAGAAAATATCACGTCATATTATTTTTTCTACATTTGAGCATTAATTATTTGTTTTTGGGATCCTTTGTCACTGATCCGACGAGTACTGGCGCCCAGCGTGGGACACGCGGTGCTTTTTCAAAACATTGCTTTAAACTGCACTAAAATGGATAGTTTTTGTAATACCAAGCGATTGCTTTTAATTATGTATCTACCTCAAAATATTTTATGCTTGTGTACTTGATTCAAGAGGTCGATTATGGCCTGTATTTGTACACTGTTTAAAATTAACAATAAAACGAAGAGTTTAAATCATTTGTAAATTATATTTGAACAAAAACTATCCAAAGCACATCACGTTTCCTTATGGAACAAATTGTAAGAATCGATGTTCAGCCAACTAAATTGACTAACTATAGCTTAAATACAATATTATACAATATTCATTTGTTGGATAGCCCCACAGTCAGGCCTATTAAATTAGTCGATTTATGATTTAGTTGACTGAATCGACTAATATAATATAAACTAACTATTCGACTAGTCGAGATAGTCAAGTTTAATTACGACACTCGTACATCCGAAGCCAACAAAAATATATCCGATTCTAATTCTATACATTTGGTCAAAATATTAAAAGAAATGTAAAATTAAATATTACAATTATTTCATAAGCTGTCAATACTAAGACGCACTATTTTTTACAAATCAAAGTACAAATTAATTCGTCAGGGTGTGTTTATTTATCAGATGTGGAACAGGTACAACGTTCTGTATGCTTGTTTTACTCGGTTTTGGAAGACCAAATTTATACTTTTATTTATTTAAAAACATACTTTATACATTACACAAAAAGTAGTCGTTGGTAATAAATAAGACGAAGGAATTTATCCGTATTTGTCAAATTCTTTTTGTTTTTATATCGGATCTACTTTATACAGGGGCGTTGCAACAGGGGCGTTCCTCTGTATAACGCTTGTCATATTTGCCACGTCTGACCAATAAACACACATATTTACATTACAAATTGAAACTTGCGCTATCGTATTGCATTATCTGTCACTTACACTAAAATATACACGATATTTACAATTACACAAATAGTAATCTATTACTATTGATTGTCGAATAGGAATACAACCCCAAACTTTACAGTGCAATCGTAACGGTGTACTGTTTCGCATACTCTCTTCAAAATAACGTCACCAAAAAAAACATATAGTCATATATTTGCTATTGACATACCAAAAGGTGACATATTTCTCTATAGATAGTAAGTACCTAACGAGTCTCGTTCATTAAATACATTCACTGCCATTACATAAATGCCTGTTTAGAAGTTTCATATCACGCTTGTTCCACATAAATGTAACTTATATTTATAAAGTAAAAACAGTGCCTTCAACAATATTGGTAACACGAAAGTCTATGGTTAGGATACTCGGATGTGACATGAAGGAATTTTCAAACTTTTGTAGTCATTATCGACATATTGATGTGTTTATATATATTTGTGCCTGGCACACAGAATTTACTGAGCATAATAAATGGCAGTGAATATGTTAATACATTGGAAATATCTCATTTACTCAATGCTCAAATTGCTGAAGCACAAACAGTACACCAACCAATCAAAACTCCAACCTCCAATACGTATGTCTATATTGTCAAAGCTACACTGCTCGAATTCATTAAAAAATATTATTTTATTACTGCACATTCTATATTTCTTTCTACCACTACTTGCAGGAAGGCACCGAAAATGGCCAATTGGGTGACAAGGGCGTTTGCGACGCATTGAGTCTATGCATGCATAATAAAGTACCTGTTTTACTGACAACATTTTAATATCTTACGGAAGTTAAGATACATATGAATTGTTGTAACAAAACTAGTTTTTACTGATTTCATCGCGGTATATTGATATTATTTAACTCGGGATCTAATAACATCAATTTAAAATAAGTTAAAAGTAAAATAAGTTTTATTTCAAAATCGCATAAGTGTAAGAAAACAGGCACTTTATTCGTATATCAACTTAATGGCTTCAATAACTTGCCCAAAAGGGTAACAGACCTCTGTAAAACAATGATGGTTTGAAATCATATACCTGTCTCTGCTATTTTGATGTCAATAAAGTGAGAAGGCACTAGAGATAATACCCACTTCGACCATCTCCTTAGCTAATGAATGGTGTGGAACTAGGATTGATTGGAACTCACATTCAATCTTTTTACTGGGCACGTGTCTCCTCTAACGTACAAGAGGTGAGGTTATATGCTATCATGACTGAAAATCCCTCAGGCATGCAGGTTTGTTTTAACAAATTATAGATAGAATGAATACGATCATGACAATTCGGATGTGCCTTTTGTCCATTTTGGAAGTGGGAGACGTGGTTGAAACAATAAAATAGTTATAGTAATAAAATATAATTACTTTTTTATTAACTAATGGTTCATAATCGTTCAACGAGATAAACTACACTACTGTATTTACATTGACGAAACAGGGATGGCCTGTCGATGTGGTATTGGCCCCCAAACCATGTCGCACCTACTTTCATGCCCTTCGTGCCCCAACACCTGCACGTCGAGAGACCTTTGGTTTGCCACTGAAGGTGCCGTAAATGTGGCATCATTCTGGGCTCGTCAGATTTAATGGCCATATTTACTAAAATGTGGGTATTAAATTTGACGACATTCATGTTCCATCGACACGAAGAAGAAGAAGAACGAGATAAACTTGAAGTGACACATGTTATTTAAAACATCAATTTTTTCACTACAGTTCCTACTAAAATCAATGTAAATACTATACGCATTTTTTTTTAATATTTATTTAATTGTATGTCTATGTGCTAACCTAGTGGACAATTCGAATTCGGTCTCAAAACTTGCGCACGTGTGAGATTTTCTCGATGACGTGTGACGCCTAGCAGCCCACAGTAGGCTAGCGTGGTGGACTATAGCCTAATCCCTCTCAAATGAGAGGAGACTTGTGCCCAGTAGGAACGGAAAATGGTTTTGATGATATATGAACATGTGCTAAGTAACTATTATCACGCGATAAGCCTTTCAAACACCGTCGCTTAATACTGCACGGCCGGTGACTATTTACAATAAAGGTTTGCTTCCAAACACACGACTGACAACTACGACCAAGTCTTTGTTAAAATTGCTGTCTTTTTATTAGACTGATTTATATTAAGCGCTCGAGGCGCGAATCACAATAGGAGGTAGTTCGTTTAAAACTCACAGTTTTGAATGGACTAATGTTAATTTCAGTCGGAAACTCAGTCTTAAATCAGGCACTTTCAATTGAAATGCATAGTAGGCAGTTCTGCGATGGATAAAGCACAAGAACAGTATTTATAAGCTAACTATACACCCTTATATTGTTAATACTGAGGTCTGCCTGCTATGTCGACTGTTACTGTATATTTGGAAGAAAATCAGCAATTATCGAATAAGGTCAATAATTTCAGTCGCGTGTATTTAAACCGCACCTTAAGCTGTAATAAAATACAAAGCGATCGTGCCGTCGTTTACTAGAGTTTAAGTTAATTATCGATATAGGTATAATTATTTAGCGTAAAACGTTGAACAACACTGGTTGCGAGGACAACGTGGCATCAATTACTCGCTCACAAACAAAACTGTTATAATTTTTTCACAAAAAACTGTTATAATTAACGGAGAATTACTTAAAGATGGCACGTGTGTAGGGTAAATCTTTCCAAATCAAAGATTTCCCCAACACATTGCCATTTTAAAATACAATATCATTTGTACAACACAAATTGCAAGTGTAAGACTAACACTCTCTAAAACTGATGATAGGTACATTTCAAGCAACATTTCTGTGCTAAAACAAATACAAGTGTGTCACAATAGAGTTACCTCCACAAATGCTACACTTTCTCGAACAGGGTTAGCTTGGCGAGGTTCCCGTGCATGTTGTAGTGCAAGTGTTTGATGCCACAGTGTGTGTGGTGGGGGCGCTAGTCGGCGGGGCGCGGCGGGGGCGCGCGGGGCGGGAGGGGCGACGCCGGCATGCTCCAACTTTCGCTGTTGCCCCACCTGTATGATTGATATCGTTATCGATAAATTAAACACTAATTGGCTAGTGTAGGTTAGCATCCCATTGGCGATATGAGAATAATGAGGCGTCGCGCATATGTAGAGATACATATATGTGATATTTAAATGTAATTTTGACCTAGTATAACAAGGAAAAAAATATTAAACAATATAATGGCAATTTATAGAATTGACTTTGTTCTGGAACACTAAAATTAAAAAATAAATTATAATATCAGAACAAGAAGAAAATAGTTTTACAACAAGAAAGCGTGAGGTTTGTGAATAATATCAGTAATTAACTGCCTCTAAATGTGACTGCAGAGCAAGAGGTCTTGGGTTCTCAACCAAGTATCAAGTAAAGTGTTATTGAGTTTTTCTGTGAAATTGTCAGCAGCAGCTCGGAGTTTGGATTCGTGCCCGATTAATGGCAATAGGCTCGCCCGCTATTATATGGGATCTAAAACATATCGTCGAGAAAAAAAAAATAGGTTGAACAAAGTTTTAGCTTCACGTATTTATATATAGACAATATGTTATAACTCACCTATGCTGCAGATGGTGTTGGTGATGGTTGTCTCTGCGCGCTGCAAGGTGATGCCACTTGACGTACCCGCTGAGCCGGCGCTTCACGAGCCCGGCGAGCGAGTGCAGCCAGCCTGCGACCGAGCACCATGCGACACCGCGACACCGACCGACCGCCACCCGCGCACACACAAGCCGCTCTGCCCGTACCGTACCGACTCTTTGGTTGACTCTACTGACCCCTCCGTGCTCTTACGGTGCAGTGCTTACCCAAATAATGGTTCTGTCTGTCCGTGATTTGAGCAAAATTTCGGTCATAGAACTGGAATTTCTATGTGGCCAATTTTACACATGTTACCTACTGTTTTTTTTTTTACTTGAATTAGAGACTTGTAGATTATCAAAATCGTCAATAACTAAAGTTGTAAACCAGCATCTTACGGCGTGTAAACAATGAGGTGCTTAAAATTAGGTTTGTAAAAAAAATTACTATCTGAGACAAAATAATTCATGCTAGTGATAATAAATGCAACAGATACCGGTCCTAGCCACACGGTAACGTGATTTGTAAACATATATATATTCCTATTTTAATAAATAAGAAACGTTGGCGTTTAACCACAATCTTATATGACGGTAAGTGACGATGTGGTCTATGATGTATTTTACCTAGAAGATACCTATTCACTCGTGCAAAAAGCTAGTTAGGACATGTTTGGCTTTTTGCGGTCGCGTCCGGCCAAATATGTACGTGTTCGGCCTGTCCGGCTTTTGTCAGGCTTTTTGTCAGAGTGGCGATTCGTACGACGATGGGCGGACGAGCGCCCGAGCGGACAAGGTTCCCGACCAAAAACATTTCATTTTAATTTATCTATTAAAAAAAACATGTCCGGCTTTTAGGGCAAAAATATCCGGCCTTATATAGTGCGCAATCCGGCCTTTGCATTTTATGACCTGGCAACCCTACTTGTGACGCATCTATCTCTCTTCCACATCGGTCAAACGTTATCGCGTAGAATTATCGTCCGTAAACCGATATTACAGACAACCAATTTTTTTATAAATTTTGCTCACATCACCAACAGACAGAATGGTGATGTGTTTGAACCAAAGAGCCGTTACGTAATGCCTGGCTAATGTTACTGACAGCGAAGCTACCATGATGATGAGTGATAAAGAACACAGGTGTCTCGCTCACACCTCGCCAGTAAGCCGCGTTATTCACATCTACAGCGGATGGTTTACTGGTGGTTATTAGTTGGTAAATTGTACTACCAAAATATACGAAAGAAAGTAATTTTTGGGGACTATATTTAGTGTTTAATGTAAAGCAAGTTTGTTTAAAAGGAGCTTCATATATTCATTCTTTTATTTAGTGTTTTTGGTGGATTTATGTCTATTCTGGGCAGATTGAGATATCTCTGATACTCCGAGAACCAGGAAGACCTTTGCGTCCCACTTTTTGTATCAAAGTTATTAATAGTTGTTTATAAAAACATTATTATAACCTTAGATAGGTTAAGATTAATCTAGATTAATTGAAAACGTGTAAAATCAAAACTAACTGTTTTTTTTTAATATATTTTGTTTACCATCGAATATTATAACCATGTAAACCATCCACTTAAAAACAATATCGCTACAATCCCGATAACAAAGAAGTATCTTAGTAACGCTTCCCAAAGCGATACGTACCCGCAGTATACAAAATATAGGCCTTATTAGCTAGGTGTTAAGGTCGTGTTTAGTGTAGCAAGGCATGTGACAGAGCTACTAATGGGCAGGCGATGTGTGGGGCGCGGAAGGACAGCGGCAAAGCACAGACACATTGAGGGGAACACCTTACACGTAGTAGCCAAACAATTTCAGCATTTATGTCAACGAGCCTACGTCTCATTATCGTATAATCGTTATTTACTGTCGTTTTAGTACAGCAAATAGGATCAACTTTGTATAAACACAGAAATTGGAGAAGATTTTTTTGAATTAATTTTTGACTATGGAGAACAGAAATATAGGAATTATTCCATTAACAATAATGAAAGATCGCGTTAGATGACCCCTCAATGTGTTATACATATAACATACATCAACATGTAAGAAACATTTTTGAGAAACAATTTTGAAAAGCTGAACATAATATGAGTTGGTTAGGTAAGTAGATAATAATTTGCGGCTACACACTGTCCTAAGCTAAAATCTGGACTGGAATTAGAAATAATGACGAAAAATGTGCCCATTTAAAGCGCCACCTTGAGCATTTTTGGAACTAAATTTGACGTTTTCAAACAAACTTTGTTTTACATGTATATTTTTTTAATCTTTAAAATTTTAGAGTTAAAAACCCGGCATGAATCTTGATCTACAAAAGAAAGCGATAGATAACGCAGTGATCTTCGATAATGTGTAGTACGTTATACTATCTATCTTTGCATTCATAGCTCAAGAAACTGTGACAACAATTACTAGTACTAGGTCCAAAATGGCGTGAGTCAAACAGGCACACTAAGATGATATCTCCAGTCCAGCATATTGGTATTTTGGAGACCAGTGCGGTAAACATTAACCAACGATGTCAATCTATAAGGCGCAATGCTCCAAACAATATATCGAAGGTTTATAACAGCTAAAATGTCATAAAACCACACGAATTTTGATGTATCTACGCCTATTTAGCTACTAACTATAGTTTCTGAATATATCATAGGTGCGTCGACATAATTTTGTCAACGTATTATCTCGTTTTGAACTATCGCATCAACATAAGTAATGCATCGACAAAATTATAACGCAGCATTGTTATTTGCCTGGCTGATGTCGAGAAGAGCCGAACACTTGTTTGGAACAGTGCGTTAATGCCATTGAATAGCACATAAATAATGGTAGTTATAACATCGACATAAAATTTTGACGTCAAGATTCATAGACAGAATTTAGACTGACAAGGATATTAAAAGAATATTGCCTCTTATTTTTATAACACATGAAATATCGGGTATTGAGATGAAAAGTAAACAAATAATCTTATTAATTTCTCTTATTGTCAGTAAAATTTCTATGTACAAAACTCGAAATATTATTTCCAAAGAGATTTCGACAAAATGAAGCCTCTGTTTGGCTATTGTACAACTGTGCGAAAGCATATAACCGCAAAGCACATAGGACGCGTCACAAGCATATATTCCATAATTTCATGGTTTTTCTCCATCGATATTTACATAATGGAAGGGTAGAAATAGACTGTATGAGAATGAGATGAACTGTGAAATCATTGCAACCTTACAGCATCAATATTTTTTTAAATATAAAGCGTTTAAGGCTTCCTATTATAATTTTAGAATTGCTAGACCATTTATTCTATTGGCATTCCGTTTTCGGAAATGTAAGCATTGGCTGTACCTCAAAGCCGAAAGACACTGCTAAAGACTGCCTGCGTAGCAAAGATATAAATTCATTAAGCCTCAATATTTATACAAGCAAGACTATTAAAAAAACACATGAATATTTGTTGAAGGTTTTATTGTCGATATATTGAATAAGAACAAAGGTTTAAATAGTTCGGTGTTGCCATGACCGTGACGTGAGTGTGTTGCAATAATTTCACGCGTCTATACACACGATGCGTGCGGAGAACGTGCGCACCCGCGGGGCGGCCGGCGCGGCGGCGAACAACGCGCGCTTATACTGATAGTAGTCATAGGCTGGCTGCCCTCCTTCGTTACAAATTGTCATTGTCAATCACACACGTGCTTTCAGAATATGCTACACCATAGCACTATCTTAGCCACTATAGGCAAGCCGCCGTAAGATTGGTTCTACTGACATTGGTCCCTAACATGCCGAACATTACGTACTTAGGCATCCATCATAGAATTTTAAATCGGTAGCCCTACATCCTAGGGTGGGCACTGGACCTATCCGGGAAAGGCCCACACAGCTCCCCCCTACCCTACCCCTACGGATGCCTGCCTGATAGTCTATTGGACGCTGGTCTAGAGAGTACTGAAGCAATTAGCTAGTCTACCTCTGCCCGCTGACTGAGTCTAACCAATTATCATATAAGTTCTAGATCATCACCCTCCCCGCGCCCTGTAGGTTTCCTAAAGGACCAATCTTTCATACAGCTGCTTACCTATAGTTATTATAATCCGCGCACAATCGGAATGAAAAGTTATTACCTTTTTGACTTGAGAACTTTAACCTTTACTCTGATTGGCCGATTGATGTCCAAGTATCGTGAAGAGCGTAGCGTAACGAGACGCATATGGCTATGTGAATAGTGTTGAGAGTATATTCAAGTTTTAAAAGGTACCATCATATCGATAGCACGCACATTATTCGATTCAAATTAACGATTATTTTACAACAAACTGATACAAAATTAACAAAACCTGGTAGAATGTAGTATAGCATAGTCTGAAAGGACTTGAAATATTCCTTCTATATCAAGTTTGCAAGCGATCTGATCAGGTTGGAACTTTATAATTATAAATACAGTTGTTTCCGAAACCCCATTCTGATCACTTGCAATCCTCTGTATATATTGCCTAACTTCATCTTCTTTTTCTCATTACCCTTTTTTCATTATTGAGCTACATACCTAATCATAATACTAAGTAATAATAAAAATATCAGAACTTTAATTGGTTCAGTCTTGAGGTTTATATCATCAAATATTGTAAACATTTTATGTTGAGTTTTCATGTATTTAACATGACAAGAGATGAACCAAATAACTTTGAAAGTGTGAATATAGCTACAGAATGTTGTATTTACAGGTCAGTGTAGACTTGAGCGTTTGCTTTTTGTGCCAAAACATCGATCCTATCTAATGTAAAATTTTGATGAAGTACTAAATTATTAATCCATTATATGTTCAAACCGTTGATTGAACACACATATATACAATCTACACTCATGCCTTTTACCCATCGGGGTTGGCAGAAACTACAGATCGCCACGCGCTACGATCCCTGCGTACTACTTTTGCTAAGTCTTGTCGAATCGAAAACTAGTCGCGTCTATTCTAGTCGTCTCTCCATCGTCTATCTTAGACGTCGCTACGTAGCGAACGTTAGGAACAAATTCAAGAAAACGTTCTAGTCTACACTCATTTACACGTAAGAGGAAAGCTTCGAGAGAGAAACCATTTATAGGCAAGTCTATATTTCTCACTTGCAAAGTTATTTAGCATAGAAACAGTTCGCGGCACGAGTTGACAAGAGATTTTTCTGGTGAGGGAAGTTCGCGTAGGCACAATTTCATGCATAACATGCGCAAACTTCGCTCACTACAAAAACTTGTTGGCAAGTTACGTGCCGTAGTATCGTTGGTTGCCCCCCCCCCCCTGGCGGGTGGCGGTACTCACCCTGGTCGTCGTGGTGCAGCTTGTGCGGCGCGGCGGGCGGCGGCGCGCGGTGCCCGGGGCGCAGCTCGGCGCGGGTGAGGCTCTGGCTGCGGCCTTCCGACAGCCTGCGGGACCGGTTATAAAGACTATTACAACATTATACTTAACGTCGTAAGGCGATTAACCCACGGCAGCGCGGTAGGCGGTGAGGCGGATGTCATGTCGCATGGGCCTCTAATGAATCCGTTGATGCCTAACGTACGAACACCGCCTGATCGCGCGGTCGAACGGCTCGATGCCATTTGATAATCGCCTAAGTAAACTGATTGTCATACAACATTCATTGACAAAATAATTTAAAAAATTAAAAAATATTTATTTAAACATACAAATTAAAAATTTATCAACTTGCAAACAATTTTAAAAGGTCATCAGAATATTTAATCTGTACATTCACATGAGTTACAAGATATATTTGCCATGGTCCCTACACTAGGCCAGGCCTGTATCGTGGGAGCCCTACAGTTTATATTGTGTTCATTTCCAAACAAAAATAACAATAATATTTATTTATTAGCACAATACTAAAGTAGGTACATAGTAGAGGATACAAGGTACAGTATTTCTTAAGTATATTGGTCTACTGGTACTTAAAATAGGATTTCCTGTGCTATCATCATCAACCCATTAATGTCCCACTGCTGGGCACGGGTCTCCTCTTAATTGAGAAGGATTAGGCTATAGTCCACCACGCTAGCCTACTGCGGGTTGGCAGACTTCACATGCCATCGAGAATTCTCTCAAGCATGCAGGATTCCTCACGATGTTTTCCTTCACCGTTTGAGCTTGTGATAAATGCGCACATAACTTCCGAAAAGTCAGTGGTGCGTGCCTTGGGTTCGAACTCGAGACCTCTGACATCTCAGCCTACTGGTCACACCCCTCGGCTACCACAGCTGTCTTCCTATGCTATAAATGTTCGAAATATTGAAATGAAACTACCTTTTACTCCTTTTATCCTTCTGTGGACAGTAAATGGGTTGATAATGATAATTATTAAAGATATCGGAATTGGTTAGTCTCACCTGTCGTTGAGTAACAACGGCGACGGTGGGTGCAATCTCTCGTGAAGCGCTGGCGGCTCTAGATCCGTAGTGCTACCATTTGCTATAAATACAATAAACATCCGCTTAAACCTCAAAACAAATTAATTAGAAAGGAAGAAAGAAAAGACATTTAGTCAGGCAGATGGTGGCCACATACATAACAACATAATTTTATAGGTAAATGCAGACGATTTATAGGAATGTGTGCCCCATGACTGTGATGAAAAGATTCTGGTTCTGCATTTGCCGGACAGTAATTATAATTTTGTATTATAAACCATTTATAAGAGGCATTGGGATACGTAAGGTACGTCTAACTGAATCAAATTATTAAAGTAATTTGTAAACTAATAATTTATGAAAAGAATGATAACATTTTATAAATTAAATTATAAATTTAAATGACATAAACAACTTTAGTTTTTATTTAAATTTAAAAGTAATATATTCTAAATACAATCAAAATGAAGTCAAATAGGTCTTATATTTTAAGGAATAAAACCTAATGCAACAAATTAACATTGTCTATGGTACTTACATTCATGTCCTAACATTTGGTGCTGTCTGCTGGTCCTCGGTGGAGGCTCAGGCGACCTCCCAGTGCTATGTTCTCTACTTAAACTGAAACCAAACATAATTTTCTTTTATAAACCATACCAGGTAACTCTCCTATATCGTGGGTGTGTTTCCAAACACAGATTCTCACACACATACAATTATACAATACAAAACAATGACACAAAATACAAAAAAACACTAACACACTGACTGAATTCGTTATTAATTTATTTTAACGACATTATGGTCGCTACTTTGATCAAAAGGCAATATAGATTGGTTAGTAGGTTTTTGCAAATAAAAACGAATGAAGATCTTCATAAATACCTTCTATGTCTAGGTGTAGCATGAAGGTCGACACGCGACCGCCTCTGCTGGTTCTGATGGTAAAACCTCTGCAGAACTATTGGACTAGTGTTGCCAGAACTCTGTAAAGAAATATGTACATGTATTTAATATAATTTATTCGAAAAAGACGCGGGTATCTACAATTCAGTGATGTAACCAGTGGAATGTGGAAGGTCTGAATATAGCTAATTTGGGCAAGTTATTGAATTTTTTTTTCCACAGAGTATACTGACCGCAGGTGACGCCCTCCAGCGGTTGTCAGCAGAAACTCTCCGCACGGGCGGCGGGGGAGGGGAGGCGCACGCGTCGATTGTTCTGCGAAACACAGTATATTAGTTGTACCGTCTTTGATATGTTTCATGTATTTAAATCAATTATTATAGAGTGTGGTTTGTGTGTCGAATAGAAATTGAAATGACAATTGGCGAGAGTAAATATTGTATGTGTATTACCTTCTTCTAGGGTAAGGTGAGTGGTTACTCAGATCAGCTTCTAGACTAGTCGGCTGCGAACTGCTGCCGCCCGCGTTCGCGTTACTGCTGGTCGCCCACCACGCTCTACAAGACATTACATCAAATAAAACCGTATGTAATAGCATTCTGATACTTTAAAAACCAATATAAACTGGCGTAAAAAAGCTGTATTAACCTAGTGGTGTGATTACTTGACATTGACTTTTCGGAAGTTATGTGCATATTTATCGCATGCTCAATCGATGAAAGAAAACATCGTGAGGAAACCTGCAAGTACAAGTGGTGGCCTATGGGGTAATCCCTCTCAAATGAAAGGGCACCCGTGCCCAACAGTGAGAATCATTGGGTTAATGACGGTGGTACACTAACCTCGCAGGCGTGGGGGTGACTTGCTCCATCCAATGCTGCGAGCTGGTGACGAAGTTCCTGACGGGTTGTGGCGTGACGGGTGTCTCCACTCCATTGCTGGGCGGGGAGGCGGAGTGCGCGGCCAGCGACGTGACGGAGCCCGCCTTGGACGCGGCCTGCCCCGATATCGACAGCGAGGCGTACCACGCGCCCACGGATATGGAGCTACGCGCCGATTTCACGACGAACGGGTGTTCTAGAAGCTTCGCGTACTTCGGACGCTGTCTGTAGTTTTTTGTTAGGCTGAAAAATGAATAATTTTATTCAATTCCGCTGGTTGGTTTGTCTGTGTTGGATCACGGGTTTCGTTGCAACAATAACAATGGAATTTCGTTTTTCAGCGTAATAATAGTATCCACAATATACATTACACGTCTAGAAACATCGATGTATATAAATAAATATACTGAAAAACTATGAAAGCTGGTGATAAACCCTATTCTAAGTCTGCTTGTGACCACAATCAGTGCAACCTGGTCGAAACGTCAAGCATTTTTAAGGTAAAATCGCGGTAATTCCCGTGTAATATAGCATATTCTAAACTTACCACTGTGTCACAAATACTTTGAACTCAGGCGTGAAGTCATCCGTGTCTGGCAGTTGGGGAGGATCATCCGCTATAACCTAGCCAAAACACAATTAATAAATAAATATAATTACCTGTAAAATATAACACAGCGCCATCTAGTTCCGTGGCAATCAACGAGGCTTATGTTACGGATACTAGAAGGTTGATATACTACAAACTTATTTTTTTTTTGTAAATTCATACATATTATACATAGATACATCCATGACTCGGAAACAAATGTTGATGCTCATCACACAAACATTTGTCTCTAGCGGGAGCCGTAGCACAAAAGGCAATGTCAACTCCCGCTGGTCAAATCAGACCACATCATCCTAAGCCTCCAGGAATAAAGCAGTCATAGTATGATCATGTTACGTGCGTACCCTGGTGAGCACTTCGAAGTCGTTCTGGCAGTCTCTGTAGGGGAACACGCCGGTGGCCAGCTCCACGAGCGAGATGCCCAGCGACCACACGTCCGCGCGGATGTCGTAGTCCGGCCGCGTCGGGTCCGGCGGGTCTATCCGTTCCGGCTGGTGAACAAAACGACGGGCTAATTCATTATAAGTAAAATACATCCGGACATCGCGCAGCGCCATCTAGATCTGTGGTAAGCAACTAGGCTTGGGTTACGGATACTAGAGGGTTAATATACTACATATTACATCCTTATTATTGAAAATTACATACTTATTATACATAGATACATCCATAACGCTGATACAAATGTTGGTGCTCGTCACACAAAAAAATTTCCTTATCGGGATTCGAACCCGAGACCCGTAGCACAGAAAGCAGCGTTAACTGCCGCTGGGCTAATCGCGTCGTCAAAGATCGTAATTTAATCCGTCTGATTCAAGTAAGTATAAAGCAAATATATACATACATTGGCTCACGATGGGACGTCCTAATGTATCGTATTGATGTAACATACACATCTACATATATGAATAACTTTAATCATAATTTTAGTTCAGTGTGTTTTCACTGCAGAAATTTCGTCTCGCGATCGCTGTCGGACATAATCGAAAGGAAACGAAAACAAAGACACCTTCTCACAACAGGTTGTGATCACTTTAAAGCATTTTTACAGGAAGAAAATCATTTATTATTGCTCATAAAAACGATCTTGTAGCAGATAGAAAGACCCCATGGCGTAACTAATATCTTAAAAGTTATGTATCTAGCTAAGAAATTTTCAGTGGCAGAACCGAGTTTGGATTTGTAAACGTTTAATGGCAATGTCGTTTATTACACAGGATCTTGGAACATATCGCCGAACTATGCTCTGTTCAGAGAGATAGCCAGTTTACTTGTGGGTACTTATGGGTATCGTCTGTGGTACAACTAGTAGGTGTAACTAGTGATGGTGAAGTGAAAGTGTATGATAGTAACTATGTAATATGTACGTAATAATTGTGTTTTTTACTCGTGTTCGCCTACGTGCGCCAATACTAACATCAAATTATATTTGTGTTTCTCATGTAAGTGAATATTTCATTCTTATGGGAAATAAAGAATCATAAAACCGTATAACATACGGCCATGTATGCGGCGCAGCCAGCGCTCCTGGTCTTGGCCTTGGAGTCGACGAGGCGGCCGCTGATGCCGAAGTCGCACAGCTTGACGTTGCCGCGCTCGTCCAGCAGGATGTTGCTGGGCTTCACGTCGCGGTGTATCACGCCGTGCGTGTCCTTCAGGTACGATAGTGCGTTCACCGTCTGCGAAAACGGACAATACATAAATATAAAAAACTATTTTTGTTTGCTTACCATGTATTCCAAAACAACTGGGGCGATTTTGACGACGTTTTTAGACAATCTTTTTATTTTATAGACCAGACGTTCTATAAAGTTTGGTAGCTATCGGATTAACAAGTTATTTTTATTGGATTTTTGGTGTTACATTTTCGCAACGAATTAATTTCAAATTCAAATTCGTTTATTGTGTATTACATGTAGTAAAATGATCTTATAGTTATTATAATAGTAGCACTGTAACATACCTACAAGGTGTACAATAATTTGACATTGTAGCTTGCTCATACATGGTTTTTCTTAAATATTTCTAAGAAGAGCTCAGTCAGAATGATACTTGCTAAAGTTGGGTTGGGCTCTTAGTCTACCCACATAAGGCCCTTCTCGGGCGACCCTCTGCTTTTCAGGCTTTTAACTGCCATCATTGTTATAGAGGTACAAAAACGAAGCCAACGGTTTAAGGTACTCTCGGAAGCAAGAAGACCAATCTAACAGATCAATTGATTAACTTTCTTAGCCCACTAAAAGAAACACGGTAGCATCTCTTTTGGATGATTGTTTAACACATTCAATGCACCGGTTAAATTACAGTATCGGTCCAGGAGCCGAGTGTTGGAAATTGAATGGGTTAAATCCATTTAAAACTCACCGCAACAGTGACTTTCCCCAGAATAGCCTCAGGTATGGGCGCTCCGAGCCTCTTGAGCAGCTTGTCGAAGCAGGAAGCCATCAGCTCCATGCAGATCCACACGTCTGCGTCGGTGACGAAGCAGCCCAGACACCTCACGATGTACGGACAGTCATGAGACCGCACCACTACATCCAGGTCCATCAGGATGCGTTTTGTCTCTTCCGAGTTGCCCGAGCGCCGCATTTGCTGATGGCAAAAACAGTTTTGTTTTAAAAGAGAAAATGGTAAACGATTTTATATATTTAATTACTTTTATTACTGTTATGGGTACTGCTCTTTCTAACTTTCATTCCATTAGGGTTGTTGAAAATGTAGACATAAGAAGGTATGTATATATGAACATTCAAATATGAGCTTTAAAGACGTGTAGAGTAAGTAGGCACAGTCCACTTATGAGAATTTCCATTCTGTGGTGGGCACGGCCAATGGTAGATACGCCAATGGTAGTGAACGATGTACTAACCTTAACAGCTATGACGGCGCTAGAGGGCCTGTGCAGCATCTTGACGACGTGGCCGCAGGTGCCGCTGCCGAGCTCGCCGAGGTGGTGCAGGTCGTCCACGTGCGACCTGTACTCCATGCCGTCTACGTTCAGCTTGCCACTCACCTGTAACACACAATCATCATCATCATCATCATCAACCCATTAACGTCCCACTGCTGGGCACGGGTCTCCTCTCATTTGAGAGGGATTAGGCTATAGTCCACCACGCTAGCCTACTTGGGTTGGCAGACTTCACATGCCATCGAGACAAATCTCTCAAGCATGCAGGTTTCCTCACGATGTTTTCCTTCACCGTTTGAGCTTGTGATAAATACGCACATAACTTCCGAAAAGTCAGTGGTACGTGCCCCAGTTCGAACTCGAGACCTTTGACATTTCAGTCCACTGGTCACACCACTAGGCTACCACAGCTCTCGCACACAATGATCCATTTAAATAATTGTAGGCATACTTAAATTATTGCTATAGTATTATTTAATTATTATATTTGTCCTGATTTTGGACAAACGGATCACTTTTTTATTTCAAATTCGGCACATTATAATCCCCAGTGATATGGGCGCAAGAACCTAGTGATATAAGCTAAAAAAAAATTAGTAAGCATACCTTGTAAACCTCCCGCATTCTGTATTCAGTCTCAGTTGCTTGTGGTGATCTCGGTGGGAATGCTGGTATTTCTCTACTTGAAAACATGGGGGCTGAAACGGAATTAGGAATTAGCCTTAGTTCACATTAGTCTTTTACAATACATCAATAATTTTTATATTATAAATATGATAGTATGTCTGCCTGTCTTCTGCTAAAACCGGTAAACCGATTTAGATGAAATTTGGTGGAGAGATATTTTGAGTCTGGGGAATTATATAGGATAGTTTTCATGCCGGCAATCATACCTTAAAAGGGATAAAGGTGCAAGTTGTATGATGAATGTGATAGTAACAAATAATACATATTCCAAATTTGGCACTGTATTATTGTGTTGATTATCAATCAATACGGCAAGAGTGAAATCACTAATACAGAACATTTGGCACTAATTAAATCAACAAATCAGTTAAAACAATGCATACCATGTGTCATAATCATTTCCTCTCACTGACAGACGAGTCACAAAGGACTTACTGAACAATGAACTCTTGGATTACTGTCACCATCATCAACCTTTCATCCATTACACAGAAGCTGATTAGTTCAGAAGAACCAAGGTTTCCTTCCGAGTTAAGATTCCCAGGTTACAAGAACAAGAATCCCAGTAGGATATATAGGTAGGATAGACTTTTACTTACCTATGTCTATCCCTATTTCATGCTACAATTTACTGCAGTACATCGAGTTTTTAAAATTGTGTAGGTACTTTTTACTCATCAATAGAATAATTAAATTAGTAATCGATTAAATCATATGATTATATTAGTCCTTAGCGGAATTAAGAAATCTAAACTATCAAACCAGTTAACCCTTAGAGTATCAATGTTGCAGTTATGTGTTATAAATATTCAGCCATGACTGGGTAAATGAAATCCTGATTCCAACATAGAAAACTGCTTATAATAATAATTATGATGATGTACTCTATAATAAAACTGTATATTTACAGTCACATTGGACAGTCAATTAGTTGCTTGACAGGTTAAATTAGAAATACCTATTAGCAATATTTATTTATTAGATATACCAAGAAGAGGTTTATAGCATGAAGGCAAATTTTGTATATGTAATGACATTTAGATTTAAAGACATTCTTAATTTTCAATACTAATGTAAGTTATAATAACAATAAGGCTTCCACCTTATTGTTATTATAAATAAAGTGATAAAAAATGTGTAATTCATTGCTGAAATAGGTATTACATAAGAGTTTCATTATTGACACTGCTGTTACTTTTATTTACACAGACAGTACTTAAAAATAATAATTTCTCAGTATGTCAAAAACAATGCTGGGTACCTAGATTGTGTTGTAAGCATCAAGTCCTTAAATCAGTCTTTCAGTGTTATACAAATCAAACTATTTAAGAAAAACAAATAAAATTTATTAATCCATCATCATGACCTGGTTGGTATTTACGTATAAGCCCAATCATACTACAGCTTTCAAACCATTTAATAATAATGATGTATTAGACAATAAGTTAAAGATACAGTAGTCTCAGAAAAGTACTATTCGCACTTGGAACTATGGAGACATATAAAAATAAACACTGAATCTAAACAGATATAATAGTAACGAAGTATATGACTTCAAACAATATCAGAAAAATTATGGTAGCCACCTACCAGACACTCAATGCCAATTTATGTAAATAATTACAACACAATGTGCATTAGGTGGCAGGGAAGCTGCCTGTACGCATTATAATACATTATTTTGTCACTGAGCAATGCATAACCTTTAGTTACATTGAGAGCATAAGCTCTTTCATCACAAATCTTACACTGAAATAACAAAGTTATTACCATAAAGGTGCATTGAATGCCAGTGTATCATGTAGAAAAAGACCTATAAATGTAAAATTACTACATAAAGTAGAAGCACAGCGTTAAAATTAATGAGGATTTTGTGATTGTGATGATTATGTATGAAAGGGATAGTTATAAAGAATGGTCCTATCATGTCAATATAGTACACGTGCCCTGGACAAGGAAACCTTTTAGATACTCACGGGGTCTAGGCCTGCTCCTGCCGCTCCCCGGCCTGGGGGTCCCATTTCCACCTTGGTTGTTGAAACCACCTTCTCTTCGAATACGCATTTCATTTTCGAATCGTTCTTGTAAACCTTTAAGTTTTCCTTCAATCGAACTATTTGACATTATAGCAACTAAAATAGTCCACTGATAACATTTAAGTACTTATTACAAAACAAATATACTAAAATATATTTACACAAAATTACAATGAAAAGCGCAGCAATCCAAGGATTTCCTTCAGTTTCCTTCGCCAACCATTTCCATTCGTTCATTTTTAATCTTTATTGCCATTTTACCATACGTTCATACGGTCAAAGTATTCTTTTTTTAAGCTGGCTAAATAAAATTGCTTGTTATCTATATCGTCATCTCTTTTGCACTAGTTGAATATACCTATGTAAGAGGTTTCTGTATAAGCATTTTCATTTAGGAAGTTACTGTTGTCAAGAAATTATCGTTTTGTAAAATTTACTATATTTTATAGATTAAAGTATTAAGTAAAAAATATACATTTATATAGTATAATAATGCTTTGAATTATGTCAGTCTAAATTAGCAAAGGTCAGGCGGTAAGTAAATTTCTGAACGCGTGTTTTAAGTCATATAATTTGGGCTCAAAAGACACTGAGTCAGTTCAAACTTTAAGATTGTAAAAAATCATTTCACTCTGCGTTTCTCCGTATATATATTGTAGTCTTTGGTTTCTCGCCTTTTTGCTTAAAAATACTTTCCGAAAAGAGAAAATTAGAAAATTTATTTGAGAATCCGGATTAAATAATATATTAACAAAATTGTGTATCGAAAAATATTAAATTCGAATGGATACAGTAATAAAGTGAGAGGTTTAGTACGCAAGCGTAATGAGGGAAGTGAAAAAGTGTCAGAAACTTGTTTCTCTGTAATGAAATGACGTTAAATTTTAATACAATTTCATAAACATTTTAGTGCGAAATGTGTTTGTTATTGTGCGATTGATTACAAACAATCATGATGCAATCAACATCAGAGGGATGTATGAACATCGCCGAGCTGGCGAACCAGCTGAGGCGAGAGAAAATATTTATCAACTCTGAACGGCAGCTGTTGCAAAAACTAAATGAGGAGGTGGAGAAACGGGCGCTGGAGTTGCTGCAAGTGGCCTGGGTATGCTCACAGCAGCGCCAGAACCTGACGAACTTAATCACATCAAGATGTGAGGCTGAGTCCATAGCATTTTGTCAAAGAGCCAGTCTACTTGAAAGAGCGACCTTTGTAGACGCCTACAAAGTCTTGAAGTATAAGGTAAGTGCCAAATACTGACATTATTTTCTAATATTATTGATTTTAACAAAATAATAAAATGTTGTTTGAAAAATAAAATTCCAGTAATTATCTAACACAAGTTCTGCATTATTGTTTTCCTAAAATATATGATAATATCATAGTAATCAATAAACTGTTTGCTTATATTATAGGTATTAAACAACCTACCTACATATCCACCCACTTTTAACAACAAACTAAATTTTAATTGATATTCTATTTAATTACAAGCTATAAAATAGTAATTAGTTGATAAAGCTTGTGATTTATTACATTTCTTTTCTGAGCAGTGGGACAATTCTGTCATTAAGTATATGGTAGCACTTATGGTCTTCAAAATAACATATAGCGGTATACACTTTTGAAGGTTCCTTTGGGAACAAGGAATACTTATAGTTTCACCGCATTGGAGTGCTGCTGCTCTCCCTCCCTCTTGCCTGAAACAGTTGATTTAAAAAGTAAACTTCTAGTAAGCTTATCTGATTTTAACTGCTTTTAATTGGGGTCTGGATAGGACTTTTTTTACTTTTCACTAAACTAATCTTATATTCAAATTACCTTCATAAATAACCATGTTATAGTTATATTCTTTGTCAAATAATATGAGATATTGCTATACAATATTTGTATAATACTAAATAGGTATTAGGTATACATGTTGTTTATGTGCTATACTGATAAATGTAAGGAAATACCTACCTATAATTAAGAAAATGATTGATTTGATTGCTTTGTGCTATCAGCAAGTCGTGCATAAGCCAAGTAATTATTCTTGGTAGTGTTTTTCATAGAAATATGCTGTCTGTTAATAATAGTGTTATCAAATTATTTATTTGTACTATTTTAAGCAAGAGACCCATATGTTCTATGTAAATAAATAAATATCTTACATAAATTAGATTAGAATCACTTAATCATAATTCAAGACATGATTGTGAATGGTATTGATGTTTTGAAAATAAGTCATCATGCTAGGTCACTGCCTAATGAGTAATACAATAAAATCATTGTAGCAAGAACTATTTATTAGGACTTTGTCTTACTGAACTACAATTGGGGCCACAATCCCCAATAAAAAAAAAATTTGATAACTAAAAGTAAAAAACTTGTTAGAAATAGATTTCTATGACACTTCAAATACACTGCCATTTATAAAGAAATTGGACGAGGCAAAAGTGGTATGCAGGGACCGTAGCGCGTGGCATTCTGTAGTTTCTGCCTACCCCCATGGGAATAAGGCGTGAGTGTATGTATGTAATTAATTTTAAAAAAAATTACTTAAAAAATAACAAATTTTACTGAAAATTTTACTTTTTTTAAGCTTTTTTTGGTTATTCCAGTCTCAGTTGTTGACGGTCGTTTCATTTAGCTGGCCTTGTTATTCCAAATTAAATTATCTTGCAGGAGAAGAGATAATATTGGGTGAGAAAAATTGCCTCTGTAAATTCTGAACCGCTGGGTATAAATAACATTGTCTTAGTTTTTACAGAGAGTAGGTTATCTGTAATAACATTGTGTAGTTCCAAGGCTAAATTCCAAAGCAACTCAAGAATGTCACTGCACTTGGGATGATAATATCCTCTTTAGTTTAACATGCCAAGGAACTAATTATACTCGTAAAAGAAAAATATTTTAATATTCATTGGATGTCTTATTAAGCAGTTCTACTGTTAATGTACAATTGATAATATATCATATGTACTTATGGAATAGTGAATAACGACATGAAAATCTTAGGATAAGGCAAAGAATATATCATGATGGTTATTGCTATTTTATGTTATCTTATATTCATCCAATTATCATACAACTTTGGTGAGTAATTATGTTGGAAGGATTTTGGTATTTTTTTTAGATATACTTTTTTATGTATGCTTGTATTAATACACACCATAAGTACTAAGCTAGTACAAAATCAATTAATTTTATTAATTACTTTAATATGCCTATCTACTTTGGCAATAAACATTTTTCCAATCATAATAAAATGAAAGTTATTCAGGAAATGCATGAATGTGTGGATAATTTTATCTTATTGTTATTTATGACTGGAGACTCACACTGGTCACACATAGTGAACTTAAAACAATGGTGTGTTGTCCATGTAAAATTGTACAAGGCTTTGTTCATACATACATATGACAAGTGTACACAGTTAGTCAACAACAATTGTTGCATTACTCATGTAACTGAGGATAATGTGCAGGAAATTATATGAATTGGTTTACAATGAAAAGTTATTTCAACCTCTGAGAATTGTTGGCATTATTGTATTTTATAGATATGATATAAGAGAAAATACTATATCATAATTGCCTATAAATAGAGATCATGCAGAGTCTCATCACACCTAGCATTATTATACTTGTTACCTAAGATTATACAATTCAATTAATTTTTGTCCTTTTTTTATATGCCTGTCTGTAATATATGATTTGGATTGATTGCCACAAATAATATATGATTTGGATTCATTGGTATTGTAAAGATGACTCTTACAGTTGACTGAACAGTTCTTGTTGGAAAAGGATAAGGGCAGGGAAACTGCTGTATATAATCTGCAAGATTGATAAGTAACTCAAATAGAAATTAAATTGATGCGGGGAACAAAATTATTTTATATATTTTTTTTGTATGTTGATTTAGGTACCAACTAATGTTGAGGGCTTAAAAAAAATACTTAAAGTATGTTTTACTGACCTTTACTGTTTTAAATAAAAAAATATGATGCGCTTTGTTCTATAATATACAGTACCAGTGTGCATACGGACTAATCCATATCGGTTTATATAAAAATATTTTTCTTATGTTTTGTTATACTACAGATTGGTGTTCCAAAAATCATTCTTCATATTTTTTCCTCATAATTTTTACTACCAACGCAACTCATAGCCGACAGTTATAATTATTGTTTTATTAATAACATACTTCAACTAGAGATGCAACGGATAGTTGTTTGGCCGGATACCGGATATTCGGCATGACCACCCGCCGAATATCCAGTATCCGGCCGCCGAATAATCGGCCGGCGAACGTTCGCGCGGACACATTTCTATGCGACCAAACGAGTTTTATGTCAGTACGGAGTAACTTCATTCAAAAGTACACACGTGCTCGCGTATTTTTGTGTTAATTATGACTAACTTTTTTTTACATTTCATTTTTTACCCCCAAAATCAAGCAACTTTACTATCCGGTATCCGGCCGGATAGCACGTTACTATCCGGTATCCGGCCGGATAGTAAAATAAGAGCCGGATACCGGATAGTAACCGGATATTCGGTAGATCTCTAACTTAAACTCACATTTTTTCCATATTGGTAACTATTTAAAATAAGATTATTGTACTTATATCGTTAATTATTAAAATAATATGTTCAGATCGGGCGCTTCGTCGGCTACTGCCGCGGCACGTTCGCTGTGCTCGCTTGGTTCGCGTGCTGTGGTCGAAATACAACCTAACATTCCTCGCTTCGCTCGTCGTTGTACCTACCTATTATTTATGCTAATAGCTTTTATACCTATCCAGTTTAATTTACACTTATGATTAAAAAACGATATTTTAATAAATATTAGTTAAAAACAAATTTATTAAAATTAACTTTATGTATTCATGGGCGCATCTAGACTTTTCCTTCACGGGTGGCTTAGTCCCTCCCGGGGTGGGCACCTGAGTAGGCACAGTCCAATGATGAGAATTTCTAAGTGGTAGCCCAATATCCTAGGGTGGGCACGGCCCACCTGCCCTCCCCCTCTAAGTACGCCCATGGATGTATTACAATGATTGGGAAAAAATAATAATTAGATAGCCTTTTTTAATTTTTTATTTAGATAGTTTTACACTAATAAAGATCAAATATAATTTCAAATATTCATCTATTTTATTTCACTAAACTATATTTTTATTTTGTCAGGTGTTCATGCTAAAAACTATACATGAGCAGCACGCAAAAATCGTGTATACATTATAATCACAGATTTAAAAATAACATTACAATATAGGTATACGGGACACATCGCCCCACCGACATTGTGGACCCTCTCGTCACCGTGATTAAATTAATGTTTATTAGAGCATGTAGGGCTACTTTTAAGTTCGCCTAGAGGAGTCTGAAGTACCAATGTCATTGCCAAATATTCTTCCGCTAAATAGAAGTGTGCTTAGATTGTGCAAGCGGTTACATTAGCCTATGGACATTTGCAACACCAGTGGTGTCGCTCGCGCATTGACAGCAAGCAGAAGTCCTATACTGTTAGAATTGACACTTTCCTAACGAGCTCTGGTAACCTTACTCACTCGCAGAAACACAACTATTGTTGTTTCACTGCGGTCTTCTGTAAGGCGGAGGTATTTCCCCAGTCGGGCAGCTGAATTTGAGCGAGCAATCTCGCGATGCCCTACCTCTTAAATATAATGTATCCGGTGGATCTGGACAAAGGCGACATAACAACTGATATTAAAGAGGCAACCGAGTGAGGGTGATGCTGGCGTCTGGGCTACAGTTCCTGTTTTAAATAGATAGCCAAAATGGTGAAAAATTGAAATACACCATTTGACTCAGAAGCCTGTTATTATCCGTCCCATTATTAGATTGTAGTCTTTGCAGAGTGAGAGAGAGTTAGAGCTTTAATGGCAGTCGTTGGAATAAATTTCCTGAATACAGACAGCCTATGGCCTAGTCCGATATAACCTAGTAGAATATTGACCCATTTATATTCCTTCTAATGATGCCGGCGTTCTGACAGCTTTTGAAGTTGTTTAATTAATAGCGTCCCTTATCAGCATTATAAAATGACGTCGTATTATAAAACTATCAATCATAGTTATTATTTATCTGCAGACTAGCCTATTAAATGTTAAACAAATATAAATCCTGCGGAGTGTGTTCTTGAAGCGAATTTGTTTTTTAGAACTATTGGCATTGGCATATTAGAGATATTGCTGCATTAAAACGACGATTAATCAGTCATCTGTTTAATTAATCTCTTGACGACTGGGCCAAACATTTCATCACGACATGCAAGCGTAAATTTTACATACGAACGAAGAATAATATTTAAATGCATTAGAGTAACGTACATACATGGTACGCGCAAATTTATTTTTCCCTTTATATTGCGCGAATTTAGATATGTGTGCAAAACAATATTAATCATCAATTGCATTGTGGGCAAAAGCTACCTTAAATAGTCTCGCACAGAGGAAAACTGCATGGTCGGATTGACTAACACAATAGTGATTTCTGTGGTCCAAAACTCAAAATTGATGCAAAAAGCACGCGGTGAAAGAGAAGCGGCGCCTTTACCAAGCAATAGGAATTAGTAAGACTTGTAAGAGTAGCTTTAAACAAGGTTGAAATCATTTGAAAAATTACGCATTAGATAAACTAAAACGTTCGTGACTAAGCCCCAATCTGAGCAATGCAATGGTATAAATTTATAATCGTGAATAATTCTGTTGATTTATAAACATTTTAAGGTAAACTAATGAAGAAATATAATATGGAATATTATCGATGCTGATTTCAAAGCAAACAATTCTGCATTGTTCTTCAATCATCGTACCTTAGCAGCAGTTAAGCCGAGACTCAAATAAAAAGCTACGAAGCGACCTATGACACAAATCATCTAAAATATTTTGTATTTCGTGTGGGGGAATAGTGTACTGTTGGTTAAATTATTTGCGTTTTAGGTTTTCTACTCTCAATAGTCAACTGTAACAACAGTCTAAGATGTATATTTATTATCCTACTTTTTTATTATTTCTCTATCTTAGTGCCATATTTCTGGTAGTCATACCATAGTATACATCTTTGACTAGTAGTTAAAACAAGTTACAGTACCCTGCACGTATTCTGTGCGCACTTAACAAGATTTAGTTCTCCTAAATGGACAACCCTACGCATGCTTACCTATGCACAACAGAAACACGATACATGCGCATGCACAATGCATCTAAACAATTCCTTTCTTGACCTGCACCAACAGGAAGTAGCAACTGTTGTTGTGTTTTACTGAGAGAAACTTGAATCTAGACATTATAGCTTGTTGTTATAGGTACTTAACTCTCGTTCGTTTGTTTTGTAAAATTTTAGCTAGCTACTTCTCGAGGAGCACTTTTTTATACAACGAAAGTGACAAAGAAACTTTCTGCCCGCCTGATGGTAATTGGTTATCGTAGCCTGATTATTTATTATTAATTCGCACGTGATATGAAAAAGTCGGTGGCCTTGGATTAGAACGCGAGACCTTTGACTTGGTAATAAATATCACCAGTCTATTAAGCACTTGTAACAATATTGTTGCGATGTGTTTGTCGTCGTATTATTTAGTCTTCGTCGTCTATGTTTATGATCATTATCAGATATGTTAGCCAAGTTTATTCCTTCTCAAGAGGATCAAGAGGAGACGTTTGCCCAGCTGTGGGACAGTAGGTCAGTACCAGGTTTGACAAAGTGGAATAAAAGCTTTGTGTGACAGGATTTTTCAGTTTTCTGTTGACAGAGCGATTGGTTGGTAACTGGCAGCGGGTTCCACCAAAATTATATTATGTGTAGATCCCAGATAATGTTGGGTGTTTAGATAGAAAACAGGTCCCCAGAAAGAGGAGGCGAACACATTTATTCTCCTAATCGAGAAAAATAAGTAGCAAATTAAAATTATTTATATGTAAAACAAGAAATATTCTCTTCAGTGTAAATTAATATTACTTTTTTTTATGCAATTGCTCTGTGATGCCTTCTTGTCCGTGGGAATGAAGTCCTATACAGTATTATGTGTTCCTTGGCCGCACAATGGTATAAACATATACATAAACCCTAAACAATTCACTTGACCTACGGCAACAAGTAACAGCGCCAGTAGGTAATGAGTTGCTAAACGCAACTGTTTAGCAAGTAAATACTATATTGCATCGCAACATTGTACTTGACTGAGCTTTGTTTCGAATTGCGGAGGAATTTCCTCTTTTTAAAGTTAGTTAAGCTGCTATTTATCCTGTCAAAATTGCGGTGAATGTTTTACCGACGATAGGCGGCAGGTAAATGCGTTTCTTTGGAACTGGACCTACTCCACCGGCTCCCCATTACAAGGATTTTCATGCTGTAATAATATAAAGGCGGAATATAGTGACCGCAAAAGTAATACCTAAAGACCGGTATGACTACTTTTAAAAGGAATATTTTCCATCAAACTGATAACTTCCGATGCGTGTAGGTATGGTATATGTGCTGTTTTACAAGACAATTACATTGTCTTTCAATGAAATAGTCTGTCTGTCTATAATACAGTACGTTGTCA
Organism: Craniophora ligustri; assembly: GCA_905163465.1. Classification (NCBI taxonomy): domain Eukaryota; kingdom Metazoa; phylum Arthropoda; class Insecta; order Lepidoptera; family Noctuidae; genus Craniophora; species Craniophora ligustri. Next base: position 15,502,882 of record LR990957.1, read on the forward strand.
AACTTGCAGGAATAAAAGGGACGTTGTTTTGACCTTCCGCTTCATTCGCTTGACGTCACATTGTCGCAGGTCAAGAAGGGGAACTGTGCGCGTTGCTTCTTTTGTAACATAAACATAACGTCTATTAGATCCGAACGGTTAGGCAAACGTGTATATGTTGCGTAATAGTTATCGTTGCCATAAATCCAAAATAATGAGGTGTTAATTCAATCTTAATAGAAAACTTATTAGTAATACTCGATCTAGGAGTCCAATCAAGAGCTCAAGCTTAGCAGCCTAGATTGTTAGACCTAGACCACTAGGCAAAAGTACGCTCAAGTTAATGGGCGAAAAAATAATTGAATATAGTTGCGTATAATATTACAGTATATTGAAGTATTTGGCTGAAACTAGATAATACAACATTAAACATTTTATGGAGCTTACATACTTCCTTTCCTAGTTTTCGTATTATTTATTGATTGTATCTCCTAAAACTAGATCCGGCTGAGAAATTTTGAGTGCCTCTACAGACTACTTGTACACCAACATAAGGACAGGCTTTATTTCAATAAATATCAGTCCTGAAATTCTACTATTCTAAAACCGTAAACTCGTCCCTAAACATTATTTTTCATCTGCAGGAGGTGACAGCGTTAGGAGAGCTACTAGGATGGCTTCGCGAGTCCCCCCACCTAGTGTCTCTCTGCCTACTCCTGGGCGAAGACCACGTCCCTCCCAGTCTACCTTCAGCCCTGTACGCAGGGATGTACGGAAGCTGTCGATCCGCTTCAGACAGGACCAGGTTCCTGGCCGTTGTGAGGTCACTGATCAAACATCAGATGGCCACATCCAGTGATCCTAGGAAGTAAGTATTTAATCAATGTAGACTTTTTGCAGATGTCCATGAGCGGCGGTAATCACTTACCATCAGGTGAGCCTCCTGCCCGTTTGCCCCCTTATTTCCATTAAAAAAAAAAACTTCAAAAAGGAGTAGGCTCTCTATTTGTCTGTATTTTATGCTGTGTTTATTACAACTCATATGTCAGTGTAATCTACATATTTATCAATGATATTTGAGCTAGACGTCTGGTTTTTAAGTAACCTAATCCCATCACACTGCAAATTAAGTCATTTTTCCAAAATTTAACTATGTTCCTTCATTCTTAAGGTTATTTCGCACCGGGAAATGCGCGTTATCCACACTCTACGCTGTGTACCGAGATGGTCACACACCAGCGCGCCAGTTCCTGATAGCTGCTCTACAGAACCCAGTGATGGCGGTGCTGCACGAAGATGAGTTCTTCCTCGATATAGACCCTGATAAAGCTATGGAGAGGTACGTGAAAAGCTTATTCATGCGATGCCTAACCCTAAAAAAATATGCTTGAATCCGTGAAATTATAAACTACGGGGTACTAATTTACACCTGCAGTGCTGAACGGCCAATCTTAAATACCTCAGAGCCCCAAAGTTCTTTGTTTAGTTTGTTGTCAACTTGACAATTTGACAACAACAGTCAGCAAAAGAACGAACAGATGGTTGTGTGTGTGTGAGACCAAAATCCGATACTGGCTAGAGTTTCTTGGTTTCCCGTAAACTGCCGTTAGCCATTTTTATTTTAAGCATACTTTGCCGCGGGTAAAAATGTTATTATGTAGCAGGTATTGGAGGTATTATATATCTTTTAAAAGAAGTCGTGTGACTTCTTTTAAAAGAAATATGATCAGCTGAACTTTCCCGCAGGTTCTCTCCAGGGGATCGCGTGAAGAAATTCGGGCAGCCCAACAGCCAAGAGTACGCGACGAAGGTGGCGCGCTACCGCAAGTGGACCATCCAGTCGCTGTACAACCTCACCAGCCAGTTCATCGCCTCGCTGCGGGAGCACTGGCCGAACTTCCCGACCACCATCGCCTGGATTGTGCAGCAGATCGTGCACCTACTCAAACAACATTCCAGGTATTTATTTTCATCATCATCATATCAGCTAGATGATGTCCACAGCTGGACATAAGCCTCCCCAAAGGATTCCCTCAACGACCGGTCCTGGGCCACCTGCATCTAGGTATTAAATATACTGTAACTAACTAACTGTAATGCCTGGACATTTATTACATAGTGCATCTTGTTCGATGTAGATGCAAGTTTAAACACTACAAATCTCTTTCCTCATAACAAAAAAAAATGTCCAATACAGAGACATTCGGGACTCTAACCGCGGAAAGTAGCATATGAAGGCTGTGATATGAATCGCTGTGTGTGAATGCTGTGGCACTCTCCTTTTTTCCCTAATTTCAAAAGTCTTAGGACCCCCCTCAGTTTATTGTAGACTTCCGAAAAACAGACGCGGAAATTTGGTCTGCCTTGCATCGAATGTTTACATTAATCTCAGATGTTATCTATATCGTGAGATTTAGGAGACGACATTGTCAAGTCCATTGCATCATTTTTGAGCTTTATTAATCTAAAACACATAAGTTATACATGTTGTCACGTTTAAATTCAGGTAAATTCTTAAGAGGCCTTTTACAAAAATACGCGTTATTGTATACTTTCATCGGTGAAATTGAACACTTATCGATGCTTTATATAAATAACAATTAATTGTCAAAAATAGCGAGTTTTCTCTTCTACAATAATAATAAAGCGAAATATTGATAATTTATTTATTTATTCAGGGATAATCATTCTCCCGAAGTATGTTTAGTCAAAATCTCACGGAGAGCTGTTTTGGGAGCTCAAATTTGCGAATTCTGTCTATTATTCATACATAATAAAAAAAAAACCCGTAATAGTAATATCGTACCCTTTAATTATAATAGAATACATTTTCATAATTACGCTTTTAAAATATAAAAAAACCAACTTGACGTAATTCAATTTTCTAATGAAAACGGTCCGAAACAAGTCCAAATATTGCCGAAGTTCTCTATCATTTTGTAATAATATTTATATCTTAATAATCTACAATATTTGTTTAAGACAGTGTATTTTTTTTAGATTTTTTTATAAATTATTTTGCCTTTTATGAATAAAATGAAATTACTATAAATTTCACTGCATCGGCAATGTGCGCTCAGTATCGCGCGAGCGCTTGTCAAGGACGGGTCTATGTCAGTTTTTTCGGGTAACCTCTCGTGTCGATACTATCGTTGTGTGCTTTGCTAGCCGTGTCAACGCTGCTATTGTGTGCGTAGGATCATCGTATACTACGACCTAGACGACGAGAAAAGCTCGATCAACGCCGCTGCGGGAAATATATTTTTAAATAATATTGAATTATTTTCCTACATCTGTGTGTTTTATTTAAAGTTTAGTCCCACAAGTCAAGTTTTATACATCAAATATAATATGCAAACAAGTATTTTAGAATCATTTAAATGTTATTGTTTCTTCTGCATAGAAATATATTCCCATTTCCAGCACAACTGAATTTAACGAGGTTGTATTTTGCATTCTTATAATGAATTTTTAGTACCTATTCTTTAGATGTAACACCTGGGCTGAGGTCATAAAATATAATTTGAATACGCTTATTGATAATCCATAACAGGTAATAAAATAGATAGTAAAAGCCGAAAAGTTTATTTATCTATAATTGATATTATTAAATCTATTAGACTATGTTACCGTGTCTGTTTGGTTGTAAAACGCGTGGTATGATTTTAACAAGTGTAAGAAAATAATGTATTAAATTATTTGCATGGTTTTAGGAATGCGGAAACGTTAAATCAAAGAATTTCATTATTAAATCAGTGTACATATTAAAATACGAATAAAAAATAAATTATCCTCAATAATTATGTATGAAAATTAAATCAAACATGATTATCAAACCATAAATATTTATGTACTTATTAAATACCTATAAGTACATAAATAAAGCAATGAACATTGTGTCATGATTATAAATCAAATTTCATTTAAAAACCTTTCATAACTACTATATTACAAAAATGAAAACTTTGCGGATCAAGATAGTTTGGTCGCCACACTCGCAACATCATAGTGCGAGCGAGTGAGAAGATATGAGAGAAGGTAGAGGTCGCGTAACTAGCCGCCCGCTCGATGCATAGAAAATACCTAAATTAGCGCAGCGCCGAAATGTAAAAGGGCTCTTAAATTGTATGGATATTGTATAAGTCGATGTCACTTAAACGTCTGGTAATCTTCTTCGACTTTGGAATCGAATCCACATACATTCAAAAGTTAGTTTCCCAACCTGCACTGGACTATGGCAGTAGGCTATAGCTACATTATACTCATCATCATCATCATCATATCAGCCTATTGCCGTCTACTGCTGGACGTAGGCTTAATATTTTTAGACTATAGCTTAATCTCTCTCAGATAAGAGGAGATCCGTGCCCATCAATGGGACATTGAAAGGGTTAATAATTATGACTATCTTGTTATTAGAACGTCGGACCGCGAACTCCACGCGATATGCACGGACCTAGTGCTGAACCACTTCATCTGCCCCGCCATCGTGAACCCCGAGGCGCACGGCGTGGTCGAGGTGCCGGTGTCGTACATCGCGCGCTTCAACCTCATACAGATCGCGCAGATCATACAGATGCTGTGCCTCGCCAAGTACCAAGAGGTATGTTGAATATGACATCGAGATTTTATGTCTTGATAGGCCATCATTGATAGTTGTTTGATAATATTTTGTGTCAAGTATTAGAGCAAACAGAGCATTTGTTCAGTGACTCGTTTCTTTTTTTGTATGTGATATAGCGATAGAGCGATATTTCCTCCGTCATAAAAAAATTGCACGTTTTAACATAAGACCAATTGTTGGCAAATCCTATTCATTTGAATAAAATTTACTTTTTACGGTATTTATCCATGGCTACGAGTAAACGGCTGCCGTAAAGAATTCGAAACGTCAATAATATCATCGTATCGCTATAATATCCGTAAAAAGTAGTTTTATTTCTATGTCCAGTATTCGCGTAGGTAAAAAAAAACAAAAAAACACTAATTCACAGTCCTATTTTATTTTGTATTTGTAAAGTTGACTTCAATTATGTAATTTTTTGGATGTAGGTGGAAGCGAAAGTTCGCGACGTGTACGTGAAGTTCGAGCGGTCGTGCGTGTGGACGCTGATCGAGAACGTGACGAGCGAGGCGTGGGGCGCCGCGCCGTCGGCCGCGCACGCGCACGCCGAGCAGCCACGCCTCGCCACCGACGCGCACCTACACACCACCATAGCGCTGTTTACACCACAGGATGCACAGCTGCTGGTCAGTACCATATATCATTCTTTCAAAAACAAAACCCGACAACCAAACCAAATTGAAATGGGACTACACGGGAAGCATCAGCTTTCAAAAAAATAATCATCAAAATCGGTTCACCCAATCGAAAGTTCTGAAGTAACAAAGAAAAAAAAACACTAGTTGAGAACCTCCTCCTTTTTGAAGTCGGTTAAAAAATCCATGGTCTGCCTTTCATCGTTCTAGCTTACAAATTTACAAGATTGTCTGCCAGAGAGAATTGGCGCATTAAAAGAGACATTTAATCTGCCAATCTTTTTCTTCAGTCCATGATCTATTCTGTCGCAATGTTTGACTTGACACTCTTCCTAAATCGGAAAGACCTAACATATAATTACTTCATAGAGTATTACTCTTGTGACAACAGATAATGTTCCTGAAGCGGATATCTTCTAAGCTGAACAACAACACTCCAAGCGTAACCGCTGACGAGCAAGCGGCCAGCGGACCGAGCACAGAAGCCGCTGCCTTCAGGTAAATGATGAATACTTACTAATATTGGTGTTAATGGCGTTATACTATCATATCGGGTATATTCCACCATACGACATACATATGAAAAACAAAGAGATGCCAAAATATCTTACCCTTTTAATATCACTGTTGGCCGTATCCGACAAATCAAAATGTATGTAAGACGACACGTGCAGAAAGCCGTATGAAGATGATCGTCACTTATCAAAACCTCCTTTTATATTTTTTTTACGTGCAAATCTCATAGAAACTGATTCCTAAAGCCATTATACCGAATTCCATGCATTAAATTTCAATTTCCATCCTTTATAGCGAATATAGGTCAATAAGTTGGTACATTTGTCAAATAACAAACATTAGAGTATACATTACCGGATTGCCTAACTTTTCTTTCTGACCTTTTAGCAGTGAATCGAGCAGTGAAAGCTCCAGCAGTGGGGAAGCGTGCGCCAGCCGACTGGCTGCGTTGCTGCAGACCACGGAGCCTAACTACCGCAGCCGCCTGCACGACCTGCTGCGGAAGATGCCCGACCTCACCAAGTACAGGTGAGGATCCATCTATCTTCATCGAAGAAAGGCGTAAAAGAACTAATACAACAGTCGCTTCTCATTATATCTTCTTCTTTCTTTTTTTCCTTTCTCCTTCTAGCCTTTTCTCCAATAATGTCGTGGCTTCTAATCTACCCTAATACACAGAATATCAGTATTTAATACGAAGTGACAACATCACACCTTTTCTACCACTAAAGATTGTGATAGGTATTCGTATTAAGACAAATATCGGCAAGACAAAAATCGACGGCTCTACATACTCTCGCAATAATAGGAAGTCATACTAACGTCATTTGATGTAGCATAACCTTGAATGTTGTTTGATTAGAGCGGTAGTGACAAATCTTGCTGTAGCAGTTTGATTGCACGTTTGAAGTATTCACAATTCACAGGTTACATTCTTCATTGTATTTTGAGGAGAATTAATTGATTTTCTTTCTTTCAGGCCCTCACCAACGGAGTCCAAAGAACCTTCTCCGATTGAAAATGGGCACACCAGCAAGAGGAGCATCTTAGCCAAGGTGCCGAAACCTCGACTGCCTCGCAGCGCCAGTTCTAACTCCTCACTGGCATCTGCCACTGAAGACAAGCCGATGAATGGCACAGCAAGCAAGGATGATACTAACTTGGAACAGATGGAGGTGCTGATGATAAAGCTGGCCAATGTTGAGGAGCACGACTATGTGGGTAAGTGAGTCGCAACTAGTCTTAGTTTAAAGTGCTATATATGCTTGGTTGGCATTTCACGTGAGATCTTCCATTACGAAAATTCGGCCAACCCAATATCCAAAAGGCTAGGACTAATCCCCTGGTGACGGCAATAGCCACCTTTCACCTGAAATCAAGAAATATACCAGCAAACTATAGGTATCTCTGACAGTTGTCTCTGTCTGACTCTTAAGAGATTGATAAAGAGTGTTATAGTAGATCCCACTATCTATCACCTATTATTTGATGTGTAATACTAACATAGTGTTGGTTTCGTTTAGGTCTAGTACCAGAGTCAAAAGTTCTAGAATGCTACTACGGCGGTTCTGAAGCCGGTGACGCGGATGAAACGGGCTCCGCTTTAGCTGTGGCCGGTCCGGGAGCACCGGTGCAGAAGAGAACCAGGTACAGTGCTATATTGTACCTTATTCCTATTGATTTAAAATACACTTTACAACTTCCGCAACACAAGGGTTCCACTGGGGTGTATTTTAGGACCATTTTTTTTCGCGTCAACGAGATTCCCTTATACTTTTCCTTCACACAAATTCTACAAGCAAAAATCTTCTTAAAGTAAAGCAAACCTACTAAACCAGTTTCCCTCTCCAGGTTCTCAGTATCCCACGATGAGGTATCTCTGGGCAATACGTCAGATAACTTAGAAGCGGTATCGGAAGCTGCGTCAAATCACAGTGTCACTTCTAGTCTGGAGCTTGAGACCGAAGATCAGAACGATAACTTGTCTGATATGGTAAGTGCGAAATTGAGATCATATTTTATTTTTTGTAGTGATAGAAATAGGTGATAGGAATAATATTTATACATATATACACTCACGCCTTTTTCCCATGGGGGTAGGCAGAAACTACAGAATGCCATGCGCTACGGTCCCTGCATACCGCTTTTGCCTCGTCCACATTCATACATCTCGTCATGGATGCGAGCCGGTTAATATACACCGTGAAATTGTAGTCGTTGTGGAACAGAAAGGTGGGAAACTTATGATAATTAGTAGAACAAAAAAAAGTCTTAGATTAAGTCTACTGTTTATAATAAAAAAGTTGGCAAGTGAAAAGAATATTTTCACTTGATCGAGTTTGCTAGTAGTAGTGCACCAATATTTCATTCAAAATCGGCCGCAGTCGCTAGCTCGCTACTCTGAAGCCGCCTCGTGAGGGCGGCGCGGGCGGCGGGTTCAATGACCCGAACGCCCACCAGTCAGCTGGTACTAAACGGATAGCGGCTGTCCGAGCGAATAAGTAAAGTACTAATAAGTACTTACGCGTTATTTAAAAGTAGTAGGTCAGTACTTTATTGATGCCATTTTATTGTTGAAATAAATTGTATTTAGCAATACGATGCAGATGGCGACGTAAGTATTACTTTACACCTATCTACGTATTACCTCCAATTAAATAAAAGGGATTAAAAATTAAGTAGGTACCTAGGTTAAGTAGGTACATAGCTTTAAAAAAACCTTTTTTTTTGTAACTTTGCCCCAAGCAAAGATTTAACACACACACACAGACCTAGAACCTGTAGATCATACATTTTTTTTCCGAGCAAGGATCGAACTCGCGACGCCTTGCGCAGCAGTCACTCGTACAGCCGCTGCGCCAATCATTGCGGCAACATTTTCACGGAATAAATTGTACTCCAATTTCTCCTTCATACATTCCACGAGCTTAGGACCGCCAGAAATACTTTACTTGAACATAGTTTTAGGTATTTACTATATCAATATTAAAAACACATAGCTGAAACAGTAAGAAACTGGGTAGGTATTTCAGGCGTATTTAAAAAATTGGAGCTTTTTACAAAATAATCAACTTTACATACAAGTTACCTGCTAAAAGTTTATTTACGACGACGAAGTGGAGTCCGCCGCGTTCAATACACAAACGTGCCCGTTTTATACTATTGTCTTTTAGCTTTCTTAACGTGGCTCTGTCACTTTTCATTCTATCAAAGGCGTCCACTATCGCACTGCGTAACTCGTCACGATTTTCATGTTCACGGGTATAAACAAGTCTTTTGATTTCCGACAACAAGAAAAAGTCCAAAGGCGTTCAGTCCGGGCTCCTAGGCGGCCAAGCCACGGGACCGCCGCCGCCGCCGTGGCCTATCCACCTATCACCGAACTGAGTGTTTAGGTAGGCACGCACTACACTTGAATAATGAGCGGGGCAGCCACCATGCTGATAGTAAATCCCTGCTAAGTACGCTACAGGGATATCATCTAACAGCCAGCCCCGATATTATCGTTTATAACATGTCTAAAAACGAGCTGTTAGATAGCGTTCAATGAAAATAGTCACTATTAATATTGGCCGTTATAATAACTGCCTACACATTAGCACTAAACTGAACTTGGTGATGGTCTTCCCGTATTAAGTATGGATTCACGAGAGTCCATTAATGTGCACAGTACAGCTGAACAATTGCTAAGTACTTCGCGTTCGTATATTCGTACTAACGACACATTTTCGCGTGACAACGTAAATCTTACCGCGCGCGAGTTGCAGTAGAACTAACGCCCGGCCCGCACGCCGCCGGCGGCGACACTGCGGCGGGCGCGACACTGCGGCGCCGCCGCCGCACAGCGTGGTAGGTAATAATAGGTAGTGCGTCCGAGTGGATTGTCGGCAAATGTGTAGGTAAGTTAGCGGCAGCGCGCGGGCGGCTTTTATGTCTTTGTCGGCATGCTTTACTGCTTAGTTGTGTTAGTTGTGTACCTATGTGTGAGTAACATTGAATGATATCGATCGTAGTGATCGTAGTACGTTAAATTTAGTGGCGTTACCATGTATCCTGGTTTCGTTCTAGTTTTTTGTATGTCTGTCACATTTTTTATAAAAAAAAATATCTTTATTTCATTTAAATTTCACATAAATGGATTCCATTATTGATATAGAGTCCAAAATTTTCGTCCCAGCAATAGTTATAATTTCACGGTGTATAATTATGAATGTAATATGAGACATTATGAGTACGCAGTACTCATAATGTCTCATATTTATGATGTAATATAAAATGCTTCGATCGGATAAAAATATGTGTTTAGCTCTGGCAGATCTGATTGGAAATGTCTACCCTCGGCTAACTGGGCCAAGGGTAGACATTCCACAAGTGAGCAGTGCGCGTGTTGGTCATACGATCGAAGCCCGCCGATGTCGTTGTGAATGCCTTCGTGAATCCCATGGCCCCGGTGATAGGCGGCCTTGATGGGTGCGGCTTTTATTCGGTAGACGTCTACGATTTTACTCTGGGCGGAGTTTCACACACCTCGTTGCCTCCTCTGGCAGTGGGACGGTGCTTATAAATAAATAAATAAACAAATATTCAGGGACATTTTACACAGCACCATCTAGTCCCAAACTAAGCAGAGCTTGTACTATGGGTACTAGACACTGGATATAATACTTATATACTTTTTTTTGTAAATACATACTTATAATACATAGGAAACACCCAGACGAACACAAACACTTATATTCATCACATAAATATTTGTGTCCCGTGGGAATCGAACCCACGACCTCGTGATCAGCAATCCGGTACTCGAACCACTAGACCACATAGGTCGTCAAATAAAACTTATAAAACAGAGGTAGTAATTATTTATGTATATATTTACCAGCTTATTTATAATAGAATATCTAGTGACATTTTGAATCTACCGACTGACGCTTTTAAACGTAAAATAAAAGATTGTCTTATCAAGAAGGCATATTATAATTTAAATGACTATTTTAGTGACAGTACAAGATGGTCACCGGATTGACCCAAGACAACTCACTATTGTAACTTGTTAAAACGTGTTATTACATATGAGCGGGCACATACAGACAAATGGAGGCTAAGTGTGTATTAAAATATTCATAATTATATATTTTTTATTAGTAAAATGGATTTGTGTATGCTAGCTCACATAATAATAATAATAGCTGATTCGATACACTGTGTACCAATAGATTCATTGTAATATTGTATAGAATCGTTAAATTAATTAACAGACAGAACTGTGTTGTTGGGGAGTTTTTTGCGCCGCTTCTTCTTCCCAACAAAAACACTAGGAAGCGGTAAGGGGCAGGCGTTTTGGGGGCTGTCTTTATTGTCGACGTTCAAAAAGAGCCAATTAATTTTGGCCTACTTTGAATAAATGATATTTTGATTTTGATTTTGACTTAGCGGACGACCCGATTAGCGTAGCGGTAGTTGACGCTGCCTTCTGTGCTACGGGTCCCGGGTTCGAATCCCGGTAGGGACAAAGGTTTGTGTGATGAGCATAAACATTTGTATCCGAGTCATGGATGTATCTATGTATAATATGTATGTATTTACAACAAAAAAAAGTATATATGTAGTATATCAACCGACTAGTATCCGTAACACAAGCCTCGTTGCTTACCACGGAACTAGAGGGCGCTGTGTCATAATGACCAGAGATATTTATTTTAAAAAAAAAAATTTACTTATTATTATTTAAAAAAAAAGCTTGTGCATATAATGCATTGCGTGTCAGGTGTCGGCGAACGTGTCGGGGCGCGGCAGCCCCAACATCTCCGGCCGCGAGACGCCGTCGTCGCAGGTGACGGAGGGCGAGGCGGGCGGGCGCGCGCTGCCGCAGCCGCCGCCGCAGCACCACAAGCTGCTCAAGCAGACGCGCAACGACATCGAGGACAAGTTCTGCAAGTTCGAGATCAAGGTACTGCCCACTTTCATTATTTTGATTACGTACATTACAAGAAAATATAGAGAGAAAAGCGGAAAAAGAGTGCCCTTTTGCCCTGCATTGAGATATTTAAGCAATACATGCCGTAATTATGTGAAAAATTAAACAGTTTATTTTTTCATTTTTTGGGAATATTCCTCGTGACCTGGCTTTTTAATAATAATATTATGTGTGATGGAGTCAATCCATAAAGTTAGATGATTTTTAAAATCTACTTTTATGTCTGTTATACTAAATTTTAAACTATTGTCGTCTGTTTATCACAGAAAAGTAAGACATTTTTTGTCAATGCTGTCGTACTGATTACCATTACGCCCCCTGAAATAATACACTTATATTGGGAATTTTTCTAAGTAATAAAGTGGGAACTCCACCATTTTGACTGTTACATTTGTGTACAGAAACTTCTGGAAGGTGACGAGACCATCAGCATTATGTCCGACACCTGGAGTACCGACGTGCTTGCCTCCGACTCGGAGACCATCGGCGACTCTTGCGATCAGACGCAAGTCACCGCCAATCAAGGTAACGTATATATGTTATATTAAAAAAAATGTATCTTCATACATATATATGTATCAAGATACATTTTTATTTTCCTAAATACAGACAAAAATCGGTATTAAGGAAAATAATACTCTTATTTTCCTTAATACAGACTAAATCCAATTAGATATTGAGGTTTCCTATACGTATTTTAAATTACAGACTAACTAATTAAGAGTTTAAAGTACGACATTTTAAAAAGTGCTGTATCTGTGAATTTATTCTGAATATATATATATATATATATATATATATATTCAGAATAAATATATATATATATATTCAGAATAAATATATATATATATATTATATATATTGCTATATATATATATATAGCAAAATTCTAAGCATTATGTTAATTCATCATATTTATCTCATTAATTATAGAGTTTCAGTGGACCACACAGTAAGATTCTCTGTGTCGCGGTCGTAGAGAAAGAATAATATCAAAATCAAATCGTATTTTTTTTTCTTTCTAATCTAACTCGGACGTCCGTTAAATCTCAAGTAGTCAAGCAATATCTCACAATACTTACATCAATAATTCCTCCTAAACTGTTTGTATTTTTTTTATTTTTTTATGGTGGCAAAGAGCAGGCGGCTCACCTGATGGTAAGTGATCACCGCCGCCCATGGACATTTGCAATACCAGAAGGCTTGCATATGCGTTGCCAACCCCGGCAGAAACCGTTTAGGTTTCTAAAAATAGGGAATTACTAAACTGACAGCAAACGGAATGCCTATACTGTCAGAATAGTCCCTCCCCCAACGAGCTCTGGTAATCTTACTCAATGACAGAAATACAACTATTGTTGATTCACTGCGGTCTTCTGTAAGGCGGAGGTACTTCCCCAGTCGGGCAGCTCAGTTTGAGTGAGGAATCTCACTATTCCTACCTCTCAAATATTGTATTGTATGTGAGCTATAACCATTCAAAATAATATATCGCAGGTACAAACACAAACAACACGAATGCGCCGGACATGTCGGAGACGGCGAGCGAGTCCGCGTGGAGTATGGACGTGCTAGCGTCCGACAGCGACCGCAACACTGAGGTATTGTGCTATTACCGAAATCCCCATTGTTATTAAATACTAGCTGACCCAGCAAACGTTGTTTTGCCACATTATAAGGGTTGGTGGACTACCCCTAACTTTTAGGGGGATGAAAAATAAATGTTGGCCGATTCTCATATATACCGGATAAGCACAAAAAATTTCATCAAAATCGGTCAAGCCGTTTCGGAGGAGTATGGCAACGAAAACTGTGACACGAGAATTTTATATATTAGATTTACCATCTTATTAAAGTTGTAAGAGTGGGATGCCGCTATTTGACGGGTCCAGCGGTAGTTAACACTGCCTTCTGTGCTATGGGTCCCGGGTTCGAATCCCGGTAGGAGCAAATGTTTGTGTGATGAGCATGAACATTTGTATCCGGGTCATGGATGTATCTATGTATAATATGTATGTATTTACAAAAAAAAGGATATATGTAGTATTTCAACCAACTAGTATCCGTAACACAAGTCTCGTTGCTTAGCTCGGGACTAGATGATGTCCAGAGATATTTATATTTATTTATATATTTAACCTATAAATTGCTATCTTTTTCTTAAACTTAAGCCTGCTCAAACAAGTATTGATAGGACCTCTGAGGACTTAGACTACATGCGCCGATAATGTCAGCATGAGAAGAGAATGTATCTTATATATTCTAAGGCATCCTCCCACAACACAAATATATTTCAAGAATCGAACGCGGTCAAAACTGCGCTTCTTGTCAAAATATTGTAAGAATTATAGTTAATACAAATATTATATTATCATCATTCGCCTGAAACACAGGATTACCTAGTTCAGGCGCGTGTATTTTATTGTAACTTATTTATACTTTCATGACCTTGTTTATATGTAACTTAGCAGTTAATGTTTTTACTGAATAAATATTATTATTATCACAATGTCATTATTATCATCACAAAGGTGGACACAGACGACTGCGTGTCTGTAGCAGCCCGTTCGGATACGTCGTGGCCGCGCCGCCCCTCGCAACAGGATGAAGCACCCCTCAGGAACAACAACCATCAGGTAACGATTGCTATAAAATTTGGTAGATCTAGGTTAATTAGTATAGTATGCCACCCCTTTTTTATTTTCACTATGTTCCTGTCGAAATCGCTCGTTAACGATAAGACCGCCATTGTACCCTTATTTTATGAATAATAATATATTATTAAGGTGGAAGCTTCACGGTAGACCGCGAAATTCAAATTTTCGTACGTTTTTTGCAATTTGCCGGTAATTGTCAGATCGAACATTAAACAAAATATGATTTGCGCCTGTAATAGGTATTTAGTTACAGAATTATAATCATCTAAATCAATAAAACAGCCCTCAAAGTGCATACAACTGCATTGATTGTCTACAATCACCGGCAAAAACAATGACCTTAAATATTGAATGCCCAGAGCCTAGCTATAATATCGACTCAGAATTGGGTACTGGGCACTGAATGGGGTATTGTGTGACGAAAGATTAATTTTGTTTCAGAACGGCAACGTAAAGCGAGCGGACGTAGGCAGTCCCCGACATACGTCACGATCGAACTTGACCAACAGGTAACACAATATGCGTTTTGCTACATTATAGGGGTTGGTGTAGAAGAGTGAAAATTTAGGGTATTTTTGTATGCAAATCATAAAAAAAATAAAAAGAAGTTTGGTGAGGGACATCCTTATCACCTAGGGGTGTAGAAAATAGCCTACGACCGATTCTCAGACCTACCAAATATACGTACAACATTTCATAATAATCCGTCTCGCCGTTTCGAAGGTTATCCTTCGAAACGGCGAGAAACACTGTGACACGAGATTTTTATATATGTATAAGATAAGATGTTCTACTGACTTATTCAGTATACAATCTCAGTATTTTATCGTCAATTTGTTCCGCGGATGGTAACTTTTAAAGTCCAGACTTAATAGGATCTAATATACACGTGGCGTTTTGTAGAAAGGTTTGTGTACTATAGGTCGGGCTGCGGCTACCTCACGGCGACGGCAGCGCTCTCTCGCGGCGGCGAGCTGGACTTGTCGCACGCGCCGCCCACGCACCAGCAGTATACCATCGAGAATAGGAAGAGCATACTCGTTAATGGATACCCTGTGAGTCTCACTTCCAATAATCTTATATGTAGTTATATGCGAGCTGTGGTAGCCTAGTGGTGTGAGTACACTGAGATGTCAAAGGTCTCGAGTTCAAACCCAAGGCTCGCACATTTTTTGTATGTTTTAGGTCCCTTGTTATAGGGGGCGAGCCTATTGCCATCAACCGGACATATGTAGATCCAAACTCCGAGCTGCTACTAAGAAATTCTTAGAAAAACCCAATAGTATTGCACGACCTGAGCATCGAAGCATGCAGCATGACCAACAAAGCAGTTCAATTAAAAACATATTATCTCGTGAAAAATATTAGATAAATAAATGACTTAATGGACTGCGATAATTCGTTGTGATGATGTATTAGTTAAAATTAAATGATTGGTTTGAATTTAATGCTACGAATAAAATGTATCCTGTTGAATTTACTCTAAGACTTAATTTTGAAAATCATCACAAGTTATTATTTATTTTAACACTTTCAGTGCCAACAACACGGCTCCCGGGTTCTCTAAATAGTTATCCGCAGGCCATGAACCCGGCTACCGGGTCTTATGTTTTTAACGACATTGCGAATTTGGTATGGCAGAAATAATACAATTTTTGCGTGGCACTGAAAGTGTTAATTTTATATTTAATAGTATCAAATATAATTATTAGCAATAGTACCCAATAGTGTAAAGTCGGAACATACCGCAGGTGATGACATGCTACGCCACGTCGGCGCCCGACAGCCCCAGCACGTCGGCCGCCGCGCCGCCAGCCGCACACGTGTTCAACTACAACCCGCAGAACAAGTCAGTACATGCTACAGTTTATATTACGTTACTTATGTCAAGTTACGACTAGTTTCAAGCCGTCTCAATTCATTCCGAGTTGTTGAAACCACCAATCAATGAGCAAAGTGGATTGTTAATTAATTATTCAAAAGTGACTGAAAATGTATACAATTAATATAAAATTAAATGGGGTTATTTACATAAGTCATTCTTTTAATAATATGGTATATTTCATTTAGCAATGGCGCCGAGACTGAATCAACACTCGACGCGAACAGCCAATCAGACGCAACCAGCCAATGGGTCGACGACAGCTTCCCCGCCCCGCACCACTCCCCTGACAGACCCTACCCCTCCACCTCCAAATACGACCTCCCATCCACGTCCAAGCCTTATGACGACAACGACATGGACCGCTCGCTCAACTCCAGCGAAAGCTCTTTCAACGCGTACGGAGGACGATTCGACTCCGGAATCGAAACGGAACGAGCCGAATCCGAATCGAGATCCACAATAACCGATTTAATGACTCGAATGAGTTCCGCCACAATCTCAACGTCGGCAAATCTCGTGAACAATTTGACATCACGAATAGTTAAGTCTGAGATTCGGACGAGTATCGTCAGCATCAGTTCGTCGAAGATCGAGAAGAAGCGAGACGGCACTAGTAACATATCGCTGAGTACGCTGTCGGTGAACAGCGCGGAGACGTCGGTGTCGGACAAGAGCTCCAGCCAGGACGTGAACTCCGACAACGTGACGGAGCGGCGGGTCAGTCCACCGCCCGTGAAGAACGTCTCCACTGGAGCCATACCTAAGAGCATCAGCTTCGATGCCACCGCCGAGAAATCACAAAGGTAAGTCTCGTAGATAAACAAACCATCACGCCTGTCGACCCTGAAGTGCTAGACAGAGGTGTACTAATGTACGCCCACATATCCCCGAGTTGTTTTAGGTCCCATGTAAATAGGTGGCGAAAATATTGCCATTAACCTGGCACAAAACCTAATCCCGAGATTATTGAAAACTGAAAAATTAGTAAACCCAATTACACTTTGCTTGATCTGGGAATCGTACTCAAGACCTATACAGTTTCATTTACACCACTAGACCAACGAGCCAGTTGAGTCTCATAGATAACCTTCGAAGTTTTGTAGTGTTCATTATGTATTCGATACCCATCAGGGCCATCTCTTAACCATAACATTGATGTTCTAGGAGACGTATGGGTGAGGACGGTCTGGTAGGCAACCTGGACGAGCTGAAGAACAACGTGAAGCGGTCAGGCGGCAACCTGCTGCATAAGATCAAGATGTTCCGGCAGAAGGGACGCTCCCACACGCACCACAGTGGTAAGAACTATTCCATCGTCGAATATCTTCACAAAATTCTATTCGCCAAATAGGTTCACACTGTTCAAAACTTTGCGATTGCGGCTACTTCTACTGTTTTATACTTCGCATCAGACTAGGAGGATGGGTTTTTGAACGTTAAGAGTTAGGGGCAAGGGTTGGTGGATGCATTGACAAACATTAACACAATCGCTCAGACATTAAACAACATCCCGCAGGGCAAACAAATAGGTACTTGAAACAAAACTGCTTTTGACGGATTTTATCGCGATATAGTGTTTACGGTTACGGATAGTCTACCATGAATGCTGAAGAGGATCCTAAATGGTGAGATTAAAATAATACAGATTAATAAACCGGCTTAAAATCCCTTAAAAGTAGTATTGCTTTAGTAAAAAAAAATACATAAAAGTATTTTTCCGTACGGAGATCGAACTTGCGAACGAAAAGTTTTTATTTATTTTTCCCATAAAAGAGTAGTAAGGTGCGTCAGTAAGATTTAAGTTTCACTAAACTTATTATAGACATTGAACGGTGAGTTAAAGCTATGCGTCAGACAGTCTATTAGACTTATATTAAGCATAGATTCCTTTACCAGCTACAGCTTACCAGTTGTCTGGCTTTAACTGAACTGGGCCATTTGGCACAGCCGTGCGGCACACAATGAGTTTGTTTATTGTCCAATGTTTTTTTTTTTGTTTTTTTTTATGTTATTGTGTGCATTGTCCGTGACTGTGTCAATAATTTTTTTTTCTTTCTTTCTTTTTTTCTTTACACAGATATCAAACTCCCTGAAGAGGAGAATCGTAGTGATGACGGCAGCCGGCCCGAGGTGGCCGGGGAGAGCTCGGAGGAGATCCTCGCCAAGTACCGACGCAAAAGCTCCACGGAGTCCGGGGGCTCCAAGCACAAGCGAACACAGCGGCGAGTGTCCGACGTGCCCGACGCTGAACTCGACAGGTATTTGTCATATTCAATCTTCTCTCACTCTCTTTCACCAACCCCTTAATTATCCCACAAGTTATAACTTCTTTAGTTTTAAAGGTATGAAGTCGGAGCCAAGCCAAATTTAAAGGTATGTACACTCATCGCGCGTGATCTTGCGCGGGGTGGCTTCAAAACTTCATACCTTCATACCAGCTTTCATATAAAAGAAGAATGATCAAAATCAGTTCGACAAGTAAAAAGTTATAAGGTAACAAACATAAAAAAAATACAGTCGAATTGATAACCTCCTCCTTTTTGAAGTCGGTTAGAAAGATAGTCCACCATCAGGTCAGCAGATTGCACACGCCACTGAGAAAATCTCTCAAACATACAGGTTTCCACATATAATCCCATCATAATTTCGAAAAATCAGTGGCCTTGGAATCGCTCTAGACTGCATCTAACCATATATTTAGCCTAATTACTATTACTCAGCAATAAGTTCCTTTTCAAATAGTAGAAAATATACATGTAATTTACAGGCAGTTGAAGGTTTTTATTTTAGCATTTTGGTTTCATTTTTGGTATCATTGGAGTATTTACATAAACAATTTGTCTCATACTCAAATAAAAATATAGATTAAGGTGGAAGCTTCACGGTAGCCAGCGAAATTCAAATTTTCGTACGTTTTTTGGAATTTACCGGTCATTGTCAGACTGAACATTAAACAAAATATGATTTGCGCCTGTAATAGGTATTTAGTTACAGAATTATAATCATTTAAATCAATAAAACAGCCCTCAAAGTGCATATAACTGCATTGATTGTCCATTTCAAAAAGTCAATCCATGCAGTTATATGCACTTTGAGGGCTGTTTTATATTATTATTATTAATATATAATAATTATTATTAATGTAATGTTTTCTATGTTAGGTGTGAAGGCGTGGTGGACTTGAATGACCCGGAGGTGTTCAACAGCATGAAGCGTAAGCTGCGCGTTGTGCTGTCTAACCCCGATCTGCACTGTGCAGAATATGTGCCTAATGTAAGTTATTTTACGTGGTTTTTATTAATGTATGTATTTAAAAAAGTGTGTTTAATTACTGAATGCTAGCTAAATTTCAGTTTGGCGTCGGTATTGATGGTGTCGCTATTCGTGGCGGTGGTATTGATAGCGTCGGTATTGATAGAGTCAAAATTAATCGCGTCGGTATTGATAGAGTTGGTATTGATGGCGTCGGTATTGAAAGCGTCGGTATTGTAGGCGTCGGTATAGATGGCTTCGAAATTGTTTGCGTAGGTATCGGTGGCGTCAGTATAGAAAGCATCGGTATTGTTGGCGTCGGTATTGTAGGCGTCGGTATAGATGGCTTCGAAATTGTTTGCGTAGGTATCCGTGGCGTCGGTATAGAAAGCATCGGTATTGTTGGCGTCGGTATTGTAGGCGTCGGTATAGATGGCTTCGAAATTGTTTGCATAGGTATCGGTGGCGTTGTTATTGTTGGCGTCGGTATTACTCAGTATTGATAGAGTAGGTATTGAAATATTCGGTATTGTTGGCGTCGGTATCGGCGACGACGGTATTGGTGGCGTCGCTATTGATAGAGTCCGTATTGATGGCGTCGGTATTGATAGAGTCTGTATTTAAAGCGTCGGTATTGTTGGCGACGCTATTGGTGGCGTCGCTATTATGGAGTCGGTATTGATGGCGTCGGAATTAAATGCATCTGTATTAGTGGCGTCGGTATTGATAGAGTCTGTATTGAAAGCGTCGGTATTGTTGGCGACGCTATTGGTGGCGTCGCTATTTATGGAGTCGGTATTGATGGCGTCGGAATTAAATGCATCGGTATTAGTGGCGTCGGTATTGAAAGCGTCGAATTTGTTGGCGTCGGTATTGAAAGCGTCGACATTGTCGGCGTCGGTATTGGTAGCGTCGCTATTGATTGATAGAGTTGGTATTGATGGCGTCAGTATTGTTTGTGTCCAAATTGTTTGCGTAGGTATCGGTGGCGTCTTTATTGTTGGTGGCGATATTGTTAGCGTCAATCTTATTCGGTATTGATAGAGTAGATATTGATATCGTCGGTATTGATGGCGTCGGTATTGGGGGCGTCGCTATTGATAGAGTCGGTATTGATGGTGTCGGTATTGATGGCATCGGTATTGTTGGCGTCGGTATTGATGGCGTCGGTATTGGTGACGTCGGTGTTGGTGGTGTTGCTATCGATAGAGTCGGTATTAGTCGCGTCGGTGTTGGTGACGAATGTATAGGTGGCGTCGCTATTGATAGTCATTATTGTCGGCGACGGTATTGAAAGCGTCCATTTTGATGGCATCGGTAT
Organism: Craniophora ligustri; assembly: GCA_905163465.1. Lineage (NCBI taxonomy): Eukaryota > Metazoa > Arthropoda > Insecta > Lepidoptera > Noctuidae > Craniophora > Craniophora ligustri. The sequence continues at coordinate 15,523,728 of LR990957.1, forward strand.
TGAAATCGTCGGTTTTGTTGGCGTCGGTGTAGGTGACGACGGTATTGGTGGCGTCGGCATTGATGGCGTCGGTATTGGTGGCGTCGCTATTGCTAGAGTCGGTATTGCTGGCGTCGGTATTGGCGGCGTTGGTATTGATGGCGTCGGTATTGTTTGCTTAGGTATTCTGGCGTCGGTATTCAAAGCGTAGATTTTGTTGGTGGCGGTATTGTTGACCTCGGTATTGATAGAGTAGGTTTTGGTGGCGTCGGTATTAATGGCGTCGTTATTGTTGGCGTCGGTATCGATAGAGTCTGTATTGGTAGCGTCGGTATTGAAGGCGTCGGAATTGATGGAGTCGGTATTGAGGGCGTCGGCATTGGTGGCGTCGGTAGTGAAATCTTCGGTATTGTTGGCGTCGGTATTGATGTTGTCGACTGACGCCATCAATACCAACTATATCAATACCGATATTGATATAGTCGGTATACTTGTCAGTATTGATGGCGTCGGTATTGGTGGCGTTGGTATTGATGGCGTCGGTATTGAAGTGTCGATTTTGTTGGCGTCGGTATCGATAGAGTCGGTATTGTCGCGTCGGTGTTGCTGGCGTCGGTATTGGTAACGAAGGTATAGGTGGCGTCGCTATTGATAGAGTCATTATTGTCGGCGACGGTATTGAAAGCGTCCATTTTGACGGCGTCGGTATTGAAATCGTCGGTTTTGTTGGCGTCGGTGTAGGTGACGTCGGTATTGGTGGCGACGGTATTGGTGGCGTCGGCATTGATGGCGTCGGTATTGGTGGCGTCGCTATTGCTAGAGTCGGTATTGATGGCGTCGTTATTGTTGGCGTTGGTTTCCATAGAGTCGGTATTGGTAGCGTCGGCATTGGTGACGTTGGTAGTGAAATCTTCGGTATTGTTGGCGTCGGTATTGATGTTGTCGACTGACGCAATCAATACCGACCTTATCAATACCGATATTGATATAGTCGGTATACTTGTCAGTATTGATGGCGTCGGTATTGGTGGCGTTGGTATTGATGGCGTCGGTATTGTTGGCGTCGGTCGGTATTTTTGGCGTCCGTATAGTTGGCGTCGGTATTGATGGCCTCTGTATTAATGACGTCGGTTTGATGGCGTCGGTATTATTTACTTAGGTATTGGTGGCGTCGGTATTGAAAGTGTCGATTTTGTTGGCGTCGGTCGGTATTTTTGGCGTCTGTATAGTGGGGTATTGATGACGTGGGTATTATTGTCGTCGGTATTGTTGGCGTCAGTATTTATGGCGTCGGGATTGTTGGCGCCGATATTGATGGCGTCGGTATTGGTGGCGTTGGTATTGATGGCGTCGGTATTGTTGGCGTCGGTCGGTATTTTTGGCGTCCGTATAGTTGGCGTCGGTATTGATGGCCTCTGTATTAATGACGTCGGTTTGATGGCGTCGGTATTATTTACTTAGGTATTGGTGGCGTCGGTATTGAAAGTGTCGATTTTGTTGGCGTCGGTCGGTATTTTTGGCGTCTGTATAGTGGGGTATTGATGACGTGGGTATTATTGTCGTCGGTATTGTTGGCGTCAGTATTTATGGCGTCGGGATTGTTGGCGCCGATATTGATGGCGTCGGTATTGGTGGCGTTGGTATTGATGGCGTCGGTATTGTTGGCGTCGGTCGGTATTTTTGGCGTCCGTATAGTTGGCGTCGGTATTGATGGCCTCTGTATTAATGACGTCGGTTTGATGGCGTCGGTATTATTTACTTAGGTATTGGTGGCGTCGGTATTGAAAGTGTCGATTTTGTTGGCGTCGGTCGGTATTTTTGGCGTCTGTATAGTGGGGTATTGATGACGTGGGTATTATTGTCGTCGGTATTGTTGGCGTCAGTATTTATGGCGTCGGGATTGTTGGCGTCGGTATTGTCGGCGCCGATATTGATGGCGTCGGTATTGATAGAGTTGATATTAAAGTTATGTCAGTTTTCTTCTTTTTCTTTTCTAATGTAAACTGATAAGGTTAGATTAAAAGCGTTAATATAGTAGCGCTGTGTAGTAACGTCCGGATTTATTTTTTAATACTATTATTAAAATATGAATGGTTGTGTCGGGGCAGCGCTGCACGGGCACGTCGCTGGTGGAGTGGGTGCGCGCGGCGGGCGGCGGCGCGGCGGGCGAGGCGGGCGCGGCGCGCGCGGGCAGCCTGGCGCGCGCGCTGGCGGCGGCGCCGGGCGCGGGCGCCGCGCGCCTGGCCGCCGCCCTCCGCGCCGACCTGGCCGCGCGCCGCCCCTACGCCGCCTACCTCGCCTCCTGCCGCGCCGCGCTCGCGCACACCGACCACACGCTGCACAAGTAACTATACATCAATATTTCTTGACAACATGTTTTGAAAAAAATAATACTTACAAACCTCTGTCTTAATTATGTTACAAAACTGTGCACGTAAATTGATCTCCCATTTCCCCAGTTTTTTATTTCCTTATCCGTCGTCCCCCAGGCAGATCAAGCTGGTGCGCGAGGAGTGCACGTGGTGCTGCCGGGCGGCTGCGGCGGCGCGCGTGCTGGAGCAGCTGGAGCGCGGCAGCTCGCTGCGCCGCCTCACGCGCCACCACCACGCGCACAACAAGCACGCCATGCACAACGGTACCACACCCACAACATCAACCCATGATTTTTCTTGAATGGGACATGCCCGAAGCCCTAAGTCCCTACTACTGCAACTCCTGTAAGCCAGGATCAACAATAGTAACCAACACACCAATGAAGCCCAACATGTCCCAGGAGAATGATTTTAACTGTTTTTGAACTTAGATAGGAGGCGTAAGGAAGAAATTATTTTTAACATTAATATAATTACTAAATAGTTAAATATTTAGTAGGTGGTGAGCTGATGGACGAGAAGGCAACAAGACTGACTGCTAGCATAAAGGCTATCACAGCCGAAGTGAAGGCGGACCCGTCGTGGGAAGGTGAGCAACTTTTTTTTATGGTGATAAGGGGGCAAACGAGCAGGCGGAAGTGATGACCGCCGCCCATGGACATTTGCAACACCAGAGGCTTGCAAATGCGTTGCCAAACCCCTTAGAAACCGTTCAGGTTTCTTAAAATAGAAAGTTACTGAACTGACAGCAAACGGAATTCCCATGCTGTCAGAATAGTCACTCCCCCAATGAGCTCTGGTGACCTTACTCACTCGCAGAAAGACAACTATTGTTGATTCACTGCGGTCTTCTGTAAGGCGGAGGTACTTCCCCAGTCGGGCAGCTCAATTTGAGCGAGAAATCTCGCTATGCCTTACCTCCTAACTTGGAATGACTATTTAATCATTTCACCCATTTTAAATTTTAATAGAGATATTTTGCCCGCTACTTCATCTGCATCGAATTAGTAATTTTTCAACAAATCGCTTATTTATTTCTAAGAATTAAATCTTGATACATTATCAATTACCGTATACAAACTTCCACCCCCCGTTTCGTCCTTCTAAGGCGTGATTTCCGGGACAAAACTATCCTGTCCTCCCCCAGGGCTTAACTAACTCTATTATTATTATTATTAATTTAAGAGCTCAGCTCTTGTCGGTGGAGCAATCGCCACTGTTGTCTATCTTCTGCTTTCTGTTTGACTAGTTGATACGACTCGATTCCCACTTGATCAACGAAACTTCGTCTAGGTCTTCCCCTTCCTCTCTTTCCTTCAATTCTACCTTCTAGTATGGTTCTAAAGAAGTCGTCGTGTCGTATCAAATGGCCAACCATTTTCCCTCTCCTATTCTCTATGGTTCTTAACAGCTGTCTTTTCTCGCCTACAATCATTAATCTACTAACTCTATACCTACAAATTTCCATCTCATCCCATGTCTGTTAAGACAGATAGACAAATAATCAGAAAGACAGCCACACTTTCCCATTTATAGTAGTATGGATAGAGATGTGCCGACAATGACTTCGGCCGACTAGCCGACTAACCTAGTCGGTTGTAAAAAGGCTGACAAACCTGATCACGGTTCAGGGGTATTCAACAATTTCCGACTAGTCGGGCAAAGTGCGATATACGCATATATTTATAGTAAATGAAAAAAACTCATACAACTTAAAAGATACAAATATAAAAACTTATCTTTAAAAGTGAAGCTGGTTGGCGTCCCCTGTAACCCTCGCTGCCCTGGAAGTCCGACTGGGTTGCCCCACCCTAAAGCCACACAACATTCATACAGACAGGCCCATCTGTATGAATGTTGTATAACTTATGACGTGTCGCGGTGTGCAGGCGCCACGGCGACGCTGCTGGAGAGCGCCGAGGTGACGGTGGAGCGCGCCGCCTTCGCCAGGCTGTACCTGCACGTGCTGTTCCCCAACGGCGACGGAGACATCGCACGAGACCAGTCAGTACAACATACTGCTTCTACTTTTACTTAATGTTTTTGTTTTAGCATTTTGTATATACGTTTCCAAATGACCCACTCAATCCAATGTCCCAGTATAGTTGCCTTTTTAAGTTGCAAGTTCAAGGCTCAGCAATATACAGATTAAAAAGACCGATCGAAGGAGGAGGGAGGGAGAAACCATAGGCTGGTGTGTGTGTGTGTGAGAGAGTATGTACTTTTATTATAATAATTGTTTATGTTGTGCAGAGTGTTGAGCGAGCACATCCGGCGCGTGTCGGGCGTGACGTCAGCACGCGCGTGTGGCATCAGCGCGCCGCACCGCTGGGCCGCGCCCTACCCGCGCGCGCTGCGGCACCTGCGGCACCTGCCCGTCTACCGCACGCCGCGCGACAAGGTACCTACACGTAGCACATGTTGTGGTGTGGACGCGCCGCACCGCTGGGCCGCGCCCTACCCGCGCGCGCTGCGGCACCTGCGGCACCTGCCCGTCTACCGCACGCCGCGCGACAAGGTACCTACACGTAGCACATGTTGTGGTGTGGACGCGCCGCACCGCTGGGCCGCGCCCTACCCGCGCGCGCTGCGGCACCTGCGGCACCTGCCCGTCTACCGCACGCCGCGCGACAAGGTACCTACACGTAGCACATGTTGTGGTGTGGACGCGCCGCACCGCTGGGCCGCGCCCTACCCGCGCGCGCTGCGGCACCTGCGGCACCTGCCCGTCTACCGCACGCCGCGCGACAAGGTACCTACACGTAGCACATGTTGTGGTGTGGACGCGCCGCACCGCTGGGCCGCGCCCTACCCGCGCGCGCTGCGGCACCTGCGGCACCTGCCCGTCTACCGCACGCCGCGCGACAAGGTACCTACACGTAGCACATGTTGTGGTGTGGACGCGCCGCACCGCTGGGCCGCGCCCTACCCGCGCGCGCTTCGGCACCTGCCCGTCTACCATGAGAAATATAGTTCATCTCTAATATAAAAATCTATGACATCGGTCGTTTACATGTCATCAATACCATAAGCTCAAAGGCAAATTGATGCCATTGAGCCTAATATAAAATGTATTTGTAATTATAAGTTCTAACCATAGCTTTTCCCCGCAGCTATCGTGCATAATGCGGTGCGTGACGTCGATCATGGCGGTGCTCGGCCTCACGGAGGGCGTGACGCCGTCCGCCGACGATCTCACGCCCGTGCTCGTCTACGTCATACTGAAGGTAAGGGATCCTCGCATATATCTTTATCTTTATAATTACATAATTATGAAACTTTTGTCTCGTATTGTTTGTCCATGATTAACTTCTGAAGGACACTTTCACATCAGACGGCATTATCCTCATATTAATATTAAATACGAACATTGTAAATATAACGAATTATTTAAAAGAGTATCTATGGAATTTCTTGCCGGTTCTTCTCCATAAGACCTACCTTTTGGAACCATGCAACTAGTGTTGACATTTCGAAAGAACCTGTAGTATTGGTCTACTTGAAATAGCCTATGCACACATTTCTTAGTGCGAAGAAAGCAGCCAGTTTTTAACCGACATCAAAAAAGGAGGAGTTATCAATTCGACTGTATTTTGTTTATTTTTTTTGTTTGTTACCTGATAGCTTTCGACTGGGTGAACCGATTTTGAGATTTTTTTTTTTATTTGAAAGCTCGTGCTTCCTGGCTGATCTCATTTTCCATTTGGTCCAGTTCTGACCTTGAAGTCGGTATTTTTTCGAGAGAATTATTATATGATAAATTGATTAGTTATATTATGATTGCACATCAAATTCACAAAAATAATCAGGTCATCAAAATTATAATTATCAGGTAAATCCCCCGTCTCTGCTGTCTACCATCGAGCTGGTGAACGCGCTGGGCGGCGCGGCGCTGCAGGGCGAGGCGCTGTATTGGTGGACGCAGTTCTGCGCCGCCGTGGCCTACATCAAGACCATGGACTACCCGCGCCCCGACCACCACGACACCTAGCGCATAGCGACGCGCCTGGTCAGTACACACACCCAACACATACACTTCAGCCTTAAGCTACCTAGCTAGCTATATACTTACGTGGATGTTAGAAATACGATGACTTTTTTGATAGATTTGTACGCGGTTATATAATTCCTGACCTTTAGAGTATGGTCACAGTTCTAACCTAACCTATTTTACACATTTCCGGTGCAACAACAGGTACTCTATATACATAATCCTAGGGTTAGGTTGGAACTGCGAACCCCTGCAAACCGAACCGAATTCACAATAAAATTAACGTGAAACTAAAATTCTTTTGGCTATATAAGTAGATTACCGGCTGCACATTCAGTTTTGTATAGAATACCTAGGCAAAGTATGAAATAAACAATATTTCATACATTACCTGCACGTTTTAGGTATTCTATACATTGCCTAGGTATTGTATAAAATACCGGATTATACAGATTGCCGGTAACGTGTACAATATATAAATTATAGAAATGTAAAAAGCTTAATACTTTTAGCGCTTAATTGTAGAACTTAAAACTAACTTTCATTATTTTATTTTTACAGATTTCAGCGCGTGTTTCGGATATAAAATTGGAAATCATTCGCCGTCGGCGGTGTCACACTGTATAAGCAACATTATTAGATATAAATCAATCACTATACACGCATTGTAACGAATCATTGTCAGAGCAAAATCATGCTATCGAATATATCAGACAAAAAAACAATATATCGCGCAAAATCAGTTGTTGAAATATACAGCTTTTGAGCTTTGTAGTTTAAGCCTAAAGAGTATAATATTCCCCTATGGATGAGATATTGTAATTCAAACGAAAAGCTTTAAAAGCAACAGGCATTAAAAAGCATAATTTATTTAAATTTAAATGAAACTCGAGTGATAAACGCAAAAAACAAAGCCACATAATGTATTGCATTTCATACTTATCTTATTAAAATCATTGCATTTTAGAAAACTAAGATATAATTACGTTAACAATCATCGACGTTTAAAGAAACTTCAATATATGAATATATACATTTTACAACTTACAAACTTGTAATAATATAATCATATATAACTATTTGTATACGTACCTAATGGAATCAAGTGCTTCTCTTCGTCGACGTCAGTTTGTAATGTCCAAATTAGTGCATAATAAGCAGTCAGATTACAAAATATATTTTTGCATTTGATAGCCTAATTCGAGAGGAAGGTATAAGCTTTTTAACATCAAGATATAACCCTCAGGATCCAAGCAAATAATATAATAACAAAATACTTTATAAAGACACTCAAATAAATCACAAGAGTATATCATAGGGATTTCTACTGGAAGACTAAATAAATGGTTCGTATATCAAATTACAGCATAATCAGAATTATGCAATTAATACCATAAAATGTAACTAGTGTTGGAATGGCCTACGCCATGCAAATGAATTGTTTGAAGTTTTTAACATGTTGAAGTCGCAGTTCTATCGTCCGGTGGCATAATTTAAGTAAAAGATGTGTAATTACTACTTTTGCAAGAATTAGAGTTGCAATCATGATTTCTAGAAACAATGTCCAGTGTTTGGACATAGCTCCTGCATGAATTGAGATTACTCAGTGATTTATTAATAAAAACAATTTTTCAATGCAACACTGCCTCGCATACATGAGGTCGTATATGTTATTATATATATATTATTGTTTGTAATTATATTTTATTTCCATGTACCTGTTTATATCGGTGGGTAAATGGTTTTGTGCACGGTTACCTACAACATGCGACATCTCGATTGGTCTGTGATTTAGAGTTGGTTTATGATACCTACTCGAAAAATGTGTATTTTTGAATACGACGTAGGTATCTAGAGGTGTATTAAGTAATATAAAAATTAATATCGAAAATATGAGGCCGATTTTATTAAAATAATTTATTGGAATATGTACATTTAATAGATTAGTCGTCGTAATTTAAGTTTAGGATCAAATAGTAATGATATTAAAGCGGTTAAACTCGCTTGTGTAAACTATAAACCATATTAATCATTGAGAAAACCCCGTAATCAAAGTATCATCAATTCTCATTATTAAAATAGTTTATAAGCTAAGTTTTATTCGTTGTCTAAGCACCGGTTTAATTCGCACCCGATTTAAAAGACACTATTTTTGAACTAACATAGTTTGTAACAGAATCTAATTAAACTGTAGTTTGTACGTAACTAGATGTTCCAAGGCTCCACTGCTTCATTCTGTCTTCTGTTCTATATATTCAAATGCTTATTTTAATTAACCACCTATTTTCGCAAAATTTAAACACAGACAGATCCATAATGATTGCATTTTAAGGTTTTAAACATACTTTATATTTGTTTATTTGATATCCAATTCTGAACATTAAAATATTTTAGAACAGATGCAATAATTTTGTATAAAACTTATATTACGAATATACGTGAGTTATTGTTTATCTAAACTCGACTGACATAAAAATTTGAGTAAATTAGTTTTACTAACTTTGCAAGTATGTAAAACAAACTTATGTCTATTAAAAATCAGCATCCAACATTGAACAGTGGCAAAAAAATGTTTTAAGTAATATTCCTGTTATTCATTACTAAAAATATTTCCAATCTGCAATACATACGTATATTATTATGTATTTCACGTATATTCGTTTTTTATGGTGATAAAGTACCGTCATATAGCTTTCAAATCTCTTGCCTGTGTAGTCAGCAGATATGTAGGGTACTTACTGATGTCAAGCTACGTCTTATAAAAACATGTACCTATTGTAATCAGAGCAATGAAATTATAATATATTTAGCAATAATCTTGTGTGTATTATTTTACTTAGACAACCTGCGTATGCATTAACTCATTGGATCGTGTTATCATTTTTGTATTTTTTGTTCCAGCCATCACGGGAAACCATTAAAATGGTTTGGTTTTCCCCTTTTCAACCGCACGCCACAAGTAGAACATTATTTTTCATTTTATTTCCCATAGGCTACCACAAAATATTATGAGGGGGAAATTATTTTATCCTCCTTAAATCGCGACCAGTGTGGCGGACAGACAAAGAAAAGGTAAAGTGCTTCGCAGTAGTAACAATGGGCCGCAAAAATAACAACCCATTGGCACCTAACGTGATGAGCGGTGTGTAAATGAGTGTCGGAAGGCCGCCTCCCAAATATGGACTTAGTATTCAACTCGGAACAAATCAAATATGTCCACAACGTACAGATATCGTAATATCTGCGTACCTACCTAGGCTTTATAATACGAGTGTTCGGTATAATTATGTAACAATAATAATTTTAGATGCAACTCAGTTTCCGAGAATATGTCGTCGCATTACTGATAAAAGCGATGGTAATTAATGGTATAATTACAAATATAACATTTTTTGTTGTAAGTGCACTAGTATACTTAAGCGGGCGAGTATAAATGGCTAGCTATTATAAAAATTGAGCAGCGCGAGTAAAGCTATTAAAATGTCTACCCTAAAATATTATATTTTATAGAGCCATTTCTCAGTTGATCCAGACTCCCAGTCACTGTTCCTACTCAGAAACGGCATAAATCTATACATTGCCTAGGTATTGTATAGAATACCTGAATTATATAGATTGCTGGTATTAGATACATTTGGTTCATTTCTGAGGTGGTCGCCTTAACACCACACTCACATCTAGAAACCCCACCGGACACCCTATAAGCGTAGATTTTATAGCGTTACTTAATTAAGCAACGTTATTGTGCAAGTTTTTAAATACAATTCGTTATTTTTATATTTATTTTATAGGTATCTACTTCCTTTACGGCTGACCTTCAGTCATGTCTGGCAAAACGTTACCTTACTGTCTGTTTAATTGTTAATTCCATATAAATAAATACTTTTCATTCATGTGAAACTGCGAACTACATATTTGGTATTTGACTAGGGCCTAGGTAAGCAGAATCTGTACATGAAGTCATCCGAGGATCTGAATGATGATAATTCATGACAATGTGATGACGTCTACCTAAGATGCTATGACTGATGGCCGGTACATATATATACTATACACAGCAACATGGCGTGGTTGGCATGCGGGCACCGGTGCCTCATTGTGCACGACAGAATTGTTTTTTTTCCGGGACCCTTTTACTAAACACTGAATCAAGGTGTTATTTATCAAAAACTGGATGAGTGCGACTTGCGAGTAAATTTGCGTTCCATACATATATAAGCTGCACATAGTACCGAGCCTTTCCGCGATGATGGATGTTGTACCTAGGTTTCGTAGATTGAATAGAAATTATAGTAGTATGTCTGTAAACATTAAAAATTATTATGTGCTGTGGGTAGTTTTTAAGCAAACTGGGTGTGACAGTCACATGAGTACAACTTATAAACTGAAATTAGTTTTTTCATTTGAATGCATGACACAGTGACACCTATGTGGTCACAAGCAAGGAGAGGTTTCCTGTTTTAGTTCGATTTCACATTTTAATAGGATTGTTAAATAAAAATAATATTTTGGCGCACACAGTTTATTATGCACTTGATTTTACATTTTTTTTATAATGTACACTTATAAACAACACAGCTTTGCAGCAGCAGGTCACTGGAACAATAAAACAATATGTTACTAACAGATATGTTTTCCCTATGTTGCCTAAACTGAAGACTGTTATCAGACTAAGTGTCGCGTCATGGCATTCAGCAGTAGCAAATAAAAATATAATTACATCATTTAAATCTTTAACATAATTGTAATAAGAATGCCTTTGATGCTAATTCAAAATTAACAAAAAATCAATAAATTTTAATTTACAGCCAATAACTATTTACCTTATCACAGTGTAAGTCACGCCCTATGATCGCGGCCTTTCCTTCTTTTCTTTGTACAAGGCTAGGAGGGAGACGTTGGCCACCTTCACGACCTGTAGGACAAAAAATCACAATGAATACATGCATAGTGAGTTAATATCAACTATGTTTGGGATATCTGCATGACTGTAGATCATATTGTATTACAGGGCAGTTGGAAGTAGCTAACTCCAGAAAATAAAACATCTTATAGATTTCTTCTTCTGGTGTTAATTAATTGATATCTCATACATAATCATAAGTTAATACCATTTGAAATATTTTTTACATAACTGAGATGAACATGTGTATGCTACTGTTTAACTAAAGTAAAATGTAGGTTACCATGTGCAAAATAGTTTAATGGTTTTTGTCAACAATATGAGAACCTCCAAACTGAGAAATGCTGAGTTAAGTAAATGAGATTGCTACAGAAATGCATTGGTTTAAAATGTTGATTATGATCAAACCAGTGCGAAAATGTAATAAAATTATGTTTTACCTTAAATCTGACTCCGGGAATGTCACCAACGGCGTGACCCTTACGACCGAAGCCTGCTACTAGTACTTCGTCGTTCTCTTCAATGTGGTTCAGACAACCATCCCGGGGCACGAAAGCCGTTACTTTCTTGCCGTTCTTGATCAGCTGTACACGCACACACTTACGGATGGCAGAGTTAGGCTGCTTGGCTTCTACACCACTGTGGACCAAATAAAATATTGGATCAGTTAACTGTTAGTGAAGATTTCTAACGATGAAATATTCATTCGTAATTTCATTGAAAATGTGTGTTTCATTCATAATTTCATTTGTGTCCTGATTGTCTGCAATTTCAATGGCATCTATACCAAGCAATAACAAACAACCAGACAAACAATACAGAAGAGTATTGATTTGATTAAAATTATCTAGTAACTTGGATATACTTATCAAACCTAGTTTATTTGTGTGTCCATACAATAGATTAAAGCACATTTTAGAGACAGTAACAATGCCACAATGCAGACCTGACATTTCAATAAATTATCATGGGATAGAGTAATTATGGTCTCACATTTAATAGGTAACTTGTTTAATTAGCTTTTATGGCAGTGTGGGGAGAAGAAGACTAAATAACTCACATCATACTTGATGCAGAAGTAAACCCAACACAAGCATTCATTATTAACACAGATACAGGCAACATTTCTACTGCCACAACATAAAAAAAAAACAATTAAACGGGCACACAACAGTAAAGTAACGGAGCAAGAGCGTAAACACCATGTCTATACATGTGTATAACCTCATTCATAGTTCAATGACCCATGTGGTATTTACACATCTCATGTTTCATGCATTATGTTTTTACAGTATGTGTGCTGTAAAATATGGGCTAGCTTTCTCAGGACTTGCATTAATAAGTAATGAACGAGTGCTACTTGCAGTTAAGTTTGATCAAACATGTTAGTACACTACTACTGATGAAAACTTCGTAATCTGCATCTTGACTTCTTGATCTTGAATTTCGAGTCGTCGAAGGTAGCATCGCCGCCACTCGCAGTATTATCCTGTGATTGTAGTAGTAACACATTCACAAGGCATAATACTGCGTGCGGAAGCGACGCCCGCTGACTGTCGCGTCCATCTTCTTTACTTCGACACTCAATCATGTAGGTAATGCTACTACATGCGAATCCAACAAAGGTACACTTCGTAATTCTGTCACACTAACATGCATGGACGTAGCACGACCAAGCCAATACATTTTAACAGACGTACTTACACTTTCTCCAGGACGATGCCCTTAGCGTGAGATGCACCACCGAAGGGGTTAGCCTTCCACCTCGTCCCCATGTGGGCTTTCTTGTAATCTTTATCCGCCCATCGCTGCTCGCGGCGGTGGTTCACGTGCTTTCGCGCCGTGCGTATACCACGGGGCTTACCTGAAATATTGACGCTGCCGGTTATCACTTGTGTTTACGACGCACGACACAGAAATCGATACACCATCATTTTAAATAGATAACGCGAAGGGGAAACCTTTGATAGCACCTCATAATTAACGCGGGTACTAAGAGATGGAAATGGATTAGTTTTACACCACGAGAAAAACATGTCTGCGCCATGGCCGACACCTATGCATGCACGTATAAGTTAAGAACTTTTGAGGGAAATTATATTTGGAATTTACACTTCTACATAGCGTGCGTATTTAATACACTGATACACATTGTTTTAAAACAAAAATAATAAATAAACGACAACAAATACTGCACAAAACTATTCCTTACCCATTTGGATAGCACGACACCAATCGGCTACGGATGGGAAAAGAAATTATTTGGGCAGTCAACCAACCACCGGCATCAAGTTATCACTATTGCCAACATTGCGGGGCGAATTGAGGGTTGCCATTACTATTATTTGGTATGGTATATAATCAATAAATACAAAACATTCTTTTAAACAATATATTTGTGATTTATTTAGGGACGAAAGTACTTAAAAAGATTTTAAACACTTTATTTTTGTAAAATATTTAGATTTGTATGCCTAATATATGTATTTGTATGTGTTCGCATAATATTTTGCATATATACAGATAAAACAAAAAAAATCATACAATAATTACTTACCATAGAAAAGACGGCATATAACCGGTCGTCGTGGCGATCCTTGGGGGAGACCTATGTCCAGCAGTGGACGTGAAACGGTTGAAATGATGATGATGATGATCATAGAAAAGACCTGTGAAATAATTATGCATGACCAGAAAATATATCGTTTTGGAAAATAATTTCAGACTTAATTATATAAATTGTGAAAAAGTGACATCGATTTATGTTGACATACATAAACTCACACCTTTTTCCCATGGCAGAAACCACAGAATGCCACGCGTTAAGATCCTCTGCATACAACTTTTCCATGGTGAACATTCCAAAAACCAAAACACCTAAGTCCGCTTTTATCACGCGTGCCACTAAAATGTGGATTGCGTCTCCTGAGTGGGTCTTCCCCGATAAATATAATCATAATATAATATTACGAATGAATCGGTTTCTTAGTAAGCGCTCTTTAATTGAGATTGCAGTACCAAGCGTAAACCTATCAATAATATATAAAAAAATGCTAAAAGGTCTCGTCAACCGTGCCACAAAAAAGAACAGATACGAAAAACAGAATCACTATTTCAATTTTCATGATTTGTGGAGTTTTTGGCGGGAAAGCGAAGCGTCATGTTCAGCAGCTTTGTTTTTTCTAAAATTTGTGTTTTGATAAACTTTAATGTATAATAATGATGCATTATTAACCGTTAAGTGTTTGAAAACGTGCATGAGTGTTGGCAAATTAAACAAAACAGTGTAACGTGACTTTCAAATTCGCACAAGAAGTCCGCCTTAGGTGAAACCTAGTAAAGAACCACATATTTACTGAAAGTAGGATAAAAAAATCATCTATCACCCTTCATAAACCATTAATTCACCCTATCATCAACTATTATCATGTATCATCCAGTCATCCATCATAATAAAAGAATACTGAAGACTAGGCTGTATGGACTAGATTCCTTTGCCTCATCCCGAAAGGGAAGAAATGTAAAAAAAAAACATGATTTGTCAAATTGTCAGTATTGTCAGGTCAGAGTACCTATGATGTTTTGAGTTTTCTAGAAGTTTTATTGAATTTATTGTAATAAGAATTAGTTAGAAATAACACAGTTGCTGTAAAATAATATTAAGATGACTTTAAATTTGGCCCGAAAGGATGGTGGTCCCGGTTACGTCGGTATACAGTTCTGTCAAGAGTGTAATAACATGTTATATCCGCGGGAAGATAAAAACAATAAAGTTCTCCTATACGCCTGCAGGAATTGTGACTACAAGCAGCTTGCCGACTCTAACTGTGTGTACGTAAACAAAATTATGCACGAAGTCGACGAATTAACTCATATTAACCCTGACGTTGTTAGTGATCCCACACTACCTAGGACGAAGGATCACATGTGTCCTAATTGCAACCACAGAGAGGCAGTATTTTTCCAGGGCCAGACGCGACGCGCAGAAGAAGAGATGAGACTTTATTATGTGTGCACTAGCTGTAAACATAGATGGACTGAGTGAAAGTTCTGTATTGTAGCATTAATTTTAAGTTCAAATAAAACATTTAATTTCATTTTACTTTGTCTTTTAATTTATGACTTCATCGGACGCAGACTCTTTTAAAACTTTCTTACCTGACCTATTCTCAATCAAAGATAAGCATTTTAGACCTGTTAATATTCAGGAGTAATATTATTTTGATTGTGCCTATAATTAGTTCCTTGGTGAGTTAAGTAATCATTAATATTATCACTGACCTTTCAAAACCTAAATTAAATTAAATTAGTAAATTGTTTAATTTTTAGACAGAATATTGAAATAAAAGTCAATATTATTTTGTAGACTTTATTCACTAAAATAATGCCAAGCATATCCGTTCTATATAACAGTTAACAATTCACAGCCATTTATCAATAATAAACGATGGAGTTCCCTACTCAACATAACACAAACATACCACTTAATCACATTAATAAATATCTAAACAACAATGTAACATTTTGTTTCATATTTTATATTTTTCTAATGTTAATATTATGGGCCTGTGGAAACATTACCTACTCTGACATCACTATAAATAGATTGTTACACAAAAGTAAATTATACACTACTTGCAAGTTTTATCACAATATTGCATAGTTGCAGCAAAATTAACCAGTAAAGCGATAAGTGAAGTACATATTTAAGCTCCATGCTATAATTTGGCACATAGTGAGCTACTGTAACAACCATAGTAGACAAAATGTATGTGCTAGAAATCATTTAACAAAAAAAAGTTAACTGTATAAGTATGTCAAGATTCATAGAAATCAAAATTTTTGTTATAATACACGAGAAAAACATGGGTGGTTAATTGTTCAATTTAAAATACCAATATAGTTACACTAAGTATGCAGCTTGAACTTGAGAAAGTTAGCAGTTTTAAGCTCTACAAAAACTGTCTAAACTACCTAGGTAGATAAACAAATGTACCTAAGTAATTCTTGGAAGTTTTCATATAATTTAATCTAATAACTAGCTTAGAACTATTAAATGTCTAAAATCGGCTTCCCTTCTCTAGCAATTCAGAGTTTTAGAAGCCTAGATCTGATAGAAATCATTCTAGTTAATCAACTAATAATGGAGAGTTATTAGGCCTAATGTCTGTGCCCTAAAGCGTGTGCAGTAAAGTTCAAAGTCTAATATCATGCTATAAGCTAAGCTTAGAAGAGGTACTTAATTTAATAGTGGTGCATTGCATAAGCAATTCTAAATAATGAGATAGGTACCTACTCCTATAGACCCGGTGCTATTTTGAATTATAAAGGTAGGTTACAATTATTAACACCAAATGTGTTATTAATTGAAATCTATTTCAGTTATCAAGTTGAATATTTCTTATTTAGACATTGAATTAAAACTTTTTTTTTTCATTTACCTACACTAATATCTGTATAAAAAAATCCGAAAAATCGGAATAACTTTTATACTTATCTACTTAACGCGCTTTACCACGATAACGTCAATGTCAAAACTAGTTTTAGTTCATTGAATATAAATAAAGGCGCATTTTTATTAAGTACTTGTTAAGTCGTTCGTTACCCGCAAACAACGAGTATCTAACGATTTTATAGTCTTTGCCCGCAAATGATACTACCCGCATGCGGGCTAACGAACATAGAAACTCATCGGTCGATTAAAAGCGTGCGGGTGCACCCCGCATTCGAGATAACGACCAATGAAAGTTATTGGAACCCCTCCCGTGGGCGCTAACGACCAGTGTAAATAATTGCACGAATGTGAGCCGTATGGCATGCGCTTCAAAAATCTCGAGTAATCCGCATGCGGGCGTTATTGATTAATAAAAATGCGCTTCAAGTATGTTAGGTGCTGGGCAAATATTTACCATAACCGTTTATATTTGCAAGCTTTTCTAAATCTAAATAAGTACAAAAGATTTTCTCTCATGTTACACTTAAAACTACGTTTGATAGGTCTTTTCTTAGACAATCAAGTCCTGCCATGCCACCCCGCTTACAGATCAATTATACGTCATGACAGATTTGAAAAACGAAATGATCAATTTAATATGTAAGTAATTCAATTAAATTTTTTTTTATCAGTTCTACATTTTGAACCGTTTATCTCGTCTAAATTAGTAATTTTGACACCGTTTATCTCGTCTAAATTAGTAATTTTGACATTTATTTGTGAGTTTCCTAGTGTTTGTTCTGCTGCACTGCACCGCATCGCGCAGCGTAGCGAAGGAGTGCGTGATCTTACGCTGTTTGCAAGGAACTTGGAACTGTTCGTCATAGAAAATAAAAACATTATTTTTACTTTTCACCGTATTGGTTCTACATTCGCTTCTTGATCATAATCAGCTCCAAATCGATACTTTTTTAAATTCCTTTGGGATAAAATTGGTTTCAAACTAGCGTAATGTTAGAGTGCTGACTAGAGCAGGTTTATTTGATTTTGTTTACTATTCAATTAATTGACTTATTATCTTGTACACCACAATCTGAAATGGGTGATTAACAAGCTAACATCACGCTATGTTGATTCAAAGGCATAGATTTACTTAGTCTTAAAATCGTAGAAAAGAAACGTACACGATTACTAGAACACACTCCCTTAATTCAAAAAATAAAATACACCTCAAAATACACTCGTACAAAGCTTTATAAATTTTAACAGGAAAAACTTAACAATTGTACATTATAATTAATCATCAACCTCTTAGGAAGACGGGTTTTTGAAAATTATACAATAGGGTTAAGAGTAAGACCAACGAAATGAGATCAACAGACTTTTCTGGTTGGTCTCTAAAGAATTTTCTAATATGATATTAGTTATGTAATTCTTATAGGAAAACCAATTAATGAATGTGGCGCCAATATCAACAACATTTAAAAAAATTTTACAAGTGCTTATTTATTTCATGCATTTTTTATTTTCTTAGAATACCTATGGGTGTTCACTGCGTTGAACATTGACAAGAATCGTTTCGTCAGTTGACCCGAGTGTGAAAAAAAAAACACCCCGAATACCTCATGTTCTGATTTTTGGTGGAACTTATTTACGTGTAACTTACACTACCTACTTATCCCCCTTAGTTTTTTTATCGTTATATTACAATGCCATGGCCATGATCTCTTTCACGCTCAATATTTTAACTAATTAACTAATATAAAAATAACACATATTCAAGATATTTTTTTACATTGAAGAAATTAATGTAAGTACCTACCTATATTCATATCTGAGCTAGCTATGTGAATAAATATTGCGTTGTAGATAAGTACATAATATAATAACTTTTAATTAAGCACCAAAAACGCAACGTACGTAGGTACATCTTCTACTTAATCTTTGATGTACCTGGTAGGTACATAATATATAATATTATATTTATAGTGCTAATGAAGTTAAATGATTTATTCCGTTTTTGAAATTCTGGAAATTAAATTTATTAAATGTCGTCAATATTTATTTCAAAATGTTGGCCTACAAATTTTCGATAGTATTGTATTGTCATCACCTATCAGTGCTTATTGCGCGTGTAAACTTAAATTCAACTTCTTGAGTAAAAACAAATTGCAATTGTGGTAAAGATTTTCGTCTTCCTAGTAAAAATCAGTAAAATAAGTTAAGTAAAAAGCACTGCTAGACCTCCAACGGATTACGCCTAAGAGTCCTAATATCTAATATAAAAAAAACTCGGCAATCTAAAATACTTATAACTATAAACGTAAATGCATCTACAATGTATTTACAACCCTATATTTAATGTGCGTAACAATTTATTGCTTTCAATTATGTTTTTTAATAAGATTTATCAAAGTCAAGCTCGGCCAAAACAACCGTAAGTATTTATATTCTAGAATAAGCTATAGGGTAAACAGGATTTAAAAAACGGCGTGCCTGTTAATGGCGGTTACGTACGAAGGTCGCAGTTCTATATTTAGTGGCGTAGCGTGTATATTTGCCGCTCGGGGCCGTCTGGAAATTTGCCGCCCCCTTTTTTAGTAGTATAAAAACGACGTGGCACTTGATGCCGCCCCCTTTCATATGCCGCCCGGGGCCATGGCCCCCTTTGCCCCCCCCCCCCCCTCCACGCTACGCTACTGCCTGTATTAGTCCATAAGGTATTTAAGCAATTTCTTAGGGCATCCCGTCTAGGAGGGCCCATGACGACCGAGAATTAATTCGCGCGATCAATGAGGCTGGGGCTAAAAATAAGAAGCTTATCCCACTTTTAAAGTTGTCTAGTTATGTTTTGGGAATATATGTGGGATGAGCTTTTTTTCTCGATTTTAGGAAGGTCTTAGGATCTTAGGGCATCCGATTGATCCGGTTACATAATGCAGCACAGGTGCTACGGATACCAACTAGTCCAGTGACTAGCCAATTAGTAGGTGACAACCGTGACGATTAGTATCAGCTTGTATGATGTAGCTTGGACTGAGTGCTTGTTATTAAGCCGTATTCGCAATTAGTTAGAAACAGTCACAGTAGTTTTATAATTTGCAATATCAAATACACGTAATAACAAGATTATGTCTATCTTCGTGTACAATGATTATTTTATGTTAATATGTCGCTGCTTTTTGAGCGTTGACATGATTGATTCAATTGTTTTATTTTAACGGTTAATTTATCAAAATTTGTTCTAGTAAGTTATTGACTTGGAATGGTATGAATCTTGTGAATCTGTTGCTATATTGCACATTTAGAAGGGTAATGGTAATTTGAAGTGACTTATTTATGATATCACTACTTTTAACGCAAAAAATAGAATAATTTTCTTGGCTAAGCGGACGGCGGCAACGTGATTTAAAGACGGATTTGATCCATTGGTGTTCCCCTTATTGCAGTGTCGATGATTGGCGATCAAAGACTATGTTATAAGAGTATAAGCGAACAACATTTTGATCCCAAATCTTATTAGCTAGTTGTAGCAAGCCTTAGTATAAACGACCGCATAATAGGGTGCTAAAATTGACTAATATTGATAATAATTTATAAATATTCACTTGTTTTTATGATTTAATTATGAGTTTCTGGTATTCAAAGCGATACAGCGAGTTTTGGGATCAAAATTGGTGCCCCATTGCCCGATGTTATTAAATGTCTTTGTAAGGGACATATTCAGCTTGACATATTTAATTGCAACTAATATATTGTATCAAAAGTTTTATCACAGTGGAATCTTGCAAACTTGCAGGTGTAGCTGGAAGCTAACCGCTGCCATGTCAAAATAAGCTCAGTCTAAAGATTCCAATGTGGATTGGGATCCTAAGATTCTTTGTCACGTAATATCAATTAAGACATATTTGAAATAAAACTACTAGCCTCCATGATCGCTGCCAAGCTCTGCCCGTGACCATGGATGATGTAAAGTATCCGAAACGTCGGGATTAAAACAATATCAATATACTGCGATAACATTCCTTAAAAAGTAGTTTTATTTCAAAGTCTAGCAGTGACAGTGAGACATATTTTCTCGAAGATACAAGCGTTGATTTCCACATAACAAACTAATCTATAACCTGTAAAAAACTGGCGTTAATGTAAAAACGTGGCGTCGATTTTCAGTCTCCTGCCACGTATGGAGAACCGCCGTCAGTGCTGCGGCGGCGTGGGTAGATCTGGGAAGTTCTCGGGTAGCGGAGGCAGGACGTTGGCTTCGAATTGCCCGGACATGTTACCCGGGGGTGAGTAATTGGCGACGACTATAACCTTATTGTCCCGAGAGCGAGCCTTGCCGACACCGAAGAATGTGGTCGCCACCCATACCATTTGGGTGAAGTGGCCTGGAAGAATTAAAGTAAATTTAGATAAAAACGCGCATCCAAAACACCTGCGAATTTCTATCTCTGTAGCTAATTATCTCGCTATAAAGACCTAGTTTTCGTTGAGTTGTGTTTGTTTTGAATAATAGGTTATTCTTTACTAACGCACTAAGCCCCAGATCCTTCTCCTAAATATATATTGCAAACCTCAATAATGATATATTTTCATAATAATAATTTACCCTTAAATAGAATATTGTCGTTTATCGTGAGTGCGTTTATAAACGCAAATTATCACATACTGTAAACGTCCAGTCTCAGTATAACTAAATGAAATGGAACACTGAAGCCAATCGCTAAACTACTGCGAAGAATGTTAGAAGGATGGAAAAAATGTGGCACTCACCTGCATTAACATTAGCATGCAGAACATCAGGCTCTTTGAAAAAGTTGTACTGGCGCACTGCTGCATACCAGTAGGAAGACACTTCTTGACCTAGCAACAGAAACAAAACATTGATATAGCTAAGAGGATAGCTGATGTAGAGTGGATGTGTATACTGTGTCACTACAGTGTAAACAATGTAGACTAGTCATACGTAGGTACATAACATACCATCACGCCTGTCGTCCCTGAAGAGTTCGTCAGAGGGGCACTAATATACAACCACATTTCGCCTGTAGCCTAATGCTTTAAACGGGGCATGAGTAAAAACTCCGAGCTGCTGCTGAGAATTTTTAACAACTTAGCTTGACCTAGGGAATCTAGGAATCCAATCGAAGACCTCTTGCTCGGCAGTCTCGCCTTACTAGACCAACGAGGTAGTTACTACCAAAAAATATAATCGCCTTAGCCACTTTACAGGGTTGAATGGTACCTGTGACGTCAGGCTGCAGGGCGCTGACCGGCCGTTGGTACAGGTTCTGACCGACGTCGCGATCGTTCCTGTAGTGAAACTTGTTGGTGTGGGCTAGATGGTTTGCCCACGCCTGCGCGTAGTCGCATAGCTGGGGGAAAATAAATAGCACCTAGGTATGTGATATTTCACAATGTCTCCATTTACTGATGCATATTGATCGAGCTGTTTTAACTCGGCATTATAATATACTTACTTATATCTTGCTAAAATGTTTATCACTAACTTATACGGCTAATCTACTATATAAAAATAAGTCGGGTTTTCCTTCCCGACGCTATAACTCCAGAACGCACGAACCGATTTCCACGGTTTTGCATTCGTTGGAAAGGTTTCGAGCTCCGTGAGGTTTATAGCAAATAGAAAATTCAGGAAAATTTTCAACAGAAAAGCGGGAAAATGTGAAATGTTACATAAAACGAAGCCATCTGGTGGCGAAACGGAGTTCGCTGGGTTTGCTAGTTATTGATAAAATTTATGGATAAAATATACAGACGAAGCTTTAATAGCTAAAGTGTATCATATAATTAGTGTTGGTACCCAACATGGGACTGAATGAAAACAATGATTGAAAGCGATATCTCCATTTATCTTATAGTGTACCTAAACCTAAAGAAGATGTATGTAAATGTAATTACTTTAGAAAGGTCTCCCTACATAGAAAATAAATAGTTTTACAGTTCAACGTTTTGGCACCCAACTGGGACTGACGGCAGCTTTCAACTACATTACCTCAGGCGCCATAAAGAGCTGCGGGGAGCCATGACGTTGACGGTACACGTTGTGCCAGCACAGGCACTCAGTAATGAAGTCACTATCCTGCCACGCAGTCCGCACCTCGCTCCACTGCACCACCATACTCACTGGCCTATTCTGTAGCACCTGCAAAGTATATAGATACGAATCGATTAAACTTAAAACTATAGTTCAAATTGGATCATTCAAATGCTCTTTATTCAGATCATTGTTTTAGAAATCACAGCCTTATTATCAGCATTTCGTACATGGTCATCATTGGACGTTTTCTTTATTTAAATTCCAAAATAGAAATATACATCAATCTAATAAGACTTGCAAAGTCATAAGAAATAAAACGTCT
The DNA here is from genome assembly GCA_905163465.1 of Craniophora ligustri. Classification (NCBI taxonomy): domain Eukaryota; kingdom Metazoa; phylum Arthropoda; class Insecta; order Lepidoptera; family Noctuidae; genus Craniophora; species Craniophora ligustri. The sequence goes on from LR990957.1 coordinate 15,546,790, forward strand.
TAAGTCTTACGTTCACACAAAAATGACTCTTCGTGTACCTACCTATCATGAAGGTAGGCATGAAATTTTATTTTATAGGCCGTTCTAAACGTCAAATTAGGCTGTGACCGCAGGCGGTGTCACGAAGCTCCCGCACTATTCCATTATGTTACGAAGCATTGTGCGGTTAGACCGAGAGCGTGTTCTTTTAAAATGATGCGGTTGAGGTAGATGTATTATGAAAATATTTTACACTACCGACCCGCGCCGGGCTTCGCACGGCCAGATAGAATAGAAGAGGAACAATTGTTATATTTAGGTACATAATTATTTCTATTCTAATAAATAAAATAAATATTCCTGGACGTTATGACACCTAGTTCCGAGCTAAGCAACGAGGCTTGTGTCACGGATACTAGTTGGTTGATATACTACATAATTATATACTTTTTTTTTGTAAATACATACATATTATACATAGATACATCCATGACTCAGATACAAATGTTTATGCTCATCACACAAACATTTTTCCCTACCGGGATTCGAACCCGGGACCCTTAGAAGGCAGTGTTAACTACCGCTGGACTAATTGGGTCGTCGTAATATACCAAAGCAACTCATAGCACTAAGAAGAAGTCATAATAGTAATGTTTTCAGTGATAACAAATAAAAAAAATATATAATAAAAAGGTTTTCAGTGATAATATGCATAAAATACCTTCCCAACCGAATAAGAACAATATCGTTAATATGTTGATGTCTGAACAATTTTCAAATACAAAATCTACCTAAGTATGATTTACATGAACCGTATTCTAGAAAATTCATGGCCTGTCTGGACCGCAGCCAAATAACTTGGCGGGACCTGCCAAAATAGGATTTATTATAATGTGTGTAGGTAGGTATGTTCTGCCTCGGTTCACGAGTAAAATGTTATGCAATGTAGGATGAACATCATTTTATAAGATGTACTTGAAGCTATTGAAACTCACTGGGGCAAATCTTTAGAAGTTTATTTCATTCGTTATATTCCCTTTAGTGCAGATTTCACCGATAGTGTACTATTTCAATACTCAATATCTGCACCCCATAAACATTGTTGTTGTGTTGTTAAATAAGGTTTTGTGGACCCTGCAGGGCACGGCAATTTAAGAGAGAGCATGCTAGTTATATTATTGTACATTTGTATGAATATATTTAAATATATACTTAGTTTGTAAGAACTGATGATGATAATGATGTAATGTAGGTATATCGAGGATTATTATTAATATTAAGATGTATGAAGGTAGGAGGTAAATTTATAAGGAAATTGTATATCGGCCAGTGGGCCAGCAGTCAGCGAATACACTTGATTGGTATAAGTTGTGTTTTATTCGTTCCGAGACTCAACAGTGGCGACGAGGTGCAACTCATGTGTGAGCGTGCACCATGAAAGGCTCCATAGGCAAAATATCGGAGTTCGATATCCATAAAGATGATTGGAGGATTTATGTGGAACGGTTGGAACAATACTTTGTAGTGAATGAGGTGAAAGAACAATTACAAGTACCGACATTAATAACAATGATGGGCACTGAAAGTTACGAACTATTGGTGAATTTGTGCACTCCCGTAAAACCAAAGGACAAAACATTCCAACAAATCGTGGATGTCATGGAAAGACATTTACAACCACGGCCGAGTGAACTTGCCGAGCGGTATAAATTTCGGCGCAGGACACAGAAAGCAGGAGAGGGTATACTGGAATATGTCGCCGCACTAAAAAAAATGTCCAAATCTTGCGAGTTTAAGACTGGACTGGAAGAAAATCTGCGAGATCAGTTAGTATGTGGAATCAGCAGCGAAATCATAAGACAACGTCTATTCGCTGAGAGTAAACTAGATTTCGCTAGGGCATACAGCTTAGCTGTTAATTTGGAAGCAGCAGAAAAAGATGCAGCTACAGTAGAAGGTCATGAAAAAACCACAAACGCGGCCCGGGCGGTGGATTGTCAGGCAATGGCGGCGGGGACATCACGCATAGCAGTGGGCGCGGCGCGCGGCCACAGCGGAGCGGCGCGAGAGTTCGACGCGCACAGGGCACGGCCGCGGGGCGCGCCTACATCGACAGCATCGGCGACCGCGCGGCGGGGTGAGCGGGCTCGGCTGGAGGAGCGGGCTCGGCGACCGCCATTTTGTAAAGTGTGTGGCGGTGCTCATGACTTCATCCGCTGTAGATTCAGCCAGTACGTGTGCAGGGTGTGCAATAAGCAGGGACACTTACAACGCGTTTGTCCGAGAATGACCGATCAGCACTACGTAGCGGAGATGGATAGCGGAGACGAACAAAAGGACAGTGACAATAGTGAAGAGGTAACTTTTATTGGTTTTAATCAGTTATCTTTGGATCAATGCAGACCAATATTAATACCTCTCAGTGTACAGGGTAAAGTAATTTCTATGGAATGTGATACTGGTAGTGCAATTTCGTGTATAAGCCTTGAAATGTATAAAAAACAATTTAATGACCTACCGATTAAAGACTGTAAATTAATGCTAAGGTATTATACTGGGGAAACCATACACCCAGTAGGTGTTACCCGGCCTCGGGTGAGATATAAGGGGGTAGTTAAGACCTTAGATTTATATGTTATAAAAGACGGTAAAACAGCTCTTTTAGGCAGACAGTGGTTGTTCGAATTTGACATAAAGATCCCTTGTAGTGAATATAGCAATGTAAATATGTTAGATGGAGAATCATTGTTATTGAAATTCAGTTCCAGATATTGTAACGTTTTTGAGGAGGGACTGGGTTGCTACACGGGCGGGCCGGTGAGCATCCACGTGCGCGAGGGGGCGCGGCCCGTGTTCTTGCGCGCGCGGCCGCTGGCGTACGCGCTGCGCGAGCCGGTGGAGCGCGCGCTGGAGCAGCACGTGCGGGACGGCATCCTCACGCCCGTCGAGCGGTCCGACTGGGCCACACCCATCGTACCGGTCGTCAAAAAGGACGGTAACATTAGGATTTGTGCCGATTATAAATTAACCCTTAACAAAGTCTTAGAAATTGACCGTTATCCACTACCACGTGTCGAAGATTTGTTGGCTAGGCTACACGGGGGACAGAGGTTTAGTAAAATTGATCTATCGCAGGCCTATGCGCAATTTGTATTGGACGACTCAAAAAAATACACGGTTATTAACACTCACAAGGGTTTATTCGTATACAATCGTTTAGTGTATGGTTTATCTTCAAGCCCAGGAATATTCCAACGGCACTTAGAGGAAATGTTTAACGATTTACGTGGGGTTGGCGTCTTTATAGATGATATTATCATAACGGGGAAAACCACGGAAGAACACTTAGATAATTTACACGAGGTATTTAAAAGATTACAGAAATACGGACTTAGAGTAAAAAAGGAAAAGTGTGTGCTGTTTACAGAGTCGATTAGTTATCTTGGGCATATTATAACAAAAGAGGGTATCCATACTTGTCCTGATAAAATTAGGGCCATTAGTAATACCCCAGCGCCATCCAACGTATCCGAACTAAGATCATTTATCGGTATGATTATGTACTACTCTAAATTTGTAAAAAATATTAGTACGTTATTGGCACCATTATATAATTTGTTAAAAGTAGGGGTGAAATATGAATGGACCAGTGGGTGTCAGAAAAGTTTTAATGAATTGAAGGATAGGTTAACGAGTAGTGAGGTTCTCATGCATTACACACCATCGCTGCCACTGGTGTTAACGGCGGACGCGAGCAGCGTGGGGGTGGGCGCCGTGCTGTCGCATGCGACGCGCGCTGGTGAGCGCCCGGTGGCGTACGCGTCGCGGTCGCTCACGCCCGCAGAGCGACATTATTCGCAAATTGACAAAGAGGCGCTCGCTATCGTTTTTGGCATACGTAAATTTCATCAATACTTGTATGGTAGAAAATTTATTTTGAGAACAGATCACAAACCCTTAACATATATCCTAGGAAATAAAACAGGTATACCTGTGATGGCAGCGTCAAGGTTGCAGCGTTGGGCTGTTCTTTTGTCAGGTTATCAGTATGACATTGAGTATGTGAGTTCAAAGAAAAATTGTGCAGACGCGTTATCTAGACTGCCAAGCCGCACCAGTAAGCCTAATAAAATAAGAAAGGAGATAGCATACAGTAACTTTGTTGAAAATTTTTTACCCGTGTCTAATGAGGATGTTAGGAAGGCTACACTTAAGGATAACATCCTACAAAGAATTAAATTTTATATAGAGGGAGGGTGGCCAGTAGCTTGCCCGGAAAAGGAACTTCAATCATATTTTGACAGGCGTAATGAGTTGTACATTGAAAACGGGTGTATTATGTGGGGCTATAGAATGATTATTCCACACACATTGAGATCAATCGTACTCAAACAGTTACATATTAGTCATATGGGTATTGTAAAAACTAAAGGCTGGGCTAGAAGTTACGTGTGGTGGCCGCACATAGATAGTGATGTGGAGGCGCTGTGCCGCGAGTGTGAGACCTGCGCGCTGGAGGGAGACGCGCCGCCGCGCTCGCCGCCGCAGCCCTGGCCGTACGTCTCGCAGCCGTGGACGCGCTTGCATGTCGATTTTTTAGGACCGTACAGGAACGCGTCATATTTAATACTCATTGACTCGAGTACAAAATGGCTAGAGGTTTTCGAAATGAAACAAAAGACTGCCGCTAGTGTAATAAAAACACTACGTAGCACTTTTGCAAGGTTTGGGTTGCCTGTTGAATTGGTGTCTGACCAAGGCCCACCATTCACAAGCTTAGAGTTTTCAACATTTTTAACAAATAATGGGGTTATTCAGCGATTTTCACCTGCTTACCACCCAGCATCAAATGGTGCCGCGGAGAATGCTGTCAAGTTATGCAAGCGTGCAATTAAAAAGGCGGTGAGAGATAATGTAGATGTAGAAGCAGCACTTCAAACATTCTTATTAACATATAGAAATACCGTCCACAGTACAACGGGGGAGACCCCTGCTAGGTTACTACAGAGGCGTCCATTGCGTTCCCGTTTAGATCTACTACGAAGCGAGTATGTTATAGAAAATAGAGTACGCAACGCGCAGGAGATTCAGGTTAAAGCTGCGGGGGGAACACATCGTAGTTTCGACCAGGGGGAGACTGTATGGGCGAGGGGATACGGGACACAGGATAAATGGGTTAAAGGAAAGGTTTTAAATTCGGAAGGATCACGTAGGTACGTGGTAGACCAGGGTGGCGGACAATTGATAAGACGACACGTAGACCAAATTCGGCGTAGATCTCGTTTATCTAATGTTATTTGTCCTGACGACAACTCGAGTGGGAGTGAGACTGCCGTCCCGAATGCTGGGACAGTGGTGGATGGGAATGGTGCAGGTTCACCTACACGGGAGTCGTTTTGTGAGCAACCATCGGTTGCCATCCAATCATCCACGAGAGAGGATGAGACGAGCACATCCCATGCACCTCAGTTATCTGAGGCCGTATATCCTAAAAGGGAGCGTAAACCCGTTGTAAGATACGGTTTTGAAATAGATTAAGATATTGTGTTGTATTTATTAAGTGATGTAATTTATTAAGTGTTTAATTTTAGTGTGTAAGTTCTATATTTAGTGGTGGAGGTGTAATGTAGGTATATCGAGGATTATTATTAATATTAAGATGTATGAAGGTAGGAGGTAAATTTATAAGGAAATTGTATATCGGCCAGTGGGCCAGCAGTCAGCGAATACACTTGATTGGTATAAGTTGTGTTTTATTCGTTCCGAGACTCAACAATATATCTACGTAAATATATAAAAAAAAATTGTGTGTATTAGTGTACACACGTAAGAAGTGAAACTGCTTTATGACATCATTTTTCGAAAAATTATTTACTATTTACAACTTCACAGAAATTGGTTGAATAAAGCTAAATTAGATAAAGTTTATGCAAAAGGCTTTTATTATCATAGACATGCATTGGTTAAACTAATTGTTTTCCAACTGTATTTTATGATTATTGATATAATGATGGTATCTACTCGAATAACATTGAATTTAAAAAGAGCGTTTGAATTAATAGTCTTCAATTTGTAGCTCTGTCAGTTCCAAATAATAGTGGGAACCAATCATAATCTCCTATTTATCAAAACGTCGATGTCACAACCAATAGCAAGTTCTCAATAGAAAAACAAATGGTCTTGGTGTATTGGAAAAGGTATAGTTTTCAGTTGTCAAACAAACATCATGTTGCTATGGTTACCTATTCAAATAAATATGGCGCGTAACGCAAAAATGTTACACTAAATTTTTTTCCAACCCCGATAAAGAAGTTTCACTTCAAAAATATCCCCAAGTCTGAGTATGAGTCTCTGCCTGAACGCGATAAACTTAAAAACTGTCCAATTTTTTTTCATAATTAGGTACAGTTTTAATAATGGACGGAATGATAAGGAAGATTTAGGTGTTCAATTTATTTCAAGGGGGTTGCGTAAATATGCTTTGCTACACGAGTAAGGCTGGGTGGGTAGTTAACATATGTATGTGTAATCTATGAATAGTAACTACTTAGCTCAAACTACAATGAGAATACGGTTAAAATATCTACGGACTCCACAGTCCACAGACCAACGCGGTCGCAAGATCGATATATAATAAAATCGATATAATAGAATATCGGTAAAGTGGTTAGGCTCTATGGTTATTTCCCATTACGATTATTTATTATTGCAATTTAATTTTTCCTTCTTGACCTTGGCCTTTTCAGAACAAGTTCAACTCGCACTTAACAATGAACTCATTTTGAGGAATCCAAATGTTTTTAACTTAAAACTACATCACTTAAGAACTTTATTAAAAAATTGAAACTGATTTCAATTAAGATAGGTAACAAGATTGAATGAGAACATTTTTTAATTTATATGTAATGTAATCAAATAGATTGCAGCTGAGCAAAAGAAAAATAAGCAACAATTTATTAAAGTTCAGTATTAGATTGAAAAACCTAACTAATATCTACCTTTCTAGTGTTCTGTGGAACCTAAAAACTACCCTAGAAGAACATAAGTATGAACCCATTAACGCCCCACTGCTGGGCACGGGTCTCCTCTCATTCGAGAGGGATTAGGCCATAGTCCACCACGCTAGCCTACTGCGGGTTAGAACATACCTCAATCTAATTGGTGAACTCCTTTTTTGCGCGCCGGTTACATACTTGTAACCGGCGCGCTTGCATGACAAAATGTATGAATGCGGACGAAGCCAAAGAGGCATGCAAGGACCGCAGCGCGAGGCGTTCTGTAGTTTCTGCCTAACAACATGGGAAAAAGGCGGGTGAGTGTATGTAAACCTTTTCAGCTAGTGCGTGGCCAGTCCTTGGAGCTTATCTTTGGTATATCTGCACGCCATTAATTCATAATTACCATGTTTCGTGCAAGTCATAAATTGTTTTAAATGTAAGGTATGAGGGGCCCATCAGTCAACTCCATGCAAATATGCAGATATAAATAATTTGACCCAGCTATTAGCAGCGTTGTACACGCGATGGGTAGGAGTATCAAGGGCGCTTAATTACTTTTTAATTGGCCTTTTCTTTGCAAGTGCAGCTTGTTTTTTTTTAAAGAGTTCAACGCCTATTTTAAGTCGTGACTTTTACTCTATTATGTCAGTTACATTATAACTTTCGATATATTTGAAAAATATTTTAACTATGTTAACGTATTACATATAGGACTTTCCCTTATTCTTGCTTTTCTGATCCTAAATTTAAATAACAACGTTTTGTTTAAATATATTTTTAGCTCATTTACAATTAATATCTACTATCTAATTATTTCATCATTCGCCTTTAATTCGACAAATTGACGACCTATAAACAGAAACATGGCGTTACAAAAATTTATTGCAATATCTACCTAATAAAAACGGTAAACATAAATTAAGAGCCGTATTGAAGCTGTGTAAAAAGTTACCGCCAATTAAAATCACATTACCTGCCGCTAAAAAAATTAATTCCAGCGAGCATCACGGCCATTTTTATGTTCCACTTTTAAATAACGTGGGAGAGTTTTTAAAAGCCGGGGTCGGGACTCGAGCAGTACTCAAACTCCCAGAGCAAAGCCACAAGGGGAGTAAACTCTTTAGAATGAGTGGCCTGTTCTCATTACTGTAAAAGCTTGAAGTGTCTCAAGCTTTACTCATAACCACAATCATCGACGTAAATTATTCTAGAAAACTTATCTAATACTGAAAAAGGTTTTTTTTGGAGTTTAGCAGCTGCATACATAGATATTTTTAGAAAAAAACGGAACTATTCGTATTTATGGACCCTCAGAAAATAACTTCAAGATCGTATCATTGTAATCACTTTTGACAACAAATACCTGTTCACTGTTTATTATTAATAAAAAATTTAAAAACATTCGTATCATTTTATATCTCAAAAATGTAAGATGGCGTCTATTATCTACTTAATATTCTCGATTTAACATTATTTGTGTGCCTAGCTCAGTATTTGGCTTTGACATGGACTCTCCATCTTTGATATCGATTTGAATACAATTTCACTACTTTAGTATATAACCTTTTTGGTGACTTAACGACTTTGACGTACGAAAGGTGAAAATAGTTATCGCAAATGTTCAATTTGTAAAACAGCAGTTGTAACTTCAGAAATCAAACTCTAGATTACATGACTCATCTTCAGCCTAGCTCCCTAAGAATTTAATAATAATTATAAACCACCATTGATGTGAAACTCGCCTCAGGGCAACTCTTCTCGTAAAAAGTATAATAATAAGTTCTCATTCTTGTACAGGTTCTTGGAACATTATGCTTGGCTGCTGCCAGTCACGTCACATCTCATATGAGCCGCGCGACTCGCAGACTCTATAAAAGAGGTTGAATTACTCACGAGTTTGTAGTTTGTACTTAGTTCGTCGACTGAATGTAAAATAATTTAAACCTCTAAGTATATCAAAGGCAACGTTAATTAGAGCTTAATAGGTAAGAAGCCGGTGGGTATTTGAATATGCTTTTCAGGACATCTATCTACATAATACCTATAGCCATAAGTCGCCTAGACTGATCCTATTGAAGAGGGAATTTAAATCATTTAGGGCCACACAAGATCACCTATCAATTTAAGGGAACGATTTCTTCACAATGTTTCATAATTACGTATATATCCGACCAGTGTTGAGTACCACACTTCTTTGATGACGGGAAAACATAATGTATAACAAGGTTTAGAATGTACATATAATAACTAATCTAAAATGTCAAATTGGAAAGAATACCGCATCGTATCTACCTGAATTACAAAATCAAGGACAGATGGGTAAAGTCAGATAATTTATTTAAAATCGATTTCAAATGTCCTGAATTTATAGCCAAAATTTCGCTGTCTATTACATAAGAGAAGGTCACGACCGTATGGCACAGTGCCAGCAAACTGAATGCCTATTGGCCTAAGAAGACAAATCCATATAATCCGTATACATACCTACTTCTGTAAAGTTACGTGACCGTGAAACTTAGATGGTCAAAGGTCCAAATACCTCATATTCATTATAATATTTGATGCCATTTTGTGATATGGATTCACATTACCTTAAATGTCACTGATACATCATTATCAAACGCCATTTAAAGTCCCACTAACGAGCATGCAGTGAAGCCCGCCAACTGCCTACAGACTTAACACACCACCAAGAATATATCACAGGCATGCATGTTTCATCGTTTTAGCATATGACTCACCTAACTTCAAAAACTCAGTGGTGGCCATGGGTTCGATCTCAACACCTTTGACTATTCAGTCCGCTGGTCAAACCATTGCTTTTAATCAATCTCTGGTACTCTGATCTTAAGAACCATTTTATTATAAACAAAAATAAGAACAGTGAAATAAACAACCTCACAGCCTCACTAAAATAAATCTATCCTCGAAAGCCCTGTGTAAAGAAGATAACCCTCCCTCGCGACACGAGCTTGACTCCGACCCCAACAAAGATAAATATTTAGCCTCAAAGTTAGTTTAAACCACAGTTATGATGAAGGGCTGTAATAAATTACTTGACCCGCTATCTCACCGCCTAAGCTGGCTTAAGCTTTGTTCAAACAAATCCTTTAGGTAATTGGGAATTAAATGTAGGGGTAACGTAGATTGTAATCTAAAATATGATGGATTTGTAAATCTATAAATAATTGTATTTTAGGAGCTTTAATACGGTAAATTCCGTACTTTAACTTTAGACTGCTTCGGTGCTTCCGATATACTTAGTAGCTTTAGCTCAGTAGCTTTAGCTTTGGTTGAACGCCAAATGTCATGATAATCTTAAAAGGTGCGACCACTACACCAGCTCGTGTAAATGTGGGTTAAAATCAGGCCGAGAATTTCCTAACAAAATCATCCTGCTGTGTGGTTTTCTGTCAAATGCCATCGCACATTTGAGGTCTGCTTCAAATACATAACTTTACACACCATAATTGATTCAAATATTGTGATATTATATTGAAAGCGGTATAGCTTTCAATATAATATCGCAATTTAATTGTAAGTTACCTTACCATTTTATAAAAGTTTAATCTACGATAGAATAAAATTGATTCAAGGAAACTATTCTGTGTAACTAAATTACTTAGTCCTTTTTTATACTTCAGTTTTCTGTTTTGTTTTCGTAAATAAATATCAAAAAATGCGCTAGGGTAAGTCTAATATTTTACTAAGTACGTAACGTACCGTACGTATACGAACTAATCCTTCATGTACCTATACTATACTCAATACCATAAAAAGAATTCCTTTTAGAGTTGGTAACCTGGGAGACATTACTCGGCAGGAAATGAAGTTTTTTATTATTTACCAATTCACAAATTACACACCATTATACAGATTAGAAGTGAAATTACAGGTTTAGCTACCATGTTCCACAGAATTATTTTCTTATGGAAATACGGGCTATTTTTGATAAACTGTAGGAAAGTATACATTCAGTATTTTCGTGTTACTGTAAGAAATAGGTTGTCATACTAATTATATACAATCGGTGTACGTCCCCGTGTTAAGGTAAAAGCACTTTACTCAACCTTGAGCCTAACAGGAGTAGAGTAAAATTGCGATAAAACGAGGATTTCCTGCATATAAAAGCCGCCCTGGAATTGGGAACCCACTGCAGATGTTTTCTTAAAGTACTACTATAGGTAGGTATTCTTTTTAAGCTCCAAGTTTATGAACATCTATAAATTAGGCCAAGGTAAACAGACTTATAGAATTCATGTGGGTGTTTATAATTGCCATATCACTCGCTTCAGTGAAGAAACGCCACCACGTGAGGAAATCTGAAAAAATAATCAAATGCGTGTGGTCTTCGATTGTGTGCACTTGCCTATAACCTCTCTCTCTCTAATATGCCGTGTGAAAACCAACCCTACAGTGGGACAGTAGATGTATTGATGAATAATTAATATTCTGGAAGTAATTAACTAGTAGGATTCTAATGCAACCAAGTGCTAAAAATTTTTAATCATATCCTTATCTAATAATATAGGACGACCCGTTTAGCTCACCGGTAGTTAACGCTGCCTGCTGTACTATGGGTCCCGGGTTCGAATCCCGGGACAAAGGGACAAATATTTGTGTGATGAGCATCAATATTTGTTTCCGAGTCATGGAAGTATCTATGTAAAATATGTAAGTATTTACAACAACAAAAAAAGGTATGTATGTAGTATATCAACCAATTAGTATCCGTAACACAAGCTTCGTTGCTTACCACGGAACTAGATGGCGCTGTGTAAAAATGTCCGGAAATATTATTATAGGTAAATCGATAATTCTTACCTGTACAATTACCACTTCAATCTACCCACTAACGTTCTTAATAGACCCACAGGAACCCTTTGTTTCCAAGATAAATCAGAAAGAAGCTGAAGGCACGCAAGGGTCACTTAAACCACGATTGAGAGATACTTTGGCCCAGAAATTGGTGACAAAGTGCCGGATTTTCATGCCACCCGTACGCTGTACGAGTGACGCTAACAAGGAACAAAGTAAAAGTTTTCCTATTTTATTTTGTTCGACGTTCTTTGTTTAATAGGCAGTATTTTTTTGGTTATTGCGTGAAACAAATCACGATCTTCCCTAGAGCTGTTTACTTAAGTAGTAAATGTGTAAATACTGTAATATCTGTAAATTTAACAAGTGTAATCATATTAGTTGTGTATTTTTCATAATTACCTATTAACGTTGTGGGCACAACAACGTTAATACGTATATTAATAATTATATTATATAGTATATATTAGTAATTATGGATAATTGTGTCTATAAAAGCATAAGACTGTTTATTACCATCTTCATGTAATAAGACTATGGAATGCAAATAAATTATTTGAATATGTATATGAGAAGAATAGTTTTCCATAATTTTGTTGTAAAGATATTATTTTTATTTCAAGTCCAATCAAAATTACGAACAAAGAAAGCTAACAATAAAAGTAATCAAGATTGGTTTACGAAAATGAGAAGATCATTTATATTTTACGTAAGACTGCTTAATTTATCCCGGATATTTTCAACTCACCCTGGTTCGACATTTTTTTACTGTGGAAGGTGAAACACTATTGTAGGTCGGAAATTAGATTTCCGAATTTTTGCTGACTCAGTGATTAATGGACTGGCCCATGCTAAGGAGTTTTCGTTGCAGTCGTAAGTTTTATTTAGTGGGCCAACGAAGACGGAATCCTATATAGATTCATTTATTATATTGATACTTTTTGAGAAATAAAATGTGGATTATAAATTATTATATTGTTGCGTTTATATTGAAAATTCTAAGAATCCATTTCTGTCACAAACTTATACAGTAACTAATATCCTGATAAACTAAGACAGCTGTTCATAGAAATATAAATGTAACCAATAGCGCTATAATTATATAAGTATTGGGATTCTATCTTGATTTTATCCAGGAATTCGTCTTTGTATATCCCTAAAATCAATCCTTATCCACCCACTTAATGGAAGAGGAGTTTTTCCACGAAGTTCAGAGGGATCACAAATATTGGTGCTCATTTATTACGGTACCTTCATCCATCAATATCAAAGAATCCATTCATTTCATTTTATTACTAGAAGTACAAGAAAAATTTCCTACTATTTACGTACCTACGTAGCAACACACGTCCCATAAATAAGATCGCTTAAAAAAATGAGTTTTCTTTATAGGGTACCTTCTAACCAAACATTGTGTAGTTACCTATCCGGCTTCATGTGACAGTACCTGTAATACTCAGTTAGGGGTACAATTGCCTTCACAAGCTTAACGTAGACTAGGATTTTGAGTTTGGTTAAAGCTGAGATTAATTAGATCTGTGCAAAAGCCGACGGGCGACGCGACGATGACAAGTAGAGAGTAAACTAACAAACTAGCAAATGGATTTCTAGGAATGGATGTATAAATACTGCATACTGATACTTCCATTCCTTTTCAGCTGGTATTTACCATGTTATTAAGGTTCCACCCAAAATTAAACAAAAAAAACGACTGCAGAAAAAGATCAACCTTTACTGCGAGCTCGGTGTGAACTGTGCTCTTCCAATTTTTGACATTTTCCTAAGGCTTCCCTTTTTGTCACATCAAAGGTCATTTTCATGGTTGGAAGCGGCCCAGTGAGCAGGGTAGGGACCTTCGAAGCGAAATTATTTCCGCATCAGGTCAAGGACGTGTTCTATATCCAAAGATCATAATAAATGTATTGCATACGTTTGCTTAATACTTACACAGCCGCAGCTCAAGAGCGATAAGCATGAGCTAGATTGACCCGTTCTAAGCTTTTTGGTTTTAGAGTGCAGTGACGTAACAATGCTTCGCGTCCGCGAACGTTAGAAAAGGAAAACATTGTTTGAAATTGATTTTTGAACGTTTTTGTTAATTTTTTTTATGAATGAATAATCCGTTGTTAGCTTATCAAAGTTTTTATTAAAGAACAGTTTTAAACAGTTTTAAACTCAAAAGAATGAAATATTTTTGTGTGAACACTTGAAGACATCGCAATGATTGCTATTTAAAGATAGGTTAGTGATATTGAACATTTTTTTCATTAAAGTATTCGATAAAATGCTATGTACTTACCTTTTGCAAAAGTTTCGGTCTGTTATCTAGAGGCTCTTCATTAATATTCTTATGTTCGTTGTCATTCTTATTGGCGTTTCTGTGTATAAAAAGAAAACATTTGATGTTATACTAGTTATATCATCATTATATTTATAATGAGATTTGGTTTCATGTTATTTTATTTAAGGCACTTTTTGCTATTACTATTTTTCATTCTCAGTAGTTCCAACAATATTTATAACAACTCATTGGCGCCCAACATGGGACACTGAGTAATAAAAATAAAACTAAAAACATTCACTGAACAATATCATCCAATCTTAATAAGTATCTCGGTGATTAAAATGCCAATAAAAGACTGGGCAAAGTGAATTGTTTCAATTGTTAGGCTTTGCGTTGTTTTTACATAAAGAAATAAAATACTTTCTATAAATAAACACTATTATTATTTTACTATTCATCAGTTCTGTCTGTCTACTATCTCACCGTCTGGGAGCGGGCATCGTCCCCAGCATGTAGCGTCTACTAAGTAATCATTATGAATAATGTATGGCCTCGTCCACGGGCGTGTTACACTAAATTGAACATTACCGTCCCTTTGATGAACAACACGTGCTTCTGAAGATAGTTTGCCAAATATTTTAGACGAAAATACCACCTCGAATGGGTCCCCGAAGGGTAGGTAGGTTAGGCAGAAGTCTACTAATATATAAACCACGTTTCACTGGTATATTTTAGCAGTATCAATATTGTAATCTTTGTGTTTTAGTTTCCATGTAATAGAGGGCAAGCTATTGCCATAAACAGGGCACAAATCCAGCGACTACTGGTACTACTAAATTTAATAAAAAACTAATTAATACTTTGCTCAACCTGGGAATTGACGTAGTAGTAGTATTTAAGTTCCAAAAAAGCTGTTCTTAGCGACGTCTCCTATCTTATGCCTAAAAAATTTGTTCCAAGGTTAATTGCTTCATATCCATACTTATTGTACATGTGAAAGTATTTGGTCTATTTATTACCACTACGTATGGAGATAGTTTGAGTCTTGTAGAAAGAAGGCTATAATATAGTTTTTGTCGCTGAAATCGTCCCTTAAACGGGCAAAAAGTGTAATTACTGGGCAGAATTGATATTTGTCTAAAAGTAAGAATTTAATACGCAGATTGATGAAAAAGCAGATTGGATAAAATAACAAATTATACGCAGACAATTTCGAGGGAAGATAATTAAAAGATTTAATATGTTTTAAGTTATTACAAGTATTGAGCTATTGATCATCTGATTAACTTGACTTACATTGTTGCTGACCAGCAGAAGATGTTGTCAGCTAATATGTACTTAATTTTAGATTGATATGTATATAAGTATATATACTTCTTATTTAAATTCTTCTTAATTTGAAAGCAATCAAAGAAGTATAACAAAATGATAATGTAAGAGACTCATTCTCTTACATTATCATTTTGTTATACTTCTTTTCGTTTCATATACAACGCAATTTATATAATAATACGTAGAATCGCGACCAGTAAAACTGCTTTAGTTTTCCGATTGACCCACTCAAGACTTCTGTTATCGGGACTTGTATCGGAAATAACATATCAAGATAGTTTCGCGTGTTTCTCTTGACTTATCAAGGAAGTTATAAGGGAGCTTTCCATTGTGCGATTTATCTCCCCCTCCACTTACCCCCTCAAACCTTGGCAGGTGTATTGTAGGTAAACACGCGATGTGTACGGTAGTTCGGCAAAAATTGTAACTCGCAAAATGATGGGATTTTCATTATTTGCTTTTTTAACATGGAGTCGTTGGTAACATTGTGTTTTGTTACACAAACATTGCGAGGTGACATAAGTTATGATATGAGTCACTATACATATTACCTATTACAAATGGCACCCACGTGGGACACTTGATTAAATACCATTATTAATACTCACTTTGGATACTTAAATAAAAACATCAATTATAAAATAATAATATTCGCACGCGGGAAAATTACAAATTACTTGTAAAATTAGCAAAATGTTCTATAAACAACCCATCGGGAGGTACCAAATGGTATCTAGTTAAGTAAGGTAGTGGAGTAAGCCGGTTGGCGCAGTTACGTGCTTCGTAAGCACTAGTAGGTGTTAAACTATTAACATATGGCCAAGTTTGGTCGGTTATCGATCACACACAGGAACTAGACATTATTGTCTTTTCATTTGTGTTGCACATACCGCAAACGTCAGAGTTGTAACCACAATTATAATTTCAGGCGATCTCACATAACTATAGAGTTTCCAGAACAACTTTTAATTGGCACCTACGTAGGCCGCCTGCTCATATTGATGCAAATTAATTCTGACCCATGTTGGGCGCCAATAAAATGCAATTCCATAATGTCACCTCTCAATGCATGTGTAACCAAACAAGTCAGTCTATTTATGGAATCTTACCTGTCAGGTTGTAACATAGCAGGAGACACCTTTTTCCTGAGATTAGCGAGCGCGGTCAGCTCCTCTCGTTTCCTTGAGGGGGGCGGCGCGCCGCACAGCGTCAACATTGGCGTCGGCGTTGGCTGTTGCGTGCGCGACAATAATCTGTGGACAATGAAATCAGATAATGCATAAAATCCTCTAACGAAACTAACATATACTATACCTACTTATCCTGTAACAAATACCACAATCGGTTATCAGTTTGTCGATAGTAGTAAATAAAAATATTATAATTTCTTGCAGATAGTTAAACAAATCTACAAGTCGTTAGAGTTAAATAACTGACAACCTAGGAGAAGAAATGCCATAACAAAAACAGAGAATCACTGTCTCTTTTAAAGTCCAAAAATTTTAGTCTAAATATCCAAATACTTTTTATCATTCATTGTGTAGCTCCACTATTATTAAGAGAGAAAGGGACGTCGTTGGATTAAGTAGCTACCATGTTATTTCAGTTAAGCTGAACACGTAATGTAAATCTTGCTTGGCTTAGTAAATTTCACCGTTGACAGAAATTTGAAAATTCGAGAGCCTAAAGAGGGCAATAAATAACCTACAACTGCCGCCAAAACAATATGAAACCTATAACGCTATTGTCATCATTATCATCATCATCAACACATTATTGCCCTTCTGCTGGGCACGGGTCTCTGAGAGAGGGATACTTGACCACGCTAGCCTACCGATATCGAGAAAAACTCTCTAGCATCAAGGTTTCCTCCTTGTTTTAGTCGGTATACTAGTCACTTGGCTAGTGTACCAACTCATCGCGCTGTCACGTTTACGAAGTTCTTTTTCTCTTTCATGCTTTTCCCGTCCAGTCGGGAGGGCAGCCGTCTTACACCCTAAGCGGGATGATTTGCCTAAGGCAAATTTTCACTCCGGAAAATAAAATTACTGCGTGACCAGGGTTGCATCTGCTAACCAGGACAAGAAATATGAATACCCTGGATTTTGGAGCTTAAAAACTAGTAAAAAGTAGTTTAAGTTTTTGCCAACCAATCGAAAAATATTTTGCCCGTAAACTGGGACAACCCCAGGTTAATTTCTATGCTAGAATAAATCCGAGGAAAACCTGAAGGATGGTGACTTTATGGTAAATATCTTTGCACTCTTCTTCCTCTTCTCTTTATTTTATTGGTGATCATTCTTTCAGTCCAGCATTCAGTAATCGAGTAGGTACTTAAGTAGTATGTTTTATTAACTTTGAGTGATATTTTTACAGTCTACACATTTTTTATTGAGTATAAGTACAAGAGATTTCTAAATTATTCGCAAATTTTCTTCTTTGTTTAAACTTCTGTTCAATCACGAAAAGTTTGAACGGTCGTCGACATTGTTGACTTTAGCAAACTTGAAGCAAAATTAGATTTGAGTGCCATTGCTAGATAAGATTGGCATTGCTGTAGCAAATAAATAGAGCGATGGTTCAAAAAGAAAGACTGATAAAAAAGCAAATTGGTAATATTAATAGAGCCCCGAATCTATTTGGCAGTAGAAGAATATTTGTCACAATTATTAATGATTTGAACGCAATTGATATTTCCAGGTTTCCTCAAAAATAATCTTACATAAGTAATTTATTCATACATTTTGAGGTTTTAAATCGGGCTAATTCAATGACACGATGGCTTTGTGACAAAGATTTCCAAAAACATACATGTAGTAGTACCTTTTAGTAGCGCTGACATCGAATTTATCAACTTCTCCATAGGTTCTTCACTTTGGAGAAGTTGGTTAATAATGTTGATAACTTTTCTATAAATATTAATATAAACTATGTATATTTAGGCTGTTTTAAGTTACCGTGGAAATATAAATACTCTGGTATGTATATCAAAATTTTTTAGACGTAGATATTTTAATGCTTCAGGCCCGCATTATTTAGTCTGATTTCTATTCATTCACACACCCCTCAGATTTTATCCAAATAATCAAATCCTGAACCCTGAACCCTGAACCTTGATCGCAGAGAAAAATAAACAAAAATACCTTTTGGAGGCCGGCGTTCTTTTCGACAATAACGTGTAATCATAGAGGTTGGAGCTCGAAGGATTGTTGTTGATCGGAGGCGGGTAATACGCGTCCTCATCTTTGTAGTTATTGTTAACTAGCGCCGATTTTAACGGTAACAACTCAACAGTGTCGTTGGTACGGTGTTCGCGTGGTGTTGTCATAGCGCGACTGGCATCGTGTGGCCACGCCGGCTGCTTGCAGCCCACTGAAAGATGTGGCCTTGAAAATGGTGCAGCGTAGTGCTGGGTAAGTGGTGCTATCTGTTGGTATCGAGAAAACTGCATGATGACTTCACAAAAGAGGTTTGGATTTCGAGGTGTATTATTATAGTAAGGTGGTAGCTAGGAGACCACAAGTGTAGGAGGTCTTCTAGCGGCAAAATGGGTAGACGTTATTGCATAGTTTATGTCTAGAACCTGAATGAGATTGGAAACATTTTGATAGAGCTGAATATTGATGGTGTCTAATTTATTTAAATCCAATCCTGTGTCAACCTACTCACATAAGTACTCTTCATATTAATATTAATACAACACATTATTTCTCAAACGCACTTTAAACCATACTATCACACCTGTCGTATGTTTTAGGTCACATATGATAGGGGGCGAGCCAATTGTTAGTGGCACGGGTGTTTTAAATTACGGCTAGAAAGAGGTTAGTATTTTGATCGTTATTTAACATTTTTTCGACAGACATGAGTACATCACTACTGTTAAGGGGGAGGCATCAGGCAGTTCCGGAGCGAATCCCGGGCCGCGCATGCGTGCAGCATTGCGCGTACTATCATTTGCAGACATCTGCTGCTTTCTACCCAGACTACAATGCGACTTTCGTTTTATTAATATCATCATCATCATCATCATCAGCTATATTCGTCCACTGCTGGACGTAAGCCATATATAATATATTCCTAAGTTATTTTTAAAATTCCATACTACATTTTATAAGCACCGAATTGTATGATTTGGGTCCTCCTTTAAAATAATTTTCTATTAAATAAGCTGTGCCCAAAATATATTTAAATGAAATAAATATTCCTAACATTATCGGTGTCATCGATAAAAGGTATAGTGTAAATTGTATTTTGGTTATTAACAGATGATGACTCCAAAGGAGTATTGCCTAAAACCATGGCCAGAAAAGGATTCATCACAGCCAAATATAACTAATCATGCCATTTCAATTTTTAATTCATACGTAGGTATCTGTTTAGCCTCTGTCAGTGAAGCGGTGCAAAGTTACAGCGTGCCCTCTATATTTTAGTAGGTGGTAAAACATTGAACTAAATTTAGTAATATGGTTGTTTTTACACTTCAAGAATAACGTATTATTTAGAAATTGCCTGAAATAAATAAATATTTATTTGATTATTTCCGGACATTATGAGGATTAACGAGGCTTGTGTTACGGATACTAAATGTTGGATATACTAATTTACTTTTTTTGCAATGGTCCATGAATCATCACACAAACATTTGTCCCTACCGGGATTCAAACCCCGGACCCATAGCTCAGAAGGCTGCGTTAACTACCGCTGGGCTAATGTCGTCAATGACAATTAGGCTATTTTAATTTTGGCGCGAAAACAACCAACAAAAGACTACAAAGATCATCAATCTCCAGGTTTCAAAATCAAAATCAAAATCAAAAGGTTTTTATTTCATATGAACTTTTTCAAGCATTTATAAAACGTTATGACGTTTCGTTTGAAAAACATCTACATTGTAAAAGTTTTAGAACAAATCGGATAAATTAAATATTATATTGTTGGTAGCATCCATAGCACTGACAAATTTATTTCAAAGCTAGTAAATATGGAATAGACAAAAACGAATACACACAATTTATTTATTTAATGCACTTACAATATTTAACAAACTGCATTACTGGCACAGTTTTCATAGTTTAACGAATACGTCATGTTATGGAGTAAGTAAGTTTGGCCGATGGAGTGGAAGAGAGATGATGCGTCACAAGCCGAACGCTTAGCATAAGCCGTTGGTGCCTATCTATCTATCACTTGTTCCACGTTCTCGCTGGCACGCGCCTGAGGCAATACGTGACAATTATTCGTGCGTGCAGGTGCAGCCTACGTTTATCGATATAAAAGACGTTATCGCGTCAACAAACACGTGACGCTTAAAACAAAATTAAAGTAAATGTAGTAATTGTTGCTAAAACTTTTTTTTTCAAATACACAAATCTTTGAACTCTGTTTGATTGTACACGCGTACACGCATACTTTACATTATTTTTTAAATTAATCTAAGTACTCGAATAATATCTATTTTTGTAATCATTGAAGTGAAACTTCTTTATCGGGGTTGGAAAAAATTTAGTGTAACATTTTTGCGTTACGCGCCATCTTTATTTGAATAGGTAACCATAGCAACATGATGTTTGTGTGTAACATTTTTGCGTTACGCGCCATCTTTATTTGAATAGGTAACCATAGCAACATGATGTTTATGTTTGACAACTAAAAACTATACCTTTTCCAATACACCAAGACCATTTGTTTTTCTATTGAGAACTTGCTATTGGTTGAGACATCGACGTTTTGATAAATAGAAGATTATGATTGGTTCCCACTATTATTTGGAACTGACAGAGCTACAAATCGAAGACTATTAATTCAAACGCTCTTTTTAAATTCAATGTTATTCGAGTAGATACCATAATTACCTATATCAATAATCATAAAATACAGTTGGAAAACAACTAGTTTAACCAATGCATGTCTATTATAATAAAAGCCTTTTGCATCAACTTTATCTAATTTAGCTTTATTCAACCAATTTCTGTGAAGTTGTAAATAGTAAATCATTTTTCGAAAAATGATGTCTTAAAGCAGTTTCACTTCTTACGTGTGCACACAATTTTTTTATTTAGATCAAGAGAAAGAGATAGTAGATTTTGTTAAACATGGTTTTATTTGCCTTATTAATAACTTTACTGAAATCATATAAATAATATTCTATTGTTCAACTTCAAGAAACTTCGCCAACTGAGATTATTGAATTTTAGATCATATAGATCTATGTTAGAGGCGCGTTCAGTGTTGAGTCAGTATTGAGTGTATCTGTCAGTGTCAAGTGTCAAGTTCTATCGAACTGATTAAAACATACAAGGGCGAAGTGAAGCTATTCGATTCGAGCACTTTACCAAAAACAAAAATTTTATGAGATAATAATGAGTACATACAACACATTAAACAAATAATATTTAGTTGTGAGTGCTAAAACAATACAGTATTCTTTAAAAAAATATTTGATGTAAGTGGCAATTAATAAATATTGTTTTTCCTTTGATAACATGCAAATTCGTGTCCGAAGATATTGAATGAGTAATACAGTATAGTATGACTAATGTTCAATGATTATGAATGTTACTAATACTAAAGAGAGATCATCAAAAAAATAAAATTTCGTTTTCCTGCATAGCTTCAGTAAGTATTACTATACGTATACACATAGTATCGTCTTTTAAGCATGAAGAAATTTATAAATTGCCTATTTTCTTGTAAATAAAAATCATCTTCTTCTTCTACAGCTTAGCTATGGAAGCCTCATCAGGACTGGCAAGGTCTGCTGAAGACCCCAAATCTAAGGTAATCATCAAAGTATTTCACAATACTTGAGCTATGAATGTAACTGTACTTAATTGTAACTCCTAATCTCCTATACCACCTACAGGGAGCAATACATTTTTTTTTAAAGTAACGGTGTTTTGAGAATGTAATATTTTATTTTTTTTAATTTGCAGAGTACTTTTGGACAAGTATCAGCTGTATATAAATGTCAAACAAGTGATGCTTCTAAGCTCTGTGTTTATGATGCATTGTGTAAACTGCATGAGAACAGTGACTATGATATTGGAGGTACTTACTCAGAAACTGACCCAGAATTCTGGTTCTTTTACACAACATCTATCTGCCATGGTGGGAACCACCTACTTAACTTATTTGTGTGCCATAGAAA
This sequence comes from Craniophora ligustri, assembly GCA_905163465.1. Classification (NCBI taxonomy): domain Eukaryota; kingdom Metazoa; phylum Arthropoda; class Insecta; order Lepidoptera; family Noctuidae; genus Craniophora; species Craniophora ligustri. Next base: position 15,569,351 of record LR990957.1, read on the forward strand.
AGTTGGATCTTTTGCCATTGACATATCAAACTCAAGTGAGCTTACACAAAAGGTTGCACCAAATGATGATGTTCCCCATTTACTAATACCCGACACTATGGCAAACTATACATTCAAGTCTACTAAACCAAATCAGAACTTCTTTATTAAAACATTCTGCTTCAAACAATTAGAACGCTTCAACCAATCATGCACATTGTTTATTCCAATCAAAATAAATGTTAACCCAAAGTTTGTACTGAACAGTAATGTTGTGAAGTCAATCAAACTGCAACATGATTTGAGTGGACTTCTAACAAAGCAGGAGACAACAGACTTTGTCTTGGAGTCTGCTACCCACAAAAAGTTTCCAACACACAAGATATTACTGGCCGCACACAGTCCTGTGCTCAGAAATATGCTCAAGAATTCTGAGCTAACCTCTATGTTTATTGATATAAGTGATAATGATATGGAACTGCTTTTACAATTCATATACACTGGCACAATTAAAGATGTCATGAAACAAGACTGCTTGAAGCTGCTGGAGATTGCTGATAAGTTCCAACTGACACAACTGTTTACACTGACCCAGCATGTGATTGGAGATCAAATTAATGTTAACAATGCCGTTGAAATGGCTGTCATTGCCAAGAAATACAAACTAGAGGAATTACAGAAAAAAGTGTTTGGCTATATTGCGAAACACCCTAAAGTGATGGAAACTGATGCTTGGAATGATCTCACTGATGTGGAGCTAACTAAGTATTTGTTCCGGTACACTCGTTCACTGAAAGATTAAACTTATTGCTAATGATACAGAACCCAAGAATCCTGAAACAAGTACAATTTTGTAGTACCACACAAATGGGTCATAATTTCATAAAACTTGCAAGTATTTGATATTCATCAATAGTAGTGTTCATTTGTAAATATGCCCTGCATAATATAATCATTGAAATAATTGTGAAATAGAATAGTGTGCTTTTATAATTGCTCCATATTTAATATGCTTTAGGTGTTAACATAATCCTCTCATAACAGTCTTGGGTATGTTTCTTATGCATGATGCCTGTTAAATGCTGATGTTAGCATATGTATATTTTCAGGCAGTTTCATTTGTCTGCTATACCTGACTGTGGTATTGTAAACTGACATAATGTACTGAAAGATGCTTGATATATAACTTAAATAACCTTTGTTTCACCATGCAGTGCACCTGAAGTATTAACATTTTTGTCATATTATGTGTACTTGTGAGTTCTCATTGTTCAACTAACATAGCTAAGGTTAATAGTTTGGATTGCATGTGATATATTGAAAGGTATGTGGAGGTAGAACATGGTAAAGATCTGTGATAGTAGTCCGAACATAATGTAATGTCTTGTAACAAAAAGAAATGATCTTATAGGTGGTGTGACCACATCTCTTGAATAGAACATAGATATAAGTCCAGGAATATAAATACATACAGAAACACGGCTCAAGCAACAAAGGATAACATGACACGTGCATACATACAGACATATACATACCATGATCTCGGATCAAGTCAATCAAGCAGCACTATAGGTAAAATAGAAAAGTAAATTTACAGCTAAGGTCTACTGAGGAAAATTTCAAAAATGTCCCTACTCACATGGCAATTATCTAACCCCTTAATACTAAGGAATTATGTACAGTTTTGATTGAATTTGTCATACATCCATACTTCGGCTTACGCATTTTATTGTACAAACATGAGAAACAGCAGATTGTGCTGGTTTGGTACAAGCACCCGATGCCCCAATATTATAAAACTTACACAATAAAATGTGTAGTTACTTTGTGCTATATATGTACTTGTAAACCTTTAATTAAGTATAGTTATTTATATAATGATATTTGTTTTTATTTTAATAAATAATTGTTGTTTTCGGTGTAATAAATACCAATAACAAAGAATATTTTGTTTAATTTTTGTAGCATTCAGTCATCTGTATAATATATATCCCTAAGGCTAGGAGCCCATTTATCAATACTTTGTGGGCTACACCGAAGACACGAGGCAGCACTCTGAAGACTGCCTAACTCTGGTAGAGCACCGCCCTTAATCCATCAAACCGGTACCGGATAGAGCGGATTGTGTACTCTTGCTTGCGCGCATGGTTGAGTAGAGGGAGTAACAAGCTACAGTTACTATATAGCATACACAGTACCTCCTGCACTAAGAAAATCTCTGCGATAATCGTCTATATCATTAGTTCCGAAAGTGGCCGAGGTGGATTTATCTGCTTTCGATAGTGAATATCGTCTAGATGTATGCAGATAATATTTGAAGTCTAATCTCACATTTTTTGTGGATTAATTTTTTTAGGAGTTTTGGGAAACTGGTAGATATACGTATCTACCATTTTCCTAAAACTCCAAAAAAAATATACAGGGCGTCCACCGGTACCCATGCGTGTACCTAGAGGAGGGGCCGGGTGGGCCGTGCCCACCCCAGAATGTTCCAGTGCCTACGGCCACCCTAGAATTTTGGGCTACCGATTAGATATTTTCGTACGGTGGACAGTGTACACCAAGCCCCCCTGAAGGAAAACTCTAGATACCTACGCCTATTACCAGCTAAATTTTGGGTTGAGAAACAAGTCTGGGAACCTCTGGTCTTTATAATTATGGTTAGGGCTGCCATCACCTAAATTACCGACGCCGGATAAACACGGCAAAACTCCCGGACATTTGGGAGAAATATAGTTTTTTCCCCGGACTACCCTGAAAAAATATATTCTACAACAAAAATAAAAACACGTCAACCATTTTTTAATCAGACATCGTGTATATGTTCAGCAAGTTTTATTTTCATTAATCCATTGCTGCGTGATTCGCATTATGTTCGAAAGTGTCCGGGTTACACCTGGTAATTCTTTAACACCACTGCCGGACGGTCCCCGGACGCCCTTCACTTAACTAGGACAAATCCGGGGAATCCCAGACGGATGGCAGCCCTAATTATGGTGAGCAATTATAAATTCATAATCTTATAGTTGGGTTCAAAAATTTTAAGTTAGCATTCAGCGTATTTTTAACCGACTTCAAAAAGGAGCAGGTTAATTCGACTCTATGTATTTTTTTACCTCATAACTTTCGACTTAGTGAACCGATTTTGATGATTCTTTTTTTATTTGAAACATGGTGCTTGCCGTGTGGTCCCATAAAAATGGTGTACAAAGGTGAGGATCTGATAAAAAGTAATCATTAAAAAAAAACTGCGTTTAAAAAAACCGACTTCAAAACTAAAATTTATGTTAAAAATAACTGAATACAGTTTTAACTTCATTTTAGTTTTAAAGATATGAAGTCGGTGCCAAGCCAAATGTAAAGGTATGTATATGGAATAAGCATTGTTATTCCCATAGAAATATATCATATCATAAAATATTAAAAACTCTAATAACATAAATAGTAGAAGTCTTTGCAAAATACCCGGGTTCTCAATACAGTATAAAAAGTTGGTTGAACGAATGAAATTAAAACTGTGATTTGCTCGTACAACCATAGAGAATTTATCTATATTCTGTGGTGACACAACATACAAAGTTTCTCTCTCCCTCATCCCAAGATACCCTCCCTCCCGTCAAGCGTGGCTAATCAAGGCACGAAAAGGTGAGGTTTGTCATCATTTTACCGAATTTAAATCAGTTTATTTTGCGTATATCTAATCATAAATATAGTGATTTTGTTATTCCGTTTCGAATTTTGACTGTGCGCGTCGAAAAAGACATAAAAAAGTTAGTGAAAACATAGGAATGCTTAGAATTTACTTGGAACAGTGTGGACACCAAAGCGTTGGATTTTTATGTCCGAAACTCGAGAGCGGAAACGGTTTTCCCTTATCAAATATATTTTATTTTTAGGAAAATGAGCAGCTCGGAGGAGGTATCATGGATTTCATGGTTTTGTGGGCTTCGGGGAAACGAGTTCTTTTGCGAGGTATGTCGGTATATTTTGTCACATACGGTGATAATCGTTACAGATATTGATCCAACATGATGCTTTTTAGGTGGACGAGGATTATATAAACGATAAATTCAACTTGACGGGGCTCAATGAGCAGGTGCCACACTACAGACAAGCCTTGGACATGATCCTGGATCTAGAGCCTGGTTAGTGCATTACCTACATTTTAATCCTACTATACTTCCTAATTAAGTATTTTCACAAATTTTTAATTACAAAACAAAGTCAAACTTCAAAAAATTTTACAGCTGAAAATTATGAGACACATGAGATTTCTTCTAAAATTGTGTCATGGTTCTGTATTTTCATATAATATGTTATCAAATTGTTTATACAAAGCATTTTTTAATACTATATTTTGACATACATACCTGATGCAAAAGCATTGACACATAACCCTAACAAAGTTGTAATTAAATCATAATTGATGTGTCGAACTATAAAAGTGTAGTGATTTAGTTTTATCTTGAGTTATTTGTACTAGTATAATCAATGTAACCCCAAATAATTTTAACTCTCACACCTAAACACATAATCATTGTTTGGTTCTGTGTTTGTTGGCTAGTTTTCAAATGTATAAATACCTAGTTCAAAGAAATTAAAAATAAACAATAACTTTTCCTCTGCCTGGTAAGGCTAGAAAATATTTAATAAGGGAAAATAAAACATATTTTTAAACTTATGAATAAATTAATTACAACTCATAACATGATTCTTACTGTCAAGTATATTAATTCCGTTGAGAATTGTAAGTAAAGTTTTAAATGTATAAAAAACATTAGGCCATATTTTATAGCCACATTTATAATCAATAAATATGTTGGTAACCCAGACATCCACAAGTATGTCTTGAAAGCAATTGTAATCAGTAATTTAATGCACTTTTTTTATTTTCCTAGATGATGACCTTGATGACAACCCAAATCAGTCTGACCTGGTTGAGCAGGCCTCCGAGATCCTATACGGACTGATTCATGCTCGCTATATTTTAACCAATAGGTAAAAACTTTTATATATTTTTTTAAAGTTATTATGTAATATATCCCAAGCTGTTGGCATGTTAACAAACTATTAAATGCACTAACAGAACAAGTAACAACTTTTTCTAGGCTATTCTGTATACAATGCTTATGTCGAAGAAGCTGATCAGTTAGCCTTAGCATACATCATGCCTTCACAGCTTTTAAACAACAATCTGATATGAACTTTTGTAAAAATAAATAATAAGCAAAATATATTCCCTTAGAATACACTTAAATTCATTAATTTAAATATCCTTTTTGCCCTCATCCACACATGCAGTACATTGCTACATAACTTTGTATTGTTTTTATTAATTTATATTATTTTCTTTTCTATTAGTAAACTGCTATTTTACTTTACAATACGAAACACTAGTAAGACAATAATTATACTGAAACATTAACAATAATTATTCATCTGTATGGCACACCAGAAAAATCTACCTTATGCTTGTAGAATATTTTAATTTCAGTATCTATCTGATTATACACAAGTTTTTAATAAATTTGTCTGTACAAGTATGTTGTCTCAATTCAATGAAAGAAATAATGTCCTTGTAAATCTTTGCTATGATAAGTGACTGTTCTAATCTATGCAGATATGAAATTAATTAACATTCTGTTTTATTTTTTGCAGAGGCATTGGACAAATGTTAGAAAAATTCCAGGCTGGTGATTTTGGCCATTGTCCTCGAGTTTATTGTGAATGCCAACCCATGCTTCCACTGGGTAATTAATTCTTATTTTCTTTTTTATACTTACTCTACCTATATCCAGTTGTACAAGGTTACACTTTGTTCTAGTACATGTTATGTCAAAACGGATGTTATTTAAATGTAATAGGTGAATAATAGAGTATAAGGTTATCATTCGCCAAATGATTATTATTGATTAATTAGTCACAAATGTATAGACCACACTGCTTCTGTGAATTTTATAATACTGCTTGACTGGGGTAATCTGTACCCTAGAAACCAAATTGGGAAATATTTTCTATACTAATATTATAAAAAGGAAAGATTTGATTGTATTTAATAAGTAGATTTATTGTAATAAATATAATGACAACAATAGCATAGTCAGGGTCAGTAAATAATACATAAAGCAAGATCTGTGGTCATCAATATTATTAGAACATACTTTACATATACATATGGTGTTTGCAGCCGATGTTGTCTATTCACAGTTTTAATTCGTCACTCAAAAGATATATAATTGGATCTGAATCTTCTCAGTTTTATCCTAACTGACAGAACCTTACAAATTCGTGTTAATTTTTTATTTTTTTGAAAATTGTGGCAGGTTGGATAATTGTCCATATAATGTAGTTATGTGTATAATATATGTACTTTGTTAGTTGCATGTCATTCTATAACAATGGGGTCGCCCATTGTGCCTTGTTGGTCTAGGGCTCATGAATGCGACTGCTGAGCAAGAGGGATTGGGTTCAATTCCCAGATCAGTGTTATTCTATGAAATTCTCACTAGCAGGACTTTGGATTTGTCACCAGTTAATTGCAATAGACTACCCCCTATACAAGGGATCTAAAAACATACCGGTGAAATGTGGTTATATACCTCGGCTTAACCCTTCGGGGACGAAGGGCGTGATGGCATCTACATCTTCATGGTAAAATAAGTGATCTCTACATGGTATTTGTTGTGTTTGATTCAGGTCTCTCGGACGTGCCCGGCGAGGCCATGGTTAAGTTGTACTGTCCACGCTGCATGGACGTGTACACGCCGAAATCGTCGCGGCACCATCACACCGACGGCGCCTACTTCGGCACCGGCTTCCCGCACATGGTGTTCATGGTCCATCCAGAATACAGACCCAAGCGGCCTGCCTCGCAGTTCGTGCCTAGGTATGTCCATCATCACTGTCAATCTACCACTCACCGTTTAAAATCTACATCAAAATCCTCATTTCTTTAAATGAATGGTCATGATTATTATTATTATATGATATCATATTATTATTGATATTTCAATTAATTTTAGTGCTTATCAATAGATGCAGATTGGTGGTTTTATGAAAATAGGCAGTATTTAGGAAATCTGTGATATTGTGTTCATAAATTTTCAGCTTTTATATAAAAATGAGACATTATTGTCTCATTAATCAGACGAATTTCGTAACTTTTTTTACAATGACTCATTTGATAGGACCGAGGAATAAAAACAAAGGATTTATGATTATTTATATATTTTGTACTAGATCCGGTTAACAATTTTTAATTGCAACGGTATTATTTCTTTTCCTATTGTAATTATAGTACTGTAGGTATGCTTCATATACCGCAATTCTCTGTCAATAACGTGACCATCCACTTGTGCAGGTTGTACGGATTCAAGATCCACCCGCTCGCATACCAGATCCAACAGCAGGCGGCGGCTAACTTCAAGGCGCCGCTGCGGAGTCTCTCGTATAACAACGGTAAACGCTAGGGACGCGCCGCGCGCGACCGAGCGCCCACTCCCGCACACTGATACAGACGCTCCCACACGCGTGTACACGCGGCGATACGTCACCGCGATACGGAACGCACACGCCCCACCCCGCCCCCACCGCCGGCACGCTGTGCCTTCCGTAACGCCACGATAAACTCATCTAGTTTCATGCTGCGAGCGTATGTCCCAACACATATAAGAACTTTTATAATAGTGAGATATTTTTAAAAATATCTGTCATAACAAATTATACTATATTTATCGTTTTCGAGTGTCTAACCCCAGTTTAACAGTAATTAAGTTCAACATTATTTTTTTAATTTAAATAGTGAAGAATTTCTTCAAAAATTGTTCTTATATTTGTCTACCATTTGTCTCGCACGATGAATTTTTGTGTTCCTTCTGTTTCTAAATCTAACTTTCACGCTTATAATAAGCTTCACTCAGAAGTGTTACTAGCGGAAGTTTGGCTTAAATCGTTAGCTATGTGTCATGTGTCGGCCAGGACAACGCCGGCATGGTGCATCGCGCGTGAGTACACGGGAGCCTGGTCTGTATCAAATAACACGTGAACAAACAGGTGTCTGTATGTAGACTAATCTAAACTCGTCCGCAATAACAGTTAGTCTGCTATCGCTGTTTAACTTACGAACAGAGTCAGAGGCGTTTCTAAAACTTTTGCATACATCAAGGCACTATTCTGTTTGTCGTGGGATGTTGTTCCGACTATTAATATAATGATAATTACTACTATCCTGTGGCCAATTAGTGATAACTTAACACTATTGTAACTCCAGCAGCAATTCATTTCACGGCACAGCCATGTTATCAACATCTCTCAAGTGATCGTACTCATTATAAGTGAAGACACGTATTTAGTTTAATGAGACTTGTGTCTATAAAATCATAAGTATTGTAGTAAGTTAACGCAGTTGACGAGTCGTAGCAATATGTACTGTAGATTGCATTGAAATATGAAAGTAGGGGGTTCATGTATTTTTATTTTTATATCCGATAACAACCATTAGGATGTAGGTGATCATTACATGGACGCGTATTTTTTTTCATGAGAGATATATATTCTATTTCGTTCTTGTGTACCGGTTCCAGTAATTATCAATAAACGATAAGACAACTATTGGCCTTTTTTCTTGCTTATCCTGCATGTTGACCACGTCGAATCCTCTCGCTGACCGCATTACGAATGTATTTATAGATACCGAATTAGATATCGTGTGACATAACACTGACTATGAGAGCCATCGTAGCGTCGACTAGGACTTGTGACGGATGCAATCAATAGTAAAGTTGAAATGAGTACCACTTTAGCTAGTTAAGTACATGATCGCTATATAAAGTAGAAGCAACGCTATCACATGGACTGTTCACATTCACTGGGCTGCTACCAACCCGGTAATTAGCTTTAGTGACGATGTTGAGACGCTTTAGCCTTGTTGCATTGCCTGCTCTGCTTGTTTACAATTGCAAATGTATAGCTGGGCGTTAAGCCGCTTACTAGCGTGCCCATCGCGATGTGAATAGCCCATACGCATCACGAGGCTCAGTCAATTAACCAGAGCCTTAGTCGCACTACACGCGAACCTTAATCGTCGTGGACTAACATTTTAACAGAAGAAAATGTTTGTTTGCTGCAGAAACGAAGACTTCCAGTAACATTCCAAAATGATTATTTAGCCAACGTGTGCGCTGCTCGCAGGGCACGGGATAGGGCAAAGCTCCCTGCTGCGGACTGACCAAGTGACCTGCGCCGCCGCCTCACTTGTACAAGCTATCTGTCTACCATGAGTAACATACATAATGATAATATTTATTATTTAAACAACTAATTTTACTTCCCATATAACAATACAGTTATGTTTTAAATTCAATAAAGTTTATTTTTACGTTTTCTGTACAATATGTTTTTCATTTATTTTATGTATAAACTGCAGCATGAAGTTGTATAATAAAAACATTTTTATAAATGTAGGTATATCATTTATTTGATTTAAATTTTAGGCATTAAAACAACAATAATATTAACAAAATCATATTTTTTTCAGTTATTATGTGTTGAAGACTAGGCCTTACTGATACATAAACTGATGATGATATCAAGAGTAATAAAAATTTGTGTGACCAAGTAACAATAAGCAACAGACATCTTACAATTTAAAGTATACTTATAATATCACATGAAACTTATTTGAACCTATTAATTTACTTTACATTTATTTCCTTAATAAAAATAATATAAAATACAGTATGTTGAATCATTTCAGATGACTTGGATAGAAACAAAAAGTTTCTATATATGAACATATCATGATCATACATACAATGCACAGAGTTTGTAATGTGTAATACACACAATCAAAAACACAAGTGACATGGTGGTAGAAAAATTATGCCCTATATGTACAGTTAATTACAGATCAGAATAAAAATGTCATGATTTCTTTATGTGCACATGAAAGTACATAATTGTTTGAGCAATTCAGGGTTAGTAATCTCGTCAAAAGCCCCAGTGAAAAGTACTTCTTTGTTTTCTTTGATGAATTTCAAAGCTTCAGCTTTCAAGAAATCAGAGTCATACATATCTGCAACAATTAGGATATCCAGTGCATTCTCCAGAGTCATGTGTTCAGAAAGAGCATACTCTGAAAGCTCCCATAGACCTTTTAAATTATATCTATCTGCCAGCATGAGTAAGCTAGCAAAGTTAGTATTTTCTATATCTTTAACAGTTCCTGTATATATATATTCTAACATATATCGGAGGTCTTCTCCACTGACATCAATGAGCTTTACATAACTGTTTTGGCTCTCAGCTGTGTCGCCTTTGAGCATTGCTTTAAAGACTTCGCTATGGGCAGCTAATATGACTTTATGAATCTGAAACTTAGTTCCATCAGCAGATTCTATGACAAAATCTGATCCAATAGGGTCAGCAAAGAGAGCACTACAGTCATGATTAAGTTTAATATTGTCAATAACTTCCAGGCTTACTCCCTCTGAATCAGCAAATGGAAAGGAGACGGCTATGTACAATCTTCTATTTTTCAAACATTCTATATCTAATTCTGAGAAGTTATAAGTAGTTAGGTAAGTATGTGACAATTCATTAAGTTGCTTAAACTGGAACTCGGTGAGATACTGCTGTAAGTATACTGTATTTGTTTTCTTGTTAACTTTAAATTTGTTACCACAGCTCACAGCAATGCTGAAGGAGCTTACTCCATGATTGCATATAAATAAATGGAGGAGGAAAGTATCACCGACTTGCTCTGTTTTGTAGGCGAACCAGTAATCCGCCACATCGTGCATATAGGTGCCTCCGATGTCGTAAAAGTTGGGGCGGTAAAATTTCTGGTATATGTTGTCCAGACACAACCACTTCACTTCGCGAGTCTGACATACACGATGGCCATACACCACACTTGTATCCTGAAAACGAATTCGGAAGGTATTAGTCATCGCTCGCTTGCTAATTCTGTTGAAATAATAAGGGATAAGAATTAACGTACCGTTATATTAACTTTATTCACCGTAGGATCGCCTACGCGTGGTTCGTACATATTGTGTATGTTGTTTCCAATATAATTTAATGAATTTAAAATGAAAAAGAAAACAACAAACTTTCCAGGAATAGTAGAAAATTGTTTGCAATATTTGTCAAGTCAATGTCAAAATTAACTTTATTGATCAGCGATGCGTTCCCGGTTCCAATACCGATACAAATTATACGAAGTACAAAAAATAGTGCTGGCAATTTTTTTTTAATAGAGTGTGAAAGACAGTAAAATTTTGGTCTGTCCGATATTTATTTTCTTTCCATTAAAGATAGAGCCAAAAATTCATACATGTAATACAAGCTTTAATGGCCTGCGCAGACGACGTACTTTTCTCCGCGGACATTTTTGTCCACTATAATAGATCGCTTACAACTGTATGGAGTAACGCAAACGAGGGATTTAAAGTACCGCGTACAAAAAGTTCCCCAAATAACCAAAGACATGCAGAGAGCGGGCTGGACAAAAGTACGGGGGAGTCCCCGAAAAAAATAGAACTCGTGTGACTGGCGAAGCAACGCACATGGCGTTGCGTTCGCGGTAAATCCGCGGTGGACTTTTTATTCGCGGAGCGTTCTTTTTTCTCTGCCGCGGAGAAAAGCCCATCGTCTGCACAGGCCATAATAGTCGTACGGCAAATATCTTAGTTCTACGTGTTTTTACATGCAACCTGCCTCTTATGTCTTCTAACAATCTGTAACAATTGAATGAAAAAATTATGCGTGTTATGGTTATGGTAAATTATCTGCACCAATAACATTGGTGCAGATAACGCATAATTTTATATCATCTCACTAGTTTTTTAACCTGTGTGGCTGACTAACAGTCACTTCAGGCTCAGGTAGCTTAACCAGAATGTCTGCAACATTAGTTCCTAATGGCATGTCATCATCATCATCAACCCATTAACGTCCCACTGCTAGGCACGGGTCTCCTCTCATTTGAGAGGGATTAGGCTATAGTCCACCACGCTAGCCTACTGCGGATTGGCAGACTTCACATGCCATCCAGACAAATCTCTCAAGCATGCAGGTTTCCTCACGATGTTTTTCTTCACCGTTTGAGCTTGCGATAAATAGAAAGAAAGAAAACAAAATTTATTTATAAAGGACAAATACGCACATAACTTCCGAAAAGTCAGTCGTGCGTGCCTTGGGTTCGAACTTGAGACCTTTGACGTCTCAGTCCACTGGTCACACCGCTAGGCTACCACAGGTCATTATGCAGATTAATGGCATGTAAAATATACGTAATACTATTATGGCAGGCATGGCAACTTTTTTATGAAATGTCATCTTGACAGGTTGACAGTGCATGGATCTCGATTGTTTTTAGAATTTTTCATTTCATTATTCCGTAATTTTAATTTGGATAATTTCCTAATGCTATGACAATTACTGAGGCTCTAAGCCTCTATCAAAATGGTTCTAAATGCCGCTGTGCAGATGTTGAGGTGAGCTGGGATAAATTTTCTTGTAACCTACATTGTTATTTCGAAATTCTTTAATTTTATCTACTGGGGTCACTGTTAAATATATATTTTTTTTTAATTTAAAATTAACGCTCGCAGCTACATATATCGTACGCCTCTTTTGGAATTGAATTAAAAAATATTATTATGACCCTGTATTAGTTCGTCATTCAATGACACATAGTTTTCTTGATGTGATGTATCTTATCCCCAAAAATATAACTTATTATTTGTGTATAGGGAGGCAGATGAGCTGAAACAGAAAATATCAAAATTCAAGAGTGGAACATCTATGCTACAAGAACGAGGTCTTTGGGCCACACAACAACAGTTGCAAAAGGTCAAAACACAAACTTTAATACAACAAAAAAAAAACTTTAAAAATGTCTCCTTGATTTTTTGGGTATATTACTAGATCTTGTCTGTGTAAATAGTATTTTTGACACCATAAATAATTTGTGTCCTCATGCATGAGCCAAAAATTAGATGTAACCTCTATAAGAAAAATTTACAAGCAGACACAAGGCACTTTCATATTTTTTTTGAGAGACCTTTGGTTTGCCACTGAAAATGCCGTAAATGTGGCATCATACTGGGCTCGTGAGATTTAATGGCCATGTTTACTAAATGTGGGTATTAAATTTAAAAAGAAGAAGAAGAAGATTTATAATTTTAGATTGTTAATACAACCATTACCAACATGTGCAGCTAAAGCATTATGTCACCATTTGCTTCAGATGTTATAATTTATTTCTCATTGGTAACAATGTTTATATGAATACTTCTCATTAACATTTACATAATAATCATATCTAGTGTATGTATCTTAATTGTTTTTTGTTTACATGTTTTTTACCGCATACATTTTTGCATATACATTTTTTTAAGGGTGATTCTTGCCATTATCTTCTCCATAAGATCAACTACTTGGAACCAAGCAACAAGAAACATAATGTTTCAAAATTTTTTGAAATAAAAACCTTTTGAATAAAATCAATTTTGACTTGAATTTGTATTTGCAGGTGTATCAAAAAGTACTAGTTTTGGATCTAGACTATGCATTGGATAAGAAAGTGGAACAGGACTTATGGAATGTTGGATTCAAGCAGCAGATTGAGGCCCTACAGGCCATCTCTAAAGATAGGAAGGTATGTTACATGAAAATAATATCTTCTTTATGATTACAATTATTTTCATATAGAAAAGAAGAAAAATACAGATTTAGAGAAAAAATAACTTTCCACATATATATTGCACTAAACCATATGTAAGTGTAAACAGAAACTAATATTATACTTCATGAATTTAACTTATTTCTAAGATGGGTATTAGCAAAGTACGACAAGAATAAAACTACCAGGGCTGCCAGATTGTATCTTTTGATACCAAATTGGTATAATTGGACGATGTATTGTATTCATGTGGTATCCATGATCATTTGGTATAATACAATACAAAAGCAAGATGCTCACGCTCATAAAAAAAAGGTCATGCCAAGAAGTTGTCCACTAATTCAGCAAAGATAATGGAATAATCGAGGGATTTGAGCTAAAAAAAAGGTCATCTGATATAGAATGGGCAGTATGGTATAATACCATCACATTTGGTATAATTTCAGATGCTAAATGGCATAATCGCGTCGTTGCTTACTGGCAGCCCTGAAAACTACATGTATGATGCATCAGACAAATATCACATACCCATCTTTCAACAGTATAGTATTATTAGTAATCCTGTGTCATGTTGCTTCAGAATCCCCTTCGCAGTGAAGGCCAGGCCATGCTGTCGTGGGTGCTGCAGGCAGCTGCTGGCTTCTACCTGTGCTTGCTGCACCAGATCTGCACTGCATTCAAATTGGATTTACCATTTAGGTAACTACTCACCAAAGACTAGATTGGTGCATTTGTTGCACCATTGATTACATGCATTGTGGGTTGCAGGTGCAATCCCCATACACTGCTACATTACAGGAAAAATCCTGATGTGGTGCATCTATTTTATTTTAATTTTTTTTTAACATTGCCCCCCCTCACACTAGTATTTTCTCCTGTGTCGTGGATGTGTTTACAAACCTACCTGTAGAACATACAAATATTAGCTCTGTGCGGGGATCGAACCCGCAATCCGTGACGCACAAGCTGGTCGCTCAGCCTCTGCGCCAATCAGGTCGTCATTACTATCATTGATATTATTTTAACTAACAGTGTTATCATATTCCATTGATGTATTAATTTGTGTTTTGATACTATAGGACAAAGGCTTCTCTTTTTTGTACCTTTGTCTTATAGAAGTGTATGTGTCAGTATATTTTTCCTGCAGTTATCAAAGTCATCTGGTGTTATCTTCCTTTGGGTCAGATAGACTGGTTTTATCAAAACAAAACGTCACATCTTTAGTTGATTACAGTTTGTATTATTGTTTGGTTGGACAGGCGTCGGGCTTCGTTGCTGGGGTTGGTAGAGGGATGGGGTGCGGGGGAGACGGCCGTGGGGGCGCGCCTCCCGCCGCCGGCCTCGGCGCGGTACATCTGCCAGCACTGCCTGGTGCACCTGGGGGACCTCGCGCGCTACAGGCAGCAGCTGCGCGTGGCTCACACGTTTTACAGGTAATTTTTAAACTTTATTTTGTAAATATTGTTAAGGAATTCAATCTTATCCTTTTGAGTTCGGTTGCAAAAACGAACGCTGCTCAATACAACGAGACAAATATCAAAAATCCTTTTTATTTACTCACGATACATCATGGTGACAATACAGATAAAATGTGTATTAATTAAAGAATACAAACATTTGCTCATTGAAAATGATTAGTAAATTTTTAGATTATACATATTTTTAGTTAGTGTTGTAGCTTTATAAGTAGTATGTTGTATTGTGGGGCAGGCACGCGCTGGTGGTGTCGGCGCAGTCGGGGCAGCCGTACAACCAGCTGGCGCTGGTGGCGTGGCGGCGCGGGCGGCGGCTGGGCGCGCTGTACTGGCACGTGCGCTCGCTGCTGGTGCGCGCGCCCTTCCCGCCCGCGCCCGCCAACCTGGCCCGCACCCTCCGCGCCGCCGCCGCCGCCGCCTCCTCCACCACCACCAGGTACATCAACACCAACACGTAACCAAGGGTTAAGAAAAGGGTACACCCAATCACTGTCGTAATAAAATCAAATTCCAAGCTCCTCTCAATGTTATATAGAAACCAAATAACATTGTCACTTTATCTCACATACATAGACAGAAATCACTATCAATAGTTGCTCATATGATTCCAAAAAAAGACAATATTCATTAATAAAATGGCAACATTAGTCATACTTGTCAAAATAAATCATTATTACTTGATTTAATCAAGCAAATTATACATACAGTTAAAGAAGAAGAAACTTTCAAGGAAAAACTTAAAAAAATATCCAGCGTTACATTTTAGTTAAAGAATGAACCAAGTAATGTTACCGTACCAAAAAAAAAATGAAAAAAATATACTTTAATTTCATTTATTTTTACATTAAATAGAACGGGTAAAACCAACTACACTTTTTATTCATATGTTTAGGCTGAAATTTCCGTAAATAATTATATTATTAATTGTCATCATTGTCCCCAGTGCGGATGTGCCGGTAATCCCCGGGGTGACGGAGAGCAGCGCGCCCGCGCAGGCCGCGCCTGCGTCCCGGCTGGACGCGCACTCGTACGTCACCGAGCTCATCAGGGCCATGCACTACATACACACCGTCGAGGAGTAAGTGACGTGTCATATAATCATGTCACACATTTGTCAGAGAACGCAGTGGCATACTACTTATAAAAGATAAAAGAAACATAATATAAATACTCATTGATATATTACAAGCTGTGGTGGCCCAGTGGACTGACATGTCAAAGGTCTCGAGTTGGAACCTGGGCGCGCACTAGGGATGGACGATATACATCGATGTATTTTAAACACTCGATGTATAGTAACGATGCATCGTATTGAACCGATGTATCGTTAATACTTCAGAATCGAATATATATCGATGTTTTTGCATTCGATGCATCGAACATTCGAATAGACAACACTGACTGACGACTGCAGTGACTTCACGACGTTTCGTGAAACTAAACGAACTGTGAATTGACGTTTCTAGGCCACCGCATGACTATACTGCAGCGCCGCACGTTTGTGCGGTGAATCTGCACGCTAATGCAGATCTGCACTCCTGCATGCGTGGCTCCGTCGCCACGCATCCCGGAGCGTAGCGCGGAGCAGTGTTTGGATCGCCTTATTGGTTTGGATGAATTGGTTAGGTTACCTTTGGCGCAGAGCAAAATTAAAACCAAAACAATAATATTGCCTACCAAGTTTCTGCTGTGTAAATGTCTATTGCGTTCTTATATATTATTTAGTATATTATAAATTTTTCCTTGTACTTACGTAATTTTTTTTAAGGCCTAAACATGTCATTGCTAAAACAATCGATGTTTTAGAAACATCGATGTATTTCTCAATACATCGTATTAACATCGATGCAACCGATCGATGCATTACATCGGAAAAAACATCGATGTATATTTTAAATGTCCATCCCTAGCGCGCACCACTGACTTTTCGGAAGTTATGTGCGTGTTTATCACATGCTCAAACGGTGAAGGAAAACATCGTGAGGAAACCTACATGCTTGAGAGATTTTCTCGATAGCATGTGAAGTCTACCAACCCGCAGTAGGCTAGCGTGGTGGACTATAGCGTAATGCCTCTCAAAGGACAGGAGACCCGTGCCCAGCAGTGGGACAATAACGGGTTGATGATGATATATTTATTATGTATTTCTAATCATTTAAAACTATTATATTTCTCGTTGGACCAAACTAAGCACAGTGTGCTAAGTTTCATTACAAAGTAATAGGATTTTTTTATATATAAAGATTATTATTTTGATTACCTGTCCAGCAGTGGACGTCGTTGATGTGATGTTTATTTTCGTTCTAGTCCAATAGATAGAGATAGAGAGTGTCACGGGATGTAGTTGTGATAGTGAGTTGTTCCCTTGCAGGCTAGACACGGCGGCAGCGCTCGTGGACTCCCTAAACGCTTCATTGTCGGCAATCATCGCGACGGACAACTTCGAATCCATGACCCTGATAAAGGTTAGTCTCTCTCTGACTGCTGTTTTAATATGCTAACAAATAATGTAATCTATGATAGTATCACAGAGGACTGAATAAAGAACAACGCGGGTAAGGTGTACTCGCATAAAGTTCGGCGTTGTATGTGTAACGTCTTACCCACAGGAACACAGTCACAGACATTCCGTTGTGTGACAAACTGGTTTGCGCCGGCTCCGTTGTGGTTTGAACGATAGGGGGCGTTCATTGAGAGAGGCAATGATAAATTAGATAGCTATTTTTTTCCTGCAATTTTTATTTTGATGTGAACCAATCTTTAAGTGTTGGTAAGAATGCCAGATTCGTCTGTATTACATCAGCCATTTGAATATAGATGGCGTGCGTGATGATGTGGTTGGTGCACTCCACGACGGAGGACCTGACGGTGGAGAGCTCCGCCATGAGCGAGGGCGAGGCGCGGGCGGCGCAGCTCAGCAGCTCGCTGGCTACCGGCACACTGCTGGCGCTGCTACTGCCCAACTACACCGTGGACGAGCCACTGCAGCGACCCCTGCCTGCGTGTGAGTATACTATGCTAATTACAGGTTCTTCTGTGAAAAATATAACTTAGTTTTGCCTTTTTCTGCTTGAAGTTTTGAGCTCATGCATATCTTTAGGTCGTCCGCAAAAGTTATATACAGGGCCTTTATTTGATCACCGTCCAAATTTTTTGTACACATTAGATATCATTAATAGAAACCATTTTTGCATTCATTTATTTGCACTAAATGTAATAAATTACTACACAATAGTAAGTAGTTTTACGTGAGTGTGTGGTTTCGTGTCACAGTGAAGGTGTGGCTGCAGTGGGCGTGGTGCCAGCGCGTGCCGGTGTTGTGCGGCGCCGCGTGGAGCGCACGCGCGGCGCTGTGGCCCGGCGTGGCGCACACGCTCAACCTGCTGGCGCCCGCCGCCGCCGCCGCCACGCGACCGGACACCTGTGAGTTACCCTACCAACCATTATTGTAGTGCGGCGCGGCGCTGTGGCCCGGCGTGGCGCACACGCTCAACCTGCTGGCGCCCGCCGCCGCCGCCGCCACGCGACCGGACACCTGTGAGTTACCCTACCAACCATTATTGTAGTGCGGCGCGGCGCTGTGGCCCGGCGTGGCGCACACGCTCAACCTGCTGGCGCCCGCCGCCGCCGCCGCCACGCGACCGGACACCTGTGAGTTACCCTACCAACCATTATTGTAGTGCGGCGCGGCGCTGTGGCCCGGCGTGGCGCACACGCTCAACCTGCTGGCGCCCGCCGCCGCCGCCGCCACGCGACCGGACACCTGTGAGTTACCCTACCAACCATTATTGTAGTGCGGCGCGGCGCTGTGGCCCGGCGTGGCGCACACGCTCAACCTGCTGGCGCCCGCCGCCGCCGCCGCCACGCGACCGGACACCTGTGAGTTACCCTACCAACCATTATTGTAGTGCGGCGCGGCGCTGTGGCCCGGCGTGGCGCACACGCTCAACCTGCTGGCGCCCGCCGCCGCCGCCGCCACGCGACCGGACACCTGTGAGTTACCCTACCAACCATTATTGTAGTGCGGCGCGGCGCTGTGGCCCGGCGTGGCGCACACGCTCAACCTGCTGGCGCCCGCCGCCGCCGCCGCCACGCGACCGGACACCTGTGAGTTACCCTACCAACCATTATTGTAGTGCGGCGCGGCGCTGTGGCCCGGCGTGGCGCACACGCTCAACCTGCTGGCGCCCGCCGCCGCCGCCGCCACGCGACCGGACACCTGTGAGTTACCCTACCAACCATTATTGTAGTGCGGCGCGGCGCTGTGGCCCGGCGTGGCGCACACGCTCAACCTGCTGGCGCCCGCCGCCGCCGCCGCCACGCGACCGGACACCTGTGAGTTACCCTACCAACCATTATTGTAGTGCGGCGCGGCGCTGTGGCCCGGCGTGGCGCACACGCTCAACCTGCTGGCGCCCGCCGCCGCCGCCGCCACGCGACCGGACACCTGTGAGTTACCCTACCAACCATTATTGTAGTGCGGCGCGGCGCTGTGGCCCGGCGTGGCGCACACGCTCAACCTGCTGGCGCCCGCCGCCGCCGCCGCCACGCGACCGGACACCTGTGAGTTACCCTACCAACCATTATTGTAGTGCGGCGCGGCGCTGTGGCCCGGCGTGGCGCACACGCTCAACCTGCTGGCGCCCGCCGCCGCCGCCGCCACGCGACCGGACACCTGTGAGTTACCCTACCAACCATTATCCATTTAATCGCCGTTTTACGCATTTAATTTCTATTCTTGGGCCTCCCATTTGAGAGAGATCAGGCTATAGGCCACCACGTTAGGACAGTGCTGGTTGATAGGCTTCACTTTTCAGGGGTTCATTGTCGACAACGCGCGAGCGGCTGCTCTGGTTTTTCAAACGTCCATAGGCTACGGTAAATCGTCAAGCGTTTGTGTGCTACCCTTCTGGTATAAAATTAAAAAGAAAACAGGCTCTCGAGATAATCACCGCTTGAGCTCACTCCTATAAATAAGGTTAAACGATAACATTCAACCACATATGTTTTGATGTTTTGTTGTAATGAACCATTTCGTTCCTTGTAGATGACAACGTACCATTGCCAGAAGACGAAGAGTTGGCAGGGTTCCTGCCGCTGGAGAATGCTCTAAAGGGACTCCGGTTCCCCAACCACGCTGCCTGGGACACGTATGGCGGGCGAGTACCTGATCTTAACGACGATACCGAAGATAATGATGCCGAGTAAGTATATCTAAATATATATAACTCAAAGGTGACTGACTGACTGACTGACATAGTGATCTATCAACGCACAGTCCAAACCACTGGACGGATCGGGCTGAAATTTGGCATGCAGGTAGATGTTATGACGTAAGCATCCGAATTTTTGAAAATTCACCCCGTAAAGGGGTAAAACGGGGATACAAAGTTAATATGAAACTTTTTTCGCTGACGAAGTCGCGGGAATCAGCTAGTTGTAGATATGACGTAATTGACTTATTTATATGGACAGAAATTTAAAAGTAATTAAAACAATAAACAGAGTTTATTGTTCCAAAAAATAACCATATTTAACTTTACCTATTATATGCACTTACGCGAATATTTTGACATTGAAATAAAACTGCTTTTGAAGGATCATCATCAGCCTATGTTCGTCCACTGCTGCACGTAGGGCTCCCCTAGTGAACACCACAGACCTCGGTGGCGATCTTTTCTTCTCATCTTTACCACCATCACGTATAGTCCGATTCAAACTTGTTCAGTACTAGGGATTGCAATCCGGATACCAGATCCGCAAAATATACACTTACTGGATCCGCGATTTTCATCAATCCGGCCGAATGGCAATCCCTAATCGGTACGCACGGAGTTCAGAGCCGCCATTACGTTTGAATCAAACTATATACCTTCTATGAATATTTATATATAATACATAATATTAGTATATTAGATTTGACGTGTGTATGTGATCAGGCCGACGGCGGAGGTGTCGGTGACGTGCCTGAGCGGCGAGCCGGAGCTGGAGCAGCGAGTGCGCGCGCACCGGCTGCTACAGCTCGGCAAGAAGCTGGCCCAGCTGTGTCCTGAACATCTAACGTACACGTGAGTTGTGCCACCAATGCCGTTGCGTATTTAACGTGACTAGTGGTCGCCAAGTGCTCGAAATTCCACAATTCATGAAAAAAAAGACCATAATTAAATAAATGATTCTACATGCAAAAAATTAACATTCGTTACTCCTTATCTATATGAACTATAAGTGTGGGAAATTGTATACTCCGTCCACGCAATTTTCATAAAAAGGGGTTTTTGTTTCACGTATCTATAAAAAATCTTTCTATTGGTAAATCTAAGGCGATTAATTATTCAAAAGTTCATGCCAACCATCGTCTTGTTCAATTTAGCGAGGAGGACGGTAAGCTAACGTTCACGGCGTCTTCGGTGGGAGGCGAGCAGCTGGACGAGGCCCTGGCGGCGCTGCGCGTGGCGGCCGGGGCGGCGGGCGCCGGGGGAGGGGGAGGGGGAGGGGGGGCGCCCGAGCCCGAGGACGACAGCGACGACGAGCCCACCCACCCCCCGCCACCCATCGTCATCTCCGAGGCTGACTTCCGGGAGAAAGGTGACACCACATTTATTTCTGGATTTAAATGTGATAACTTTTAGTTGTACAAGTCCATATATGTCCAACATGCATTCGCAGGCATTTTATGGCATGAAAACAAACTCGGAATCATGATCTTCTTTCGGTATCAATTTTGAAAAACGTTTGAAAAATTTATAATAACAACACACACTAAACACAACGTTAAACTAATGCACAAATACACTCAATCCAACATTTAACTTGTAACTCTTTGATGAAAAAACAGATTATTTAATGACTTAATTGTGTAATTTTCATTTAGTTCGCGAGAAACGTGTGGGTATTCTGAAGCCGCAGGGGTCGCTGGAGCGAGCGCGCGAGGAACGAGCAATGGCTACACAAGACGACCAGGTAGTCGTATGTATTATACTACATATTGTAATCAAAAATCAACCGACCCAATTAGTCCAGCGGTAGTTAACACTGCCTTCTGTGTTATGGGTCCCGGGTTCGAATCCCGGTGGGGACAAATGTTTGTGCGATGAGCAGAAACATTTGTATCCGAGTCATGGATGTATCTATCTATAATATGTATGTATTTACAAAAAAAAAAGTATATACATATGTAGTATATCAAACAACCAACTAGATGGCGCTGTGTGTAATAATGTCCAGAAAAAAAAACTATACTATTTCACAAAGAAATATCTATTTTATATCTCATTACCTGTAGCCAATTCTGACACCCGTCTGCTGTCTCAATATTGGTTATGAGGCTACCCTCATCATCCTAGAATTCTATATTCCGTTGAGGAGAGTTGAGTTGAGGAAATCAGTTTAATATCGATAAAATAAGATATCTTTGCTTTGTAACTTAAATGTAATGGTTTAGGAGGTGGACATGAGTGAAGACAGCAAGAGTGAGGACAAGAAGGAGGTGCGCAAGCCGCGCGTCAACATCGCCATGGCGGCCATCATGAGGAAACAGGAGGAGACCAACAAACAGGTAAAACTCCAGTAATTCTCCCTCGCCTGTCCATCACAGTAGCGAGGAGTGGGAACTAAGTCAGAAACTAATAAAATCGCACAAATTTCCCTAAAATACGACAGGTTCCTTCGCTGATTAAAAAAAATCTCCGTAGTTTTCATCATCATCAACCAATTATTGTCCTACTGCGTGGTCTCATTTGAGAGGGATTAGGCTATAGTCCACCACGCTAGCCTACTGCGGGTTGACGGACTTCACTTCGACCATAGTTCATGGACGCTTAATACACTCTGGTATTTTAATTCCCAGGTTAAATTTGTAACACCACCACCGACACCCGACTCCACAGCAGACAGCACGGAGTCCAAAGAGGAGAAGCCAAAAGTGATACAGCCTAAACCTATTAAGTCGTTAGCCAATCTCCCGCTGGGCAGGAAGACTGGTGGGATCCTCTCCCTCAAAGACAAGTCCGCGGGATACCCTCACCTGGTGCTCAACACAGAGCCAGAGCCTCCCAAGAAGATAGAGAAAGACGAGAAAAAGGAAATTAAACCCAGTCAGTCGAGCCAAAACTCCCAGAGTTACCAGCCGAAGAGACAAGACCACCCACCGTCACCAAACTGGAATCCCATACAAATACAAAACCCTTACCCCGACGCGCCGAGGATGAATTTCCAGAAGAACTATGGTATACAGAATACTGGGCTGAGCTACAACCCAAGCTATCCACCGCAAAACGTCAACAACCAAGGCATCAGATTACCTGTCGTCAACCCTAAGGAGATTGACGTGAGGACGGCCGCTCTACAGAAACAAAACTCGCGCCAAGAGTTATTCCAGGACGGGCAGAAGTTTAACCACAACTACCAGATGTCTGGAGACAAGAAAAACTTCTTAAATGACTTGCCGCCTCGCTTCGCCAACCAGTACCGGTACTGGCAGAACGCGCAAGAGAACCAATTTAACGATAATAAGTTTAGGGACGAAAACTTTAAGCCCAATTCCTTGTTCAACGCTCAACAACCGCGCAGTTGGAGCGCCCAGCCCCAGCAGCCTGCCGACGGGTACCAGCAACCCATGTGGTGGAAACCAGAGCAACAAAACAACTTTAACGCGAATTTCCAACAACCGTTGCAACCGAACTTCTATTCGCAGCATTTAAACACGAATTTACCAAACCCTTACCAGAATATATCGTATAACCAGCTGCAGAATAACGTCCCGCAGAATAAGCAGGAGAGTTTCAGCCAGCCGGGGTACCTGCAGTCTGCCATCGGCCAGCCCCAGCTGCAGACGCTGCAGAACCTGGTGACTTCGCCCAACTTTAACACCTCCATAAACAATTTCTCTTACGCTCCGACCGTCAGCTACGACTCGTCGATGTACCCTCAGTTTAACAACAAAATGAGCTATCAACCAATGCAAATGAAGATGGTGGAGAAACCTCTGAACTACCAGGGTAACAAGGATCTCATGGACATGAACGCGCTGACTTTCGGGAACAATACCCTGGATATGCAGCAGAGGAACCTGAGCATGGGGTTCAATGAACCGGTCAATAATGATATCGGTAATATGAAGACTATGGACCAAGTAGGGGTGAGTTTTTTTTCTTACACTCAATATTTCAGGCTTTGAAATGCTGTATATCATTTTAATATTTTTTTCGCAATTAGAGTGGCGAGGGCGGCAGCGGCGCAGCCAGCAGTACGTACTCGCTGTTCAGCGGCGCGCCCGACACCAGCGCCTGGGCCGCGCCCGCGCACCGACAGCCTCCGGTCAGTTCATACTTGCACAGATACAACGCACATCTTTACATTCAGAATTCTGTTATTCCAAATGTGAATCTGCCATTCTGATTATATACTTCTTGAATTTTATGACCTCTTTGAACATTCAGTCACTTATTGACATTTTTAATCCCATGTTTTAACATTTACCATATATTTCCCAGTCGCTATGGTCGGGCCCGGGACCCTCGCCGCTGGAGCGCCTGTTGGAGCAGCAGAAGCAGATGAAGCCCGCGCCCCAATGACGCTCGCCGCCGCCTGCCCTCGCGCGGCGACTGAGACCCCACGCTGCCTCACACTCGTTCCCAACTTCTGACATACTACCCTCCATTCGATCTTTCGGTTTGTGACCCACAAATGGTCCACGTAATCGGTGTTATGTAGTATGAAGGCAAAAGACATGAGCAAAGGAGCTAGACGCTTTCTTGCTTGACAAAAATATTCGGTTAATGTTTAGGCTTGTGATCTAATTGTATTAACAATTACTTGCGGAGGTCGGGAACATTAGGAACGTCGTTCACTTTCGTTCCTATTACTTTTATTAAAGACAGTAATAAAGGATACAATTTTCGAAAAAAAAAATGCGCTTACCAATGTGTAGTCGCATATTAAAAATTCTCTTTGATGACACTGTTGTATAAAATTGTATAAATGTAAACAGATGTATAAAGTCGACGGCGGCAATGGTGACACATTGTAGTATTTTCATGCAAGCAATGAATTACTTTAAAAAAGTCATTACGAGACAGTTATGTACTTAAGACGAATGTATTTGAATTATTTTAAATATTTTAAGGTTTATTTTTTATATTTGTTGTGCATATTTACAAAACTATGAAATCTAAATTTAGATCCAAATATATCATTCAAAGATTACCTGAATTAGAACTCTTCGGGTTTTACGCTTCTGCGGATATAAATTTAATTTATTTATTGACTGTGTAATATGAGGTTAATAGTCTGTTTTTGTAATGTATGTATGTATTAATTTCTTGTTGGAAAATACTGTTTGTGTCCGTTGTCGGGTGTTAGTTGAAATTGTTCTTATTCTTGTACACTTGCATATTTTTGTATATTATCTGTCGTGTGCGATATCGCGTGAACGGTAATAGAAAAATTGCTTCGTTCGTGAATGTCGAACTACACAAAAAATATATATACATATTGGCTTTATCTCCTGATATTATTGTAGTTATGTATTATGTTTTATTGTCTGTTGTTCATTTTTTTGTAGTTTTCCAAATTCAAAAAATGAATAGTTATGTTTTTATTTAGTTTATATCATGTGTGTTATTTTAGTTTTAGTGTAGTTCGACATTTTACGAAAAGCTTTATTTTAAGCATGATTTTGTTGTGATTTTAAGTGAAAGTAAATTGAAGTAATCTTTGTGAAACCATATTTTGTAATAAAGATATTTTTGTTATTACAATATGTTTTTAATAAAAAAATAGTATAGTGGTATAGTGGCATACAAGTTTAGGGACTGCCTAACGGTAAATGGTTAACGTCGCCTATGGAAGTTTGACCTGGGATCTAAATACATAATTGAACTGTGGGTGTACATTAGTACACTTCTACTTAACCTATCCGAGATAAACACGTGATGGTGCGAAATAAAAGGCTTAGTTAATCAGTCAATAATTTAAATTTATTTCTCCATAGTCATTCTAAACAAATTATCAGATGAAATACATTTCTAATGTGTAAAAAGCGTACTAATTTTCTAATTGCATTATATATAATATATTTACAGTATCACTAATAAATATTTGAGTAAAACAAATAGGATTTGTGACAAAAACAATACTATTCTGCCATCTCCGAACTATAACAAGTACAACTAGAAACAGTACTAATATTAACTTTAAAATTGCATTACAGAATCACTTTACGGGCTAAATAAAAAGAAGATAGTTAAAATAATAAAGTAAATTAAGCTAGTTATCGAGTTAATAAATAACAGTCGTGCTAACACAATACGCTAAGATATGTACAATGAATTGACAAACAATAGTGCAGTATGGACCGAAAAACATACCGTCAACGCGCACTTATGTCCCTTATCATATTATAAGAAACATGCTTAGAGTGGAACTGCCGAACATTCAAAGATAGGGCGCCGTGCGCGAAGGCGGTGTTTACAAGATATATACACAATTAATATCCCCATTTAAGGTACATACGTACATAATTCGTATCATTATTCTGCATATGACTTCGAGCCTGCGCCCAGGTGGCTCGGCATTATAAACCATAACTCTATTACGTTAAAGTTAACATTTCAATCATGCAATGATACAACATCACGTAGGTAGCACTTGTTTTTGTAGCTACGATGATTATTGCTGAAATTTCAACTGTAATATTTTAAAGTTAAGGTATATAATGCTTTGTCACCTAATATACCCTTACTAAACCGTGCCGCCCTAAATCGCCATTAAAAGTAAAAGTATGTGTTACTTGATACATATTATTAATAATATAGTTATTTAAACTGTGTTTACAAACGAGAGTAACTCAAGTGTCGGTCTAAAAATCTCCATGCGGAAACGTTGAATACAGCATATTTTTATGCAAATCTGGATTATTAAGTATATATGTAGTATACCAACCAACTAGTATCCGTAACACAAGCCTCGTTGCTTAGTTCGGGACTAGATGGCGCTGTGTGTCATAAAGTCCAGGAATATTTATTTATTGACAAAAAATAATAAATTTAAAGTTATACAAAGAGAATATTGTCTACAAATAGGCGCCAGGGCTTGTATAATAAATTGAAAACATTGTATGAAAGTGATACAGCTAATTATCTCCAATAGCGGTATCTCTATGAACAGAACAAATAAAACCATAATTATATTAAAATAATTGACTTCACTGTTAAAAAATTGCTACATTAATAACAATACAATAATACTAAGTTATTTTTAAGAAGCGTCAACTAACTTTTGTTCTTTATTCTATAAAACAATTCGTGGAACAAAATATAACACATTACGAATACATATTTGTAAAGACCGTGAGAATATGCAAAAGACTTATCATATGGGCTGCGGCCGAATTTCGACCGCCCAGTCATAACGTACAAACGTCATTGCGAACCATTTCGCCCGTACACGATACACGCAGGTCGTGTCGCACAGTTGGCAACACACTGACATAATTATGAAGTACTAGGCTGACCCGGCAAGCTTCGTACCGCCTCATTTTTATTTTCGTTATATTTTTTTATACAAACCTTGCCCTGACAATAACAAAAATAATTCAGTACATTCAGTGAAAAATTATATAAGTTTCTGCCTACCCCCATGGGAAAAAGGCGTGAGTGTATGTATATGTATTTGATATAAGTGTCAAATATTGATTTGACACATATCACTTTTCACTGAATGTACAGAATTATAAAAGAATTATCCAAATTGGTGCATTCGTTCGAAAGTTATGCGCATATAAACATTTGGGCGATTCATTCTTATTTATATAGATTAAAAACCGCTAGGGGTGTGGGCTTAGCGCTTGCGTCACATTAACGAGAACACAATGTGTTTTCCAACATATTAAAATCTTAAATTAATCAATTATAAATTATCATTGACACACAACAATGTCTTACGGTGCGTACAAACTTAGTAACATGTTATGTAACTTGTGTTTTATAACACGTCCACACTACGTAACATTGTTAAACACAAGTTACATAACATGTTACTAAGTTTGTACGCACCTTTTCGTAATTGCGGTCCAAAGTACAATAAAAAAGTATACATCAATGAGCTCAAAAGCAACGTCAGTCACTAATTGGTGTAGATAAAACAAATTCGTTCACTTTGACTAGTCGAGGTGGCTGGCGCTGCGCCCGGTAACCGAACCTACACTTTGTACTGGTATTGGCACAGAATCATACAGTTAATTGAAAAATAGTTACCTTAATTTAGCACAGGATTTTTCTTTCTTAATAAAAATTTAAAAATCTTAGCTTGAAATAAGCTAAAAAATACAAAAAGATTGTACACAGGATTTACTTCAGAATTAACTCAATATCAGTCGCTGTTAATCTACAAGATCAAATGAAATCTGTTGTCGTGTTACTAGATTTGCAATCATTATTATGAGTGATCCATACAATTTGTTGTTCGGCAAAAGTTGAAAAAGTTCTCTTGAACTATCAACCCTATCCATTAAAACAATAAAAAACTAGATACACACATTCTCTTCATAGGCGAAGAGTACTCTTGTCAAAGTTCACCCAACATCAGTATAGAGACGTTATGAATTTAAATCTGGCAATTTAACAAAATATATTCCTATTTAAAATCATATAAAATTGACAAGACTCAGTCATAAAACATGATTTTGGAAGAATCGCTATTTTTCTAGTGATCTGTAATCACCTGGAAATATATGAATATTTATTTTTTCTGTAGTTAACATCAATTTGTGTTTTAAACATATTTATGTTTTATTATGAAGTACGCTAGCTAACATAATCATAGTCATTCAATAAACTCAATATTGAATAGATTCATTATATTATAAAGAATATAAATATGTTACTGGGGAGTTTATGCGCTGCTTCTTCTTCCCAGCAAAAACACTATATATGGGAGCTGTCTTTTGTATCGAAGTTAAAAAAGAGCCTATCAATTTTGGCATAAATTTGATTGTTTTATTTACTGAGACAGTCAATATGAAGATGTATATAAATTATTAAGTATTATATATTTTATATTCACAATTATCAAGAGGTTCTCCGCTTTACAGACAGCAAAATTGTTCACGGTTTATTTATACCCATCTCGCAATTCTTTACAATATATCTGGCATTCAAAGTCAGCTATAAAAACGTTCATGTTCCGTTATAAATTCGGCACAGTTATAACTACACACCGACACGCGATCAAGGCCTCAAGGTTACCACACTACAGCTAAGAAACAAGAGGATAATGAATACAAAGGGTTTATAGACATTTACTTTGTAATTATAGTCGACGTTATAAGTAATAATGGAAAGAACAGATCAGATTTCTAACATACCATTTACGTCTGTCGTCCCCGAAAGATTAAGCAGCGGTGTACTAATGTTCACCCACTTTTTCGAGTATGTTTTATATTTATGCTTTTTTTTTACTTTGATATCCATGATCCCCAGATTTAAAGCCGTTCTTTTCACAATATAAAAAGAGATATGTAAACAAATTGCTAAGTATGTTATAATTGCGTATGTTGAGCCAACTCAGAAAATTCTCAACACAACCAATTTGTAATCGTATGACAAATATAATATGATATTAGATCCATTAAAAAGAGTTACTTATGGGATACTACCACAGAAATCTTAATTTTAAAAGCTGGCAACATTCGAGACATCGCTCAATCAATTTATAATCTACGAAGGAACCGGCCAAAAAATGTTTATCATCGTAAACTGTTACCACAAACGCATGATATTGAATAAGATATATTTTTGCTTACCACATTCATTAACGCAAAAAGTCAGTCAGTCTTTGCAAATTTGAAGAGCTAGGAATTGTAAAGTTTTTGGCAGACTATTTAAATAAAAACCTCATTCCCATCGTAAAAAAAATATTTAAGTTTAAAAAAATAATAAAAATAAAAAGTCAATTCTAATATGTTGTTAAAACAGATCTCATTCACACGGTTTAATGTTATGAAACTATCTAACCTCTTTATATTTGATCTCTATAGATCTAACCACCAGTGTTTATTTTTACTGGCAACTATAATAAGCCGTTACAGGTACACATTGAAAGTGATGATAAAACGTATTACGTTTATGGCAAAATATTTCTGAAATAGAAAATTGTATTTCTTGTCGGGGAAAATATTTTTATTTTTAATATATTGCATACGATACTGTGTTAACAATTTGCGGGTAAGTTTCTACTATAAGTTGAGCAGACTTTTCTAGAAAATTCGAATTATTTCACATTTTTAGGGTCTGGAGAAAAATGTACAACCATTATAATATTCATAAATATGGTTATTTAAATCAATCACCTCGATAGATTGCTAACCGCAAGGTCATGTCGTTAGTATCTACATAGAACAAGTATATTATACCTTATTTATATGGCAATAGGGTTTGTTTCCTTTCTTCTCACGTCTGCCGTTCAACGGCGAAGTTGTATGTGTAATCGCGGTCGAGATCGAAGCGCGTGCGCTTCTTGATCACCGGCAGTTGTGTCTGGAAACAAATTGATTTGAATTATTTCTGGATCTTTAAAAAAAGCTCATATACTTTATTCTAGATTTTACCCGCGACTCCATCCGAACAGTTATTCCAAGTTAGTCTAAATAGTAATTTTATTCAATCAGCTTTTAAGAAATTGTCCATTCTGCATACAAACTTCCACCCCAACATTCGCCCTTTTAAAGAATGATTTCCAGGACAAAAACTAACCTATGACCAACGAGACTCAAACTCCATATAAAATTTCAAATATCGATCGGTTTAACGGTGAAAACGTATGGATATAAGCTACTCACCAAGTTATCACTAGGCAGTCCTCTCAACTTGGGGTTGAGCACAAATGGCACTCCCTCCATTGCGTTATATCCTCCTAACGTCTGATAGTTCGAATTCCTGGGGAGGGGCGCGGGGCCCTTCTTGCGGGCGGGGCCGCCGGGGGACGTGGGCCCCACGGGCGCCGCCGGGCTGCCGTGAGGGATCGGGGACTTGGCGGAGGGGGGCCGCGGCGCCGGCCGGCTGGGCTTGATGTTGTACGAAGGACTTAAGGCTTCGTAGTCATGCTCTGTGGTGAAGTCTTCTATGTTCGGGTACGTGGTCGGCGACTGTTTGATGTTCAAGTTGTTCAGCTCGGAGACGAGGGGCGACAGCTTCGGCGGCCGCTCCGGTACTCGTAACCTGCAAGAAATATTCAGTATACATTATTTGCTAGTCCCTAAGAAATATAGTCTATTCCTTTTTGCGGACTATTGATTGCTTCCGCCTTAAACAAGTTTATAACATAAACCCCGACTTATAAAATGTCTAATAATTATATTATGTTGAAATAATATCACACCAGTACAATGTTAGTGTATAGTATGTATAATCAATGGTGGTCTCATTTTATAACAAATACACCTTCACCGGTAGCTATAAGTGCTATAACACATCACCCCTGCTTTATTACGTTAAGCAACGAATAAACAGCTTCCTGACCAACAATACAAGTGACAAAGGCGCCACAGTTATATTGTATATAAATAATAGGTATAATGAATCGTCCCACTTGAATCACACTGTGCGAATAGCGACACAGCAATGAGTCTGGCTTCTCTCGATTAATCAAAGCGCGTAGTTATTTTATAATTTAATGTATGTATCCATGGTCGGTATATAACTGAACTACTTAAATTAAACTAATTAATAACACGATTGATAGCTTTAGGCACAAACTTGAAAATTTAAGTCAAGTTCGACTCTTCTCTTTAACTTGACCATTAGTCAGTCTAAATGAGGCTAAACCTGTTTCAGAATACTGCTTTTAAGTGTTTTTTTTGCTAATCTAATGATACTTTTTAAAGATGACTTATAATAATATGTAGTATTACCACATGTTAATAGTTAATGCCTTTGAAATTGAGCGTCTCATGGACCACCTTACCAACTAAGCCAGCGATCGTTTCCAACCTACTCAGTCCTAAAACCACATAAGTCAAAAATTTAAATTATAGCCCTATACTATGAAGAATATGTTTAGACTAATACATATTACAGGCCAATACCATGCAAATGAATGCCTATATGTTTGAATATCTTGCAGGTTTTTTAGGAACTCAAGGTACTCGTATTGTGCTCACCTCCTGTTGGCCTCGGGCGTGATGTTGGTGAGCACGTTCTCGTACTCGTTGTGTGTCGGCGACGTGTCCGCGCTGCCGCCGCTCACCTTGTAGCAGACCATCTTGCCGTTTATCTCGCTGAAACAAACAACTAATTAGACATCTTCCTTTTCTAACTTGCCATATAATAACATTCACTTGAGAGATGAGATTGGGACAGGACCGAAGCGAATGGCATGCATGGAAAGAGGCCTATACCCAGCAGTGGGATCAGATGATGATGATGCCGGCCGCGTTCAGCAGCTCAACAGGCTTCGAGTTCGATCCCAAGTACCAAGACCACTGACTTTTCGTAGTTATACGGACCCCATACGTAACACGGAGCGAGCCTATTGCCTTCAACCGGGCACCAATCCGAGCTGCTGGTGAGAATTTCATAAAGAAACCCAGTAACACTGGTCAGCAGTCGTACTTAGGAGATTAGCACTTCTGATAGAAATACCCTAGAAGGTGTTGGCTAACTTACCCGGCCAGTATGAACCCCTGCGGCGCCTGCCTCATCTTGGAGCACACGATGACGTCGGTGACGGGCGGGTGCGCGCGCGCGGCGGCCGGGCGCGACACGCGCGTGCACAGCCGCCGCTTGCCCGCGCGCCCCGCCACGCTGTACCCCGGGGGAGCTGCCTCCCGCTCGCCCACTATCACCACCCCATCCATCACGTAGCCTGGCACTCCTGACAAGGGATTACGTAATGAAAATAACACTGCTTTTTACGGATTTTATCTTGATGTATTGATATTATTTTAACCCGACTTTTCGGATCCTTTACAGCATCCATGATCATGTTTACGTTATATTTTCCTTACACTTCAAATTCGTAAAGATTGAGGGTTCAGGTAAGTTGGGTTAATAATAAATTACGTGACTATGGAAGGAAGGAATTACTTTTCTATTATCGAATGCAGTTATGTCTATGTATTATATTTACTGATAAGTAATTTTCATAATAACCGCAAAGAACGTTAATAATTCAATCAATAATTACTACTAGGTACTATAATAATACCACTTCGGATTGATGTACCATATGTATCCCTTCCGATAGCCTTCTAACGTATAAAATTTCCATCCATCAAATAATGCTTCAGAGAAATTGTACTGAGAAACCTTACTAGTCACTTGTGCAATCTAATACAAAATGAATACGTGGTAAGTGACTTTACAAGCTCAGCTTAGTTTGGGACTAGATGGTGATGTGTAAAATGTCGCAGAATATTTATTTATTTATTATTTATTTTACCGTTCTTGTAAAAGATCCGTGGTCACCCTACCTCTGTCAGCTGTCAAGCTTGACAGATGCTCTACTGAATATTATACATATAAAAAGTAAATAATGTAGAAAGAGATATTTTATTCACAGAATTTCTCCAATTAGCTTTGCATTAATTTAATGATATATTTGTCTAATATAATTTAACCTCATTTTACAGTGTGCCACGAGCACTTTTTATTTTTAGATACCTACTGAATTGTTTCTGCCTGTTGTTTTCCTTATTAAGAGAAGACTGCTTATTTCCAAACGAGAATTGCGTATTTATTATACCGGGAATATTAGAGGAGGGGCGTTGATTGTGCCAAAATATCATTTAGATATTCAAAGTACTGTGTTATTTATATATTACTTTGAGATTAGATAATTCACACTAATAATATGACTCAATATCAACATAAAGTCTTAATATGCGGGCGGTGATTGATAACACCGTTATCTTAGACCAAAAAATAACTCATTAAACGATTATTGTCTATTTCATGTTATAATTTGGGAACTTACATACACTGCTATATTTTTCCAATGGATATAGGCAGATGTTACAGAAAGTTACATGCTATTATCCTAAATTCATCATCAACCCACTCGTTATTGTCCCACTCTTGGTCACGGGTCTCCTCTCATTTGAGAGAGATTGGGCTATGGTCCACCACACTAGCCTACTGCGGGTTGGCAGACTTCCGAGAAGTAGCCTATAACTTGCAACGTGCATTAGGATTGAACTCGATTACTTTGACATCTCAATCCACTGGTCACACCACGAGGCCACCACAGCTCTATCACTATCCTACACTGCTCTAATTAAAGTTTAACATTCTCACTCATTACCAAAAAGTTGGTCATAATTAGTTATATAATTAAAACTTAACGAGTTCCACGACACTTGAAAAAAGGGAGTAACTGGCACGGAAGCGGAACAGTTCTTAAGTGTCAAGAGACACAAGTGAAACATTAACAGCATTACTCCAAACGGAATATATTAAAATTATCTTTAACTAATATCCTTCCCCATTGCTAGAGTGCATGGACATATTTATCTTTAGACTATTTTAAAAATATTATGCTTGTCCTATCTTTAAATTAATTATTCAAAAAACGAAATGCGAAAATAAAACCGGCAGCACAAAGAGACATTCTAAAAAGAGAACCGTGGGAAGTAACATAGATACGTAAACTGCAATCATCTAATCAGTAATTGCGTGCCATTACGCTGATTCCAGTAGTGTGTCTACAGCACTATGTGAACGAACAACGAGCAATAGTCTTTGAACTATCAACACAAATATAAAACGATATGGAATATCGTGATGTGGAAATCTTGGAGAGAAATACAAAATTTCCACGTCTTTCGATTAAAAGCTCTAACACACAAAATCCAGTTTATCCACCACAGTAGCATTGACGTATCTATCCGGGTGGGCCATCCCTACCCTAGCATGGTCTAATGCCCATCTGAGGATCTTGGATTAGTAAAAAAATCAATGTAGTGGCGCATAGCTAGGTGATCAAGAGCGCTGGGGCTAAAAAAAGGTCATCCCACTTTTAAAGTTAAAACTTGTGGATTTTTTTTAAACCCTGCCCTCGATCACTGAGGCCAAGCCCCCCTAATAATAAGTCTAGATACGCCAATAAACAGTAAGCAGACAGTCTGCAGTACGAGCGGTGTGTCGTCTCTCGTTTATTGGTCCTCACAAACTACGTCTCCAACGCATACACACGACATCTGAATTGTGTGTGCACGAGTCTTTATAACACTTGAACTGGCCACTTGAGACTAACGTCGTCATTCATGGACAGCTAATTAGAGGTTAGCGAAAAGTTTATCAAACACCTCAATAATAATTTAAAAACCCAGCCGTGTGATACATATTTGCTTCAACCGTTGGATATTCGATGGCAGAGGTCATCGCGCTGTTTTGTGATAAGCATATAACATGCTTTTTCAAGTCCTTTTTTTATATAGAACGGCAAGATAACTAAGTCTGATTTATTAAACATTTAAAATTTAACAGTCCAATCTATTTTTGATGGAATAGAGAGATATGGAAAGAGTAATTTGACGAAATAAAAATTTACAATATTATAGTTGCATCTATAACGATTGAATACAAACGTCTATTCAATGAGACACAAGGATATTCTAAAGATAATTATGTACAATTATCATCAACATTGAGTTATGAAATCATAATAGAACAGAAATCTGAAACCAAAGCAGTGTATCCATTTTCTTGAACTACCTATACACAAGGTGTCTAAATATTGTTTGTGGGCTTTTAACTAGATTTGGGGTCAATTTACTGTCCTAAAAATATAACTGACACTACACGCGAGGTACGTGGAACTCCGATTCCTCAGAATACAATACCTTCTGAGGCGTATTAAAAACCCATTTCCAGCCAGCATACAATGAGGTAATGACCCAGTAACGGTGTAAACATATTTAAGCGTGTCTGGGGGCTGGTCGCTGGTGGCCTGACACCGGCCGCGAGCGTCGCGACCCCGTTACGGCCATTGAGTAACAATCCAAACAGATTCGGCCTTCGCACCAAGTTTAATGAAAGTGATATTACGACTTGCCACAATTAGATTGGCTTTGTTTTTTTTTTATATTTGTCACGCAATGTCTGTCTGACAGTCTACCTGCTGACTAAAGATCTCATCTTGGGGAGAGGTGGATTGAGAGACATTTTCCGTCGTAAATATCTTTCAAGCGTGCAGTTTTGTACGAAATGTTTTCCTTTTCATTTATGCATAGATTTCGAAAATACGTGGTCATTTGATATGACCATAGACGATATTGTTTTACTGCTTTATGGACATTATCCATTTCTTTTTCGGTGCACGAAGAACATCGCGGTATTAAAACAAAGAATTCGAACT
Organism: Craniophora ligustri; assembly: GCA_905163465.1. Taxonomy (NCBI): domain Eukaryota; kingdom Metazoa; phylum Arthropoda; class Insecta; order Lepidoptera; family Noctuidae; genus Craniophora; species Craniophora ligustri. The sequence continues at coordinate 15,605,843 of LR990957.1, forward strand.
TCACAAATCCGTATTTTAAGCACGCACAAAGGGCTTTGCTCTCTCAGCGATAAATCGCTATCTACATAGAGGCCTTTCATAATTCAGTTATCACATTGACCCATTTATCTTGCAGGCCAGCACTTATTGTGTTGTGCAACCCTACTCATGCGACAATGCGTAGTTCTGATGCTACGTTTTGTTATTGATCTTTTAATCGATTTACTGACTTCTGGTGTCGGGTTCGTTTACAGTCCAACTAACCTTTACATACTACTTTTTCCTGGTATATTGTTCATTTTAGATGAAATATATACAGGAAATTATTTTAATTTGTTTATATAAACTGTTATTTTTAATGAGGCAACAATCAATGCATAACCGTATTTATTTAAATGAGAAACAAAAATTACTTATCAAGCAATTCTCTTTATGTGTCATGTAATAATTTACGCCAGATTACGAGTTCTGAATAAAAATAATTTTGGCATTTATTTTTAGGATACTACACACTTTTAAAAGCCGTCTCCGAGAAATTTATAACAAAGAAAGGGAACCCAGTCAAACGTTGCAATGGCTGATGGCTTAAGTGCTCGGTATGCGTTATGGAACCACGTAATTAATCATAACCCCCATGATTACAATCCTCTCATCCGCTCAAAAGCTGTTAGGCCAAGTTTTTTTAAAAGCATTATACTTTACGCTCTTTAACGTTCTCATTGGCTTGTAAAGTAAACGTTTTATACTGAATGACGCCAAGAGGATTATTCCAACTTTGTTTCATGGAAATACGGACATAAGTGGCAAAAAAAAACACGTTAACGCCCACACTTACCTTCAGACTTTGATAAACATATGTAATGGCTGGGTTTCTTGCCGAACAGTCCATTCTGACGCAGTAGTCCTGCATCAGCATCTTCGTCGTAAGTCCTGCTGACGGGCCAGTATCCCGTGGGACATTTGGCCGCACTCTCCACGATCTGCAGCGACAGCAGGGGTCGCTCGTCGGGCAGCGCCCCGCCGAGGGCGCTTAGCACTTTGGACATATTCGTCCTATGTCATTATAGGTGGTTTCAGTCTTGGCAGATCTCTGCTTCCTACGTTATCAGTCTCTAATTGATTAGCACCTGCAACAAATTGCACTGTAATTAATTTCCCGATAAAAATATACCGACTTTAGATTTAGACAAGCACATGACTCAAATCGCTTCTTATATTCATTGCCAAGTTCATTGAAATGGAAAATAGCTTCCGCCTACTGGAATAAAAGATTATTTGCAGAGATATTCTTATATTGGATAATCTGTCCAATATTTAGATAGCCGTGAACGTATTTCGGATTATAAATAATGATCTGTTCACACTTATTATTTACATCGTCAAAATTATTTCAAAATCACGGTCTGTGCTGTGATCACAGATGGCATCTGGGCTAGACGTCTGGCGGCTAGACGATGACACAAAGAAATTCGCAGACAAGGTGGATGAAAATGACAGAGGTCAGAGACCCTCAGGGTTCAAGTGAAGCAAACGAGATGTACGTCCCGGCTAGGTCAAATAGGCGCCACAGACTAACTGCAAATAGACGAAGTTATAATTTATGAGCTATATGTACGTGCAATCTAGTGCGATTGCATGACTGTATGCGTTTAAATTAACAAATTAACAATTTCGTCCTATTTTAATAACAAGTTTTTGAAATAGGACGAAAAGCTCAGGTTATTGTTAGTCTACGATATTTTAAAGTAAACTCCCGCATTTCTTTCATACACACTACACTATTATATTTATACATCAAACAGCAAGAGACAAGGACGAACCGTTTAATATTAAATCCTATAATATCGCAGAAATTTATCTATGAGATATAGATAAAACACAGTGCTTTAACAACACTTTAAACATGTATCTAATATGTATAACCATTATCATGTAACCCACATTTATAGATTTATAGATAATCCTATCAATAATAATCAATAAACAGTTGAGTTTATAAAGTGCTGGATAGACTTTATTAAAACTAGCTTTAAATCGCCGTCACATGATTTAAAAAGCAATGAAATCATAAAAGAAGTCCAAGGAAGCGGTTTTTATGATGATTTCATAATATTCTCTCATTGTACATCTTACTATGTCTCATACATGTCTCGGGAAGCAAAATGCATCATCATACCAAGGTATATTATTTAGAGAGAGATGACGACTATACAACCAATATAATAGGTGTCTGAACCCGACACGCTATGATGATGATGATGATACCATCTTCCCCAACGAAAGTAAAAACCCCGTAACGATTTTATAGAAACTGGAATAAATTTAGTACTAGAAAATTCCTTAAGCAATTTAATTACGGATGACGATAGAGGCAACAAACTAATCCTATATTATCAGTTATCTCTACTATCGTAACAACGTAACATAAGCTATTACAATGAGTACGCACGTTGGATACGCAGCTAGTTTCATTTACACGGCGGAGATAGAAAAGTAACAATACTAAGAATAAATTGGCACGCTATTATAATGATATCATAGGACAATGACTCAAGGTCACTATTAAAAAGTTATCACGCTATAAGTTTCTCTGTAATCATTAGTGACTCGCACAAAAAATACAGTTACAAGACTGAGGTGATACACCTACCTACGTCATAATTATCAAGTTCAAACTAGCTTGATAATTATGACGAAGGTATTAGTCATTCTGATCTACGTAAGGAAATGGGCACATTAGTGGTAAAACCGCATGTTAAGTTCCAAATCGGGGGATTCCATGGATTCTCTGGTGCATCATCATCATCATCATCACATCAACCGTTAGACGTCCACTGCTGGACATAGGTCTCCCCCAAGGACCGTCACGACGACCGGTCATGTCGTCAGGCCACCTTGCCGGGGGCCTGCCCACGCTTCCAGTACGTCGTCACCAGTCTAAAACCTTCAAGCCCAATCGGCCGTCCGTTCTTCGAGCGATGTTATGTGCCCTACCCACTGCCACTTGAGTTTGGCGATTCTTCGGGATATGTCAGTAACCCGGGTTCTTCTACAGATCTCCTCATTTCTGATTCGATCACGTAGTGAAACTCCTAACTCCTCCACCACCTCTGGTTCATAGCTCCTGTCTAAATAGTCCCAGACTGTACAGCCATTAGACTGGCAAACTTTCGCGTAACTTGACTACGCTACGATGACGACATCTACATTGCACATGATTATATGTGGACCTTAAACTTGAAACGAATCGAGGATAATGATATGCTTACGTAACTAGCAGTTGGTTATGTAGTAACTACTTATACATATTGGTATTGGTAACATAGAATCTAAGATAAGTCCATAGGTGCAATGTTGGGTCATTGGGTAGGTTGAGCCTAGATTGGCAACCCTAATACCTGGATGCTGCACTACATAGCTAACGTACTACCGTGTATGCATGATAGTAATAATATATAATATGTTATAGCTTTGCATGCAGCTTTATCGATTAACTAAATGGACATTAAAGGGAGACATGCTTCACGGACTACCGCCACCGACGCGTTATAATCACATTCGCAGCTGGGATGGGAATATAAACGTTTACAAATTCAATTGTTTTGTTATTTAAGCTTCTTGTTATGATCATTAAAATTGTCTTCGCTCCAGGGATTTCAGCTTCCGCAATAACATTAGTAGAGTCTCAAATTTCTCGTACCAACAAGATGGATACTTTTTTATAGTTAGGTTAGATAAATTAATTGGTAGACATGTGTTTGCAGAAATTTTAAAAAGTCATATGTCTGTAAACGACTGTAATGACACTCCGATAAAAGATGATGATTCTTATACGATGGACGCAGTTTGTTTAGCTATGCAGTTCGATGAGACTCGACTGTCTGACGAGCTGTCTGGTCTCGGGATTTGTCTAAATGAGAATTGCTTTTTTACGCACCCACATACAGGACAGAATCCCAGGTTTTACATAAAATTCAGAATGAAAGAGATAACATTTCATACAACGCCATTTAAAAAAAAAACTGCACACGCGGCACGCCTAAGCCGGACTAACATCAACGTTATCACTATTAAGCAGTGATTCATTTTAAACTAAGGTAATTTTCAAGAAATTTGCTTAGTAATCGATTTTGTCCGTGACTTAAGATTTTCTGCAGTGCAGTCAATTTAGAAAAGATATTACTTATTATTTACGTGCAAATGGTGAATGCTATTTTACGGCCGGACTGTTTTGCATTAATATTTAGCCAAATAAAAATGTTAGGCATCAACAAACTTTCATTAAAGACGTTGGAGCATTCCGTCAATCATTTATTTCCTTCAAACACACGTAAATAGCTAATGAGTCACCGGTATTTGCCGCTGTTTTGGTAGCAAATAGTCACATATTTGCCTATTTCCGATTATTTATGTCCTTTGCGTAGTGTGCGAAGTTTGTGCTTCGATCGTGAGCAACATTTTAGCAGTTACTTAGATGTTTCGAAGTAACTTGTCATGACGGCCGAAATTGAAAGCCCGTTTAAAAAATTGGGACGAAAATAAAATGTGATGCTGAATTTCACGCCATTTGAAAGATAATAATTCATTAAATAAATATAAAGTTGCAAGTTATATTCGCGAATTAATTATACTAAAATTAATTAAAGATACTTAATTGCGGCAATTTTTTTATTGGCAGCCTAATCCTAACCCATTGCATACTTTCTTTACATTCATTAATTTTAAATGATCTAATGTTTAAATGGTTGTATGAAAAAGATATCTGCTAATGCATTCTCTATATAGTCTAAGATCCCACCGTTTGATAATTCAAACGGTGGGATCTTAGACTATATAGAGAATGTTACAAATCCACACTGCTAGAAAATTAAATTATCAAGTGGAACATAGTCAGCACCTGGCTCTTGTATGCAGCCCACTAATTGTTAACTAACCTAGTTTCATCTTGTGAGCCTTATAACTGTACTTGTTACCCACACATGAATAGAATATGAATCATCATTGTGATATTAGACTTTATTTTAATATATTTTTTACATTAGGTATTATTTAACTGACTGCCTCGTTGTTCTAGTGGTCGTAAGTGCGACTGCTAAGCTAAAAGTTCGATTTCCAGGTCAAGCAAAGTGTAAATCCTCAGTAGCAGCTCGCATTTTGTATTTGTGCCAGGTTAATGGCAATAGGCTTGACCCGTAATACTTGGTACCTACAACATACTGGTGAAAAACAGGTTATATACATACTCTACCTAACCTTTCGGGGGTGACAGGCCTGGTGGTATACATATTATTTAAATTTCTACATAAGTAAGCATAGTGTGTAGAGAAGCCTTATAATTACTTACAGTAGCACAAATCTGGCTTAAGATAATATTACTTTTTAGTTTTTACATGTAAGGGAATAAAATCCTTACATGTAAAAACTAAAAAGTAAATCATAGTATGGAAAAAAACAATCGCCTTATAATTAAAGTACCTATAAGATATTGGAACACATTAATATACATAATAGGCTATTATAGAGGTTTGATCCAGGATCTGGGTGCTGCTGATTAACTACTTCTTGAGGTACCAATAGCCTTCTCTACGTAATTGGGTAATTAGCAGTCATATTTAAAACTTGGTATTGTGATACATTGGAGACAGAGATTGCGATACATTTTGTTATAGGTAGGTACTTGATAGTACTCTTTTTGCTAAGAGTACTATCAAGGATCTCTTATTGTTAGTTTGTTGCACTCAATTGATGTAATTGAATAACATGCTGGAGCATAAATTCAATGCATATGCATATCGGTAATCTTCATAAGGTGCAAGAGCGGGTAGCCAGGATGGTCTAGCCTTGTTATATAAAGAGACAGAGAGTGTTGTGCATGTTTTTTTTAAATGAGATTCAAGCCAATTTAAAAAAAAACCAAATATTTAAAACGAAAAACTAATAAAAGTATAAGTTTCTAAGAAGTTTAAACTGGAATGTTATCCTCTGCTCTTCAATGATTATTAAAGAAATGTTGAATAAGCTGGTACATAAATGTTATCATATACAAACAATCTTAAAATAAGTTACTAATTCCTCAAAGATGTTTGTTATTTAAATAATATTAGGAAATTTGTTATTTGTAACTTTCCTGTTGTATTAATTAGTGTCCCTGATTATTGCTGGCTTTTGAAAGTCAGTTCAGACAGTGATGATAATATCCGCCCCTAAGGTGACACTCTGAACTGTATTTAGGTATTTCCAAATAAGTTATGATAAACTCTACAAAACTTTTCATAATATTTTTTCAAACTTATTAGATTGATGAACATAAATCTTACTGTTCAAGGGCTATATTGTTTATAGTTTTTCTATCTGTGACAATAATACATGATCTTGGGAACTTCAGAGAACAATAAAATTATGGGAAAACCAGTGACAATTAAAAGCTATATTCATCTCAGAACATAGCAAGGTTATTTGAGCTAAACAATAAATTATCAAAGAACACTTACATGATAGATATGTATGAATGAAAAACAGAGCCTTAAAATCATTAGATGACAAAAAAACTTGAGATAGCGAAAATGGAACGTCGGGAATTCCACAGATTTTTAAATACAAACACAATGTTAAACAATAAACTTAAAATAGGTATTTCTATGCCATTGAATGAAATCTGGTTACGCGATACGACCGACTTGGCAGTATTCCATAATATCATCAGTGACGGGACGAGAATACAAGTACACGCGCACAGGGTCCCGATGCAACACTAATAATTAAAAGTAATTGGCTAGCGCCCGGGCGACGAACAATGACCCCCGCCAGATGATACAAAACCACATACTCAGCAGTTTAAGATAAACTCACCGTTGTCATGACATCACGCGAACAAACTCGGAACGTAAATCTCCTTTTTCTGAAGAGCCGAGCAATGTGCCAAACAATGAAGTCACAAAACAAGATAGAAAATCACAAATAATTGAATCTAATTAACACAAAAGATTACACTTTACTTCACAACCGATAAACTTTTACTTCATATTATTTAAAAATAAAATATAGCTAAAGTACCAATTGAATGTTATAAAAATCTAAATAAAATATTTGACAACAAAAACCCTTCACTTCCCAGAGAATCGGCGAAATACATGTGTTGCCAGAATATTTATTAATTCTACTATCAGTATCAGACTTGCTAGAGAGGTAGTCTTAAAAATCCGTACAGTCAAATAATTATAATCTAAAGGCTGGCAACTGAAAAACCAGTTGCGCTTACGATCGGTGGAAAACCTGATGAGGCTCATAGATTATATGAATATGTGGTGGTTAGCACTGGTGTCGCTTTCACGTTTGCATAATATTTCCTTCATTTATGTTATACATATAATTTTATTTATACATAATATATACATACAAACACATACATCAAAAAATGGTGCAAAAAAAAGTAATGTCGCTCCACATTTAAAGTTGAAACTAGTAGTAACTAATAAAGTGGGATGAGTTTTTTTAGCCTCAGCGGGTCGATTACTTAGCACTGAAGCCGCCAAGCCCTCCCTGCAGAAAGTCATAGATACGCCAATGCCTCCCAGCATTTCTACTGGCATCCGCCTTATAAATTCCTTTCGTAAATCACCTATCATTCATCTCATTTCTATCAACATGCTCAAACCATATAGGTAATTTTTAGGGTTCCGTACCCAAAGGGTAAAATCGGAACCTTATTACGTTTAGAGTTCCCTGTCCGTCTGTCTGTCACCAGACTGTATCTCAAGAACAGCGATGGCTAGACAGTTGAAATTTTTACAAATTATGTATTTCTGTTGCCGCTATAACAACAAATACTAAAAACAATATAGAATAACTATCTAAGGGGTTAGTGAAGGAATTGTAATAAAATTGTATTTTTTTTTACAATTGCTTACTATAGCAAGTGTCGTTACAACTTTTCGTCTTAATTTTTTCTAGGGAACTTCGTACCAATAATAAAATGAAAATTTAAGGGCATATTTTTTGCCTAATTTTGTACGGAACCCTTCGTCCTCGAGTCCGACTCGTACTTGGTCGGTTTTTCTAAATGTTTGTCACTAGGTCGTCTTTCAAACCACAACGTTTTTCTAACTTAACCGATTCATTGTGATGAAACAGCTCGCAACACGATTCTGTGCGCCCTAGTGATAGTATTCAATAAATATCTACCGTTTAAGTAATAAAAAACAAAGTTTATGGACATTATTTTATTGTATTATAGCAATACATAACGTTAACTATACAGACTAATACAAGGCATTCACAGTTATCAAAATATCACTAGTATATACTACACTTCGCACAATCGAAGTCGAAACTCAAATGTCGGTTGCAGGATGAAGAACTAAATCCATTTATTAACAAAAATATTTGTTTTAAAAATAAATAACAACTTATCAAAACTTTTTACTTTCTAAGCAATAGTAATATTTTTTTATATTTCGAAAAAGTGTTTTTCGAATCAATGAACTTGATAAAAAAAGTAAGTTTCATAAGCAGTTTTATAAGTCAATAATTTGATTTAATGTGTAATACATATTGAATTACAGAAGCTACACATATAACATTAAATCCATATTATTATAATGATGTAATACAGCGTACAAAAGCATTTATGTAATGTTTTAAGCTAATAGGGCAGATAAGTGTGAGACAAATGGCGCCACTAAACGCGTGTACCAATGTATTGGGTAAAAGTGTGCGACATCTTTCCTTATACCAATTTAATTATTTTCTGATTGGGCTTCATCTTGTACAGAGGTGTTGCCATCTGCAAAGTTTTGTATTGCCTTTCCCAATGTGTTTGTATCTAAAAATCAGTTTCTTCCCTAGAATATTCGATTTCAGAATAAATTTAGAATGATTCTAATTGAAATTACTGATTATTCACTACTTGATCTGATATTTCGGAACTATATTCCCACCCCCGTTAAAGTTTTCCCTGAAACGGAACTTTATTCTAACACTTTGAAGGGTAGCGGTGTTGTGTCGGCGGTGCCTGCCGACGAGCTGAAGTAGGGCGACACGTCTGACAGATAGTTCCGCGGCAGCAGGCCGATCAGAAGCGCTATCTTAGCGGCTATCGGAGCTTTCTCTTCGTCATCTATTATTGTATCTTGGTCTGGCATTACCTAAAAAGTATAATACGTATGTATACAATTATTATGGCGGACAAAGAAAATGGAACTAATGAGGTTAAAAATAAATTTTACCTTATCGACGACGTGCTTTTGTACCAGACCATCAGCGCCCACGTAGAATGTAGAGAACCCATCATACCAACTGTAAAATAAACAATAACTCAATATGTGTGATTAATGATCTTATTTGAGGTAAACCTCCTGGGTACTGGGCAACATTATATAAACTCAAGGGAAAAGTAAACAAAACCTTTTGAGAAACTGGTAGCTGTTGCAATACTCACAGTTCCTGGTCCTGGAACACCTCCTTCATATTCCATAGTTTGTACTTCCAAAACATAAAGAATACTTTGAGCCCCGATATGCCCTTGATGCGCCATCTCATCCTGGAAAAAGGTTTGATATATTATTCATCATCATCATCATCAGCCTATATTCGTCCACTGAGCCACAGAGCTCGATCTTCGGCTCTTTTCCTCCAGTCACTGCCAGCTGTCTTGCGCAAGTCGTGATATATTATTAACTGTGCTTAATTCCAAATAATTAATATTTTTCACATTGAGGTAGTCACATGAAAACTCCAAAGAGGATTCATTTGCGTACCCCAAACATCGGTACAGGGTCCATTGCATTTGATATTGTTTAGTATGTTCCAAATGATAATAACATAATAATATACTAGAAAGAAAAAAAAAAGAAAAGAATAACTACAATGATAAATTCCAGTTACAGTGATAGAATTAATTATTTTCTTATATTATTATCATCATCATCATCACATCAACTGTTAGACATCCACTGCTGGACATAGGTCTCCCCCAAGGATCACCACAACTTTCTTATATAATTAATTGCAATCTAAATCTAATGGACAGGAAAAACTTAATCTGTTTGTATTTTATTTCTATATTAAATTGGACCACACCACTAGTCACTATTTACGAAATTAGTACACAACTCACTTGACGGTAGAATCTTCAGGATGGGCGGTGATCTTCATGACTTCCATTTTAACATAAGCAAACTTTAAGTGACCCACTGTGCGCAGCAGTGCCACTTGCTTCACGTAGTGAAATAGACCTCTGTGAAAACAAAATATGTAAATTCAGGTACCAAGTCTTTTTAAAATTGATAATTGAATAGCTGTTGTTGTATATATTTAAGCCACATACCAAGTGACAGTAAATAGTAGTATCAATGACTGCATTTTGCAAATTCATAGGTACTACCAACTTGGAAAGTATAAATTCTTGCCATAATTGTAACAATTAATTCCTACTAGTTATTAGTGTAAAGATTACTTACACAGATGAAGTGCCTCGGATGTTGTTGACGAAAACCATGTTTGGGTGATAGATTGAATAGTCTAAGGGTTTCACAAATAAGTTAGGCATCTGAAAAGACCAATAAATTGTTACGACTTCATTGTGAGTTTTTTGATTAAGGGAATGATAGAAGTACGCGGCGCTGCTACCCCATTTTAGCAATTATTCGGCATTCCACTTTGGCAAATACCAGTAAAAAGTTAGATTGTTATAATTTTTCGTAACAAATTCTACGACTACATTATTTACTTGGATATTCCAACATAACCATGAAATATTGTTAATACTGACCGTATCTGACAATGTGTAGTACACCTTCATGAGTTGTTCCTCGTTGGGTTTGCCATCATGATTAGGCTCCACAACCGGGGTGCTGCTTTGGGACGATGGTACTGACCCGCGGCAGTACGCGATCGCATCGCGTTCGAACTCCGAGAGGCAGGTCGGTTCAATGTCCTATAAGCAATCATAATAACAGTTAATTAACAATTATAAGAGAAATAAATTTTTCCAAAGCAAGATACAGACTATTCAGCTGTTTGCAAAAAAGCTCACAAATTTATAATATTAGTGTGATGAGTATTTTCTATTCGCACTTTTTCCTTTCAAAATTATAATTTTTTATTAGTTTTGATTAGAAATAAAAAAATAAACTTACATTACTGTATTTTGTTAAATCAATGTCGCTGATATTACTGTAAGGGACATCAAATGTGTATTGGGGCAATCTTCTCTCGATATAATCATCAGAAGTTAGTGCCAGGGTTTTCAACTTCAAATCATTGCTGTATTCATAACTACTATTGTTAGCGTCCATCCCAAATTGAGTTTCTTTGAAGTTGGACTTGTGTTGCAGTCGACCAGTCTCTTCCTCTGAGTGGATGTAAATGTCGTCGATTATGCTCGCTGTGTTGCATTTTGGTGCTAGTTGACAACTGGATATGCGTCGACGGTTTAGGAACTGAAATTTCAAAATTACATACTTCTAGAGGCATATCCATATTACTTGTTTGTGAGGAAAAGTAAATACTGCTTTCTTCTTCGTTCTTTATGTTTATAATAAAGTAGATAGAATATTTTATACACTCTGTGTACATAGATAATATTTAAAATCTTACTGGGTTTTCTTAACCTAAAATTAAATAAATCATTTAAATTGAAATGTACAAATGAAAACTGATGATGTTGGTAAGATGCCAAAACTAATGCATATAGCTTGTAAACAAATAAAACAGATGAAGATATAATTAATTAACCATAAATACATATTGGATACATTTATTCTGTAGTTCTCAAGAATCATAAATTTTCAGTTGTGAATAACAATCGATCTTTGGTCACAGTTCATAAAATCATTTACGATCCATAAAATACTTTATATAATTGAATCTGCATCCGCACCACGTGAATCTGTAATACGATGCATTCCGCATATTCTAATTAGTTCAATGTCAAAGAGGAAAACAGTTGGGTGATATAAATATTAGGCTGTTTTCGAATATTACGTAACTAAAATAAAGATGTTTATACAAATAAAAAGTAGAAAGATATTTAGACTATATCAATACAGCGATAAATACTCACTTCTTCCAGAAATTGTGTCCGTAGAGGGATTTTTCTAGACAAGCGGCTTGAGTGACTTTTGGTGGAAACAATGCCATTTATAGGCAATATTTTTTGAGAAAACGTACGTAAGCAGATAGACATTTTATTATAATACGCTAATCACTCTAAATCGCTAGGAATTCCGTATTTTTTCGGAAATAAGCCGTAAAAAGTCCCGACATTTCGCAAAGAGACTGACAGTTGTGTTTATTTTTAATTTTCGAACATCTGTTGTAGCACAGACTTGTTAGAGTCAGCTTTTAATTTATGTACGATTGTACGATTATTAAAATATTTCTTTTGATCGATCGAATCGACCAAGGATTGATTTCCAATCTCCGAGCAAATAAAATTATCACACTAAAGATACCAGGTCTTTTTTTCGGGATTAGAATTAAATCATTAAGTTCTATGCTGTCTGTGCTGTCGCGTATTGTTGATGGGCGAAAAATTACCTTATCGGTTAGGGGAAAATGGAATGTTCAATGGGATTTTTTATCACAGCCAAATTCACTTAGAAATATTCTATACCGTGTGCGTGATTTCAAGACTTTTTATTTGCTCTCAAAATAGTGTTAATAGTTAAGTCCACGTGTACGATAGTAACGGTTGGTATACCTATAATATAGTCCTCTTTGCCTAAGTAACTACTGTACAGGTCAGTAGAATAGGACTATGGTCTAACTAAAACCAAAATTGTCTTCAAAAGATCTATTTATAGAAATAAATATCATGTATAATATGACTGTTTTGCATTAAGACAAAACAGGTATTATATGTTGGAGCACAGCAATGGTATGAAGAAGCAGTTCCTGTGATTCTGTGAAATTACGAGAATATCCGTTCGATTTATCAATAAAACTCCCTTATTTCTGGCACCAGAGGGCGCCGCGTGCACGTTGCCGCCGTTTTTACTTTCAAGTGTCATTGCAGCCTTCATCATCAGCAAGCTTCTTGTCTCATTGCTGTGTTTTCTCCAACATATAATACCTGTTTTGTCTTAATGCAAAACAGTCATATTATATGTATTCGAAAACACAGCAATGGTATGAAGACCTGTTTGATATCTGCTGGTGATCAGAAATAATGTAAAACACAAGTATGCAATGTGAATCCAAATCGTTAAATGAACACAAAAATTAAAATCATCTTGTGAAATTTAACATTCAGTTTTAATATCTGAAATAACAATCACTTTTATCATAATAACTTAATCATTTGTTCCATATTCCAAAATAATCTATAATTAGAGCAGTCCTCTCTGCTATAATACTCATTAATCAACGATAACTGGTAACATAAACTTAAAAACTTATTCATAACCATAATAGAATAAACAATCATTTTCATAATCAATACAATAACTCCTATTAATGTCTCTATTAGCCTTATCATTGAGATCATATAATGAACTATGGTTATTCAATCTTAAAATTATCATAAAGTAAATCTGACGCTGTATTAGCACTATCAGATCTAATCACACTACTGGAAGTGTGTTTCTACACACTTCCAGTTTCCCCTTTCTAATATCTCCTGTAGGACGATGATGTCCCTATCGCATCGTTTAGGTGACAGAACTCTAGGTATCATGTTCGGTGGTGGAAATACCCACGCTCTCTGGAACGACCATCTTTGGCTGAAAGCGTCGCAAAAAAAAGAGGAGCCATCTCTTGAGTTTAGAGTTTACATACCTTGGGACTACAGTGGTCTCTCTTGTTGCAAAGAGATCTACTTCGGGGATGCCTCACTACCTGAAGACTGCCTCCGCGGCAGCTGGTAGCAGGAGCCACTCGGGTACTGACCTTCCCCTTGATAGGCAATCTGTTATGCCATGTAAGGTAAGTGGAATACTGTCATTGTTATGTTCAATTGATAAGTCAACTCCATGAACATGGTTGTCAAGCCCAGTAGGTTTGATGACCTTGTTCCACCCTTATTCCGGATGTATGCCACTACAGTCCTGTTGTCTGATTGGACTAGAATGTGGGCATTTTGTAGCAGTGCACCCTGGGTGTTGATGACAGCAAACACTGCATACATTTCATTCATGTTGGAATGCCAGGCTTTTTGGTTTGTAGCCCACTTGCCTGAAAGGTACTGATTGTTTCAGTTTGCTCCCCAGCCCGCATCCGCTGCGTCTGTAGTTAAGAAATTAGTTATTTCTATTTTGTGTAGTGGGGTTGGACTGCTCTCTATCACCTCCAACCACCATTACAAGTCCTCTCGCACTCTGGGACACAGTGTTCTCTGACCCTTCCGAAGGAATCTTTTGATAAAGAGTTGTGCCCTGCGACAATGAAGCCGGCCCTGAGGGACTGCATGGTTAGCAAAATTTAGCATGCCCAATAAGCTCTGAAGCTCTTGTAACAAGCAGCTGTCTCGGCTCAGTATGCTTGCCAGATAGTTCTTTACACCTAGTAATTTTCTGGTGGGCAATGCTATTGTCTGGTTCTGAGTGTCCCAGACCAGACCCAAGTATTCCAGCTTGTGTGTGGGCTTGGTTATGGACTTTGGATAATTTACATGCCAACCCAGAGATTCCAAGATGGCCAGTGTTTCCGCAACCTGTGCCAACAGCTTGGATTCCTCCTGACAAGCCAGGAGATAGTCGTCAAGGTACACTACGAGGCGTATACCATGCTCCCGGAGTACTTCGGACACCCAATTTGAGACTGCTGCAAATGCACGGGGTGCCGAGGACAGGCCGACAGGCGGTGCAGTTAGCTGAAGGATTTCTCCATTGTAAACTACCCGCAATAACCTTCTGTGAGTCTCCGCGACACTTAGATGGAAATAAGCCTGGTGAAGGTCGATCTTCACCAATCAGTCCTTTGTTTGAAGGAAGTTTATCACATCATATTTAAGTAAAAGTGCTTTGTTGTTATATAAGTATTTAGAGCCCTGCGGTTGAAAAATCTTTATTAAAAACATGTCTGAGAAAAAACCCGAGGTTCAGAGATGAGGGATATTCTAAAATTTGTTTGTCTTTTAATTCCTGAATCATCTGTGTCATTTCTGAGGAAACTGGTGGATATAAAATCCAAAAAAAAAAACTTCTGAGTAGGGAATTTTAGAGGAGGTTCCTTCCTGAAGGTTAAGCGGTAATTTGCAATCAACTTTACAATAACTTGGTTTGCCCCTAGTTGGATCCACATTTCTGTGGCAAATTTCAAGCATCCCCCCCTGAATTCCCTCTGTAAGTCAATTTTCCTTATTTTGAAAAGTTCTGATCACCCTGCCCTGAAGCCTTCTCTTTTAAATATGTTGGGGTGTTTAACCAGACCTGGGACCCTCCGAGGGACTGTATAATAGGACTGTTTTACATTAAAATAAAACAGTTATTATGTGCCGAAAGAAAGACACAGCGTTTATGTGAAGAAGCTGTCTATGATCTTGCCATCAAGGAGCATATTTAGTTAAAAACATACCTGTTTGTCTCTGTTTACTGAAGTTACCATGAATTTCCGGCAGGGGTCGAGCGTCCTTCCCGCGCGTCCGTTGATTCACTTCATAGTGTCTTCACTCACCAGCCAGGCCCTTGCTCTAACGCTGTGTCTTTCTTTCGGCACATAATAACTGTTTTATTTTAATGTAAAACAGTCCTATTATATGCCTAGTCGAAAGACACAGCGTTTATGTGAAGACTTGTTTGATATCTGCTGGTGATGGTAACTGCAAACGCTATGTGAATTGGATATAAATGTGTAAAATACCAAGAATTGTTTCTCATAGTTTAAACATTTATTCTTATTAATAATCAATTATTATTTTTTCTAACATTATATAACAAAATATAAAGTAAGAATTATAAACGACTCATTTATATAGTTATATATTATTATGTAGTATGGTTATCTACTACTACAATAAACAAAATGTTATTAATTAAGATATTATAATAATTTGGCACTCAGTCTCATGATCATTAACAATCAATATTATAAAAAAGGTGCATCTACAGTAGATGCTAATTAAGATCAATTCTATATTTGTAATTATCAATTAAAATATAAACTCTAGACACATGAGAAATTTGATCTAAGTAAATCCTCATTTTTATCTTTCTGAATGATTTCCCTGCAATGAAATAAAATCTTCTTAAAGTTTTATCACTTTTCCAATTGCCTGTTTTTAGTCTTTCTTCAATTACAATGTACATTTTTCCACCAGCCTTTGAATGCTACTGCAGCTCTAATACTCCCTGGTGGTGCACTTATGCCTACTGCTTTAAAAACAAATTTAACCCATCCTGCAATTAGGGTTCTAGTAGTTGGCTTAACTTACCCTTTAAGAGAAATAAATAAACTGGATATATTACTATTTACCCGACTATGCTGCGAAGTCTAAATTAATTGTTTGATATGTCTTACAGGACATATATGTACAGGGCATTTGGGTGTTTCACCAATGACCATCCTGACTGCCTGTAATGGCTTGAATCTGTTATTATCCAAACCTGGACCACAGCACAATGATGTCCTCTTCTTCTATGCAGTTGTTTTGAGATATGTCTAGTAAGGTAAGGTCATGTATTCTTGGACCTGATGCTAAGAGCAAAATTAATGCAATTCTTCTATATATATAAAAAAGCGAATTGGTGCTATAAACAGTGGTTTCTAACCAATTAAATAATAAAGGGATATGCCATAAAGGCGATTTTGTAGGTTTGAGTTTAATCAATGCAATGGCTTTTATTACTTGTTAACAAAGGAAATTTTTTGGAAAGGTTTTCTACTGTTGAAACACAATAAGTAGAAATAGCAGATTTATGTAATAATATTGTGTTATAGTATATATAACACAATATTATTGTATATTTTTTGTATATAGTGTATATTGTATATTATATATACATATACACTATAAAATAGTTCTAAATAAAGATTTGTTAAAAAACCTTGCAACATCTCTGCCATCTGGATTTTTATTATTAACATTATTTGTGGTGGAAAATGCTAACCACCTGTTTATAGGGGTTTTGTATGTGTTTAGAGTGCTAGTTCGCCAACTGCTACTCAATAATTGTATTTCCTCTCTATTCCAGTTTGAGAGCTGATCACCCCCCCCCCCCCAATTTTGGGAGGTTTGATTCAGGTTTGGAAGGACAATTTGTCCACCTGTGGGGGACCTAGACCTGTTGTTTGATCGATTAGATTCTGCTGCAGATCCAATGTTGGCAATGGATCTGCTAGGGCTCTGGCTTTGAGGTCGGTTAACCCAAAGTACTGGTCCCAATGTGGGACTATTAAGGTGAACATTCCCTTGGCTTTGTTCAAATGTGCCAGTACCCAAGGGACTAGATTGGGTGGGGGAAAACCCAGCCCAACTGACAGTTCCAATTTTGACTGGAGGCGTCGCAGAAAACTGCTGACCCATCTGTCGAGTCCCAGGTTACGTACCGCGGGACGACTGCGGTTTCTTTTGATGCAAACAAGTATATGTCTGGCACGCCCTATTTTTTGAATATTGCCACCCTGGCTTGGATTTGCAGATGCCACTTGGGCACAGGCTTTCCTCTTGAGAGGTGGTCTGCAATCCTGTTTAACCTCCCTAAGAGGTAAGAAGCCGACAGCGTTATGTTGAGCTGCTCGGTCAAGTGAAGGAGTTTGTCTGTTAGGCCCAACAGGGGTAAGGAATGGGTACTCCCTTCGTTCCTTATGTAGGCTATCAGGGTGCGATTGTCTGAGTGTACCAGTACGTGTGCACCCCTCATGTCTGCACCTTGTTGAGATAAGGCTGCATACACGGCATACATCTCCTTCACATTGGAGTGCCACTTTAGCTGGCGAGGACTCCAATTGCCCGACAACATTGTGTTGTTCAGGTGTGCTCCCCAGCCCGCGTCCGCCGCGTCTGTGGTTGCACTTTTAACCTTGCATTTTTTAGCCACTTTAGTAACTCTACTCAAGAGTCTACTAGAGGAGGTAACATCCTCTCTTGCCTTGGTCTGCCTCCTCTGAATGATTTTAGTAAAATCGGTGTTCTGCGATAGTGCAGGTGACCATTCAGTGTCGCTAAATTGGTAAAGTTTATTATACCCAGCCATTTCTGTACCTTCCGGAGACAGGCCATTTTCTTTTACAATAAATTGGTTGGCATTTCTGTTATATTCAGTACTTTTTTGACAGGAAGAGATATTAAATTGGATTTTGTGTTCCATGTCATGCCTAAGTATTCTAGTTACTGAGTTGGGGTGAAAAGTGATTATTGATAATTCACTTGCCAACCCAACTTTATCAGGGTTCTACAAGCTTTGCTTGGTTTTGATTGGTTAAATAAACTATTAATAATTAATAAATGAAAATTAATTTTTATCCTTATGCCCTGTCTCTGAAGGATTTCCGCAATCCAATTGGTAACAGAAGCGAAAGAGTGAGGGGCTGATGAAAGACCCAAGGTTAGGGCTGCTTACTGCAATATCTCGCCTCCATATATTATACGTAGAAAACACCTGTGGGTTTCCTTTATGCATAAATGGAAGTAGGCTTGGTAGAGGTCGATTTTTATCATCCAGTCCTGATCTTGAAGGAACAGAATAATATCCACTCGAGAAATGAGTTGGAAATGACGAGTTGAGACATGCATATTCAGTTTTCTTAAATTGAATATGAGTTGTACTCCTCGTCTGGGTTTTTATCAAAATCATCTTTGAATGAAAACCCGGTGCGGTTAATTTTAGTTTCTCTAAAATGCCCACTTCCTTGAGTTCGCTTATGACTTGTGTCATTTTTGCTGATTGCTTTGTAGCAAATCTGGTTATTATTTTCTTGCAAGGATATTGCACGGGAGGTTTTGTTAAAAAAGGGTATACAGTCCCTGGCTATAAAATTTTGAACATATTTGCTCGCCCTCAGCTGTGCTCATATCTGAACATGGTACCCCCCTTGAATATCCTGCTTTGATAGTCACTTGTCTTTATTAATGTTGGAGTTGTCATGGGAGTCTGTGAGACAGGGGAATATTTTATATGATAGTTATTATAGTAATTTTTCTCAACTTTTGATTTATTTTCCTTATCAAATTTTCTTGATTTAGAGGACTATTTAATTTTTTTTTATTTTTTTTTTATTTAAGTTAGTATTATTACTGTCACTAAATTTATTTTTATTCTTTAAATAACTTGGCATGTTTAGCCACACCTGGGATCTCCCCAAAGAGTATACCAGCGGAATACGAGCATCCCTATTAATTAGGTGTTTCAAACTGGGTGGAATATTTTGAAACGCAATTTTTAAATTGACATTGTTTATTTCTTTTAGAATACGGTCACATCTAACCTCAATACATTCTGCCTATTTTGCGCAATTAACCTGCATACATGACTCCATATTTTTATATGATGGAGATAACAGACCAAATATTTCTGTAAATTTACCCGAGTTTGCATTAAGTTCCGTACCTGCATTAGAAGCCTAATCTATGACGTCCTGTAAACCATTTACTTAAATAGTTGTCGACTATGTAAGACTGCATTCAATAATCCCGCTAGTAAATGTTCAGTATTAGTTAATAATCTGTTCCCTTATTTAAATGACAGAGCTCCTCATCTAATTTCAGACCTGTAAATCTCACAATCACATCGCTACTCCGGGTAGCGAAATGAGCCTGTAATGCTTTTTTATATCTTATGCCTTTCCAAGCTTGCGAGTTAGACTGTTGTAAATTACTGATTTCCGCTAATTTACTTGGGTCAGCACTAGGTATAAAGTTATTATTAACTTTCCTAATGACATATTAGTTGTAGGTATAAAAGAAAAAATTGTTTCGGACATCTTGGAATGGCCGGCATTATCTGAACTATTATGAGTTTTGTTACTATTTAATGCATTTAGGTATGATGGAATCTGAGCTACGCACTCTGAAAGGAAATCGACTTGATTTATTGGCGAGTCTTAACAGGTTTCGACCTGCTTCGACATCCGCCTGGATCTATTGTTTGGTGGTAGGTCCGCAAAACCCTCCTCATCTTCTGAAGATGAGGAAGAGCTGCTGCTTTCTATTGAGCTAGAGCTCCTAGCACTTCGCCCTCCCTCGGGAGCGACGACTTGCGCATCGGAAGCCTCCGACTGATTCATAAGTACAAGTAGGTACTCACCTAACTGCCGCTAACGACGACACCCACACACACTACATTAAACTTATGCGATAAAGCACTTATTTCAGCTAAAAAAAATAAAAAATCAAAGTAGGAAAACTAAGTTCTCACTTTTATAACTTTGGAAAATTTTCGCTCCTTACGCGACGAAAATCACAAACGCTATGTAGTGAATCAACGGACGCGCGGGAAGGACGCTCGACCCCTGCCGGAAATTCATGGTAACTTCAGTAAACAGAGACAAACAGGTATGTTTTTAACTAAATATGCTCCTTGATGGCAAGATCATAGACAGCTTCTTCACATAAACGCTGTGTCTTTCGACTAGGCATATAATAGGGAGTAGAGCTTCTCTACTGAAAAGGTATTCAGAGCTGGGTGGAACATTTCTTAATATGTGTCTAAGGTATTCATTAGAAATTTCTTTTAAAATGCGATCATGTCTGACTTCTATACAGTCTGAACGCTTACTGCATAAAATTTGCATAGTGGTTTCAGAATTCTTATGTGATGAAGAACCCATGACAAAATTTTAGATTTTTTTTTCAAATAAAGTATTTGGATTAAGCTCCTGTGGGTTAGCACTAGCCCAATTAACAATAGCCTGTAATGTTGATTTTAATATCTGTCTCTGCTCTAATACCTTGTTTTGTAAGCCAGCTAGACAAACTTCGGTTGATGCTAGATAGTCCTTGCTCTTATTGAAGTGACATAGTTCATCATTTATATGTAAGCCTGAAAACACAGGGGTGGCTAAGCAGCTCTGTAAGACCTGTTTGTATCGAATGCCCTGCCAAGCTTGAGACTCGAACTGTTGCAATTTATTTAGTTCTGTAAATCTCTCACTATCACTGGCCAGAATAATCTTATTATTGTCAATCTCGGTGTTAAGAGAACCCGAGTTGAGTGACAATGTGTTAGGTTGAGTAGGCAATGTAATAAATTCCTCAGACCTACTCTGGTTACCCACTAAATGTGACCCACTACTTGTACTGGTACTAGGCAATACCTGACTACATGGTAGATCTGAATTGTAATACACAGGATTATGGCTCAAATAATTAGATAGGTATGACACCTGGGACATTGAAGAGTCCATACGAGGGTCACTATTTAAGGATCTCGACGTGTACTTACGGTTTTGTCTTGTTGAGGCACGAGAACGTTTGTTGGGCAAGGGCGCTACCGTACCCTCCTCAAACTCCGAAGATGAGGAGGAGCTACTTTCTGATGCCCTAGAACTTGGTGACGATATTTGTTCTCCATCCGAAGCAACATTATCATCATCCTGATTGTTCTCGTTACCTCTACTTACCGGTTCCATATCTCTCTGAGAAAATACACTGCTGCGTTTACAATAAACACTAAAACACAATCACTTACTATTGGGTGATTATAATCTGTATGTTATGGTTAAAAAGTGCTTATTACAAAACTTTTTCTCCGGAAAAAGAAAATTTTCACAAACTATGGCGAATCACAAGAATGCAATGACACTTGAAAGTAAAAACGGCGGCAACGTGCACGCGGCGCCCTCTGGTGCCAGAAATAAGGGAGTTTTATTGATTAATCGAACGGATATTCTCGTAATTTCACAGAATCACAGGAACTGCTTCTTCATACCATTGCTGTGTTTTCGAATACATATAATATCATGTATAATAACAATCACTTTTTTTTCCGACTTTTTTTTATTTATAAAAAAAAAATTCGATTAGATCGTCATAATAGGACTGTTTTACATTAAAATAAAACAGTTATTATGTGCCGAAAGAAAGACACAGCGTTTATGTGAAGAAGCTGTCTATGATCTTGCCATCAAGGAGCATATTTAGTTAAAAACATACCTGTTTGTCTCTGTTTACTGAAGTTACCATGAATTTCCGGCAGGGGTCGAGCGTCCTTCCCGCGCGTCCGTTGATTCACTTCATAGTGTCTTCACTCACCAGCCAGGCCCTTGCTCTAACGCTGTGTCTTTCTTTCGGCACATAATAACTGTTTTATTTTAATGTAAAACAGTCCTATTATATGCCTAGTCGAAAGACACAGCGTTTATGTGAAGACTTGTTTGATATCTGCTGGTGATGGTAACTGCAAACGCTATGTGAATTGGATATAAATGTGTAAAATACCAAGAATTGTTTCTCATAGTTTAAACATTTATTCTTATTAATAATCAATTATTATTTTTTCTAACATTATATAACAAAATATAAAGTAAGAATTATAAACGACTCATTTATATAGTTATATATTATTATGTAGTATGGTTATCTACTACTACAATAAACAAAATGTTATTAATTAAGATATTATAATAATTTGGCACTCAGTCTCATGATCATTAACAATCAATATTATAAAAAAGGTGCATCTACAGTAGATGCTAATTAAGATCAATTCTATATTTGTAATTATCAATTAAAATATAAACTCTAGACACATGAGAAATTTGATCTAAGTAAATCCTCATTTTTATCTTTCTGAATGATTTCCCTGCAATGAAATAAAATCTTCTTAAAGTTTTATCACTTTTCCAATTGCCTGTTTTTAGTCTTTCTTCAATTACAATGTACATTTTTCCACCAGCCTTTGAATGCTACTGCAGCTCTAATACTCCCTGGTGGTGCACTTATGCCTACTGCTTTAAAAACAAATTTAACCCATCCTGCAATTAGGGTTCTAGTAGTTGGCTTAACTTACCCTTTAAGAGAAATAAATAAACTGGATATATTACTATTTACCCGACTATGCTGCGAAGTCTAAATTAATTGTTTGATATGTCTTACAGGACATATATGTACAGGGCATTTGGGTGTTTCACCAATGACCATCCCGACTGCCTGTAATGGCTTGAATCTGTTATTATCCAAACCTGGACCACAGCACAATGATGTCCTCTTCTTCTATGCAGTTGTTTTGAGATATGTCTAGTAAGGTAAGGTCATGTATTCTTGGACCTGATGCTAAGAGCAAAATTAATGCAGTTCTTCTATATATATCAAAAAGCGAATTGGTGCGATAAACAGTGGTTTCTAACCAATTAAATAATAAAGGGATATGCCATAAAGGCGATTTTGTAGGTTTGAGTTTAATCAATGCAATGGCTTTTATTACTTGTTAACAAAGGAAATTTTTTGGAAAGGTTTTCTACTGTTGAAACACAATAAGTAGAAATAGCAGATTTATGTAATAATATTGTGTTATAGTATATATAACACAATATTATTGTATATTTTTTGTATATAGTGTATATTGTATATTATATATACATATACACTATAAAATAGTTCTAAATAAAGATTTGTTAAAAAACCTTGCAACATCTCTGCCATCTGGATTTTTATTATTAACATTATTTGTGGTGGAAAATGCTAACCACCTGTTTATAGGGGTTTTGTATGTGTTTAGAGTGCTAGTTCGCCAACTGCTACTCAATAATTGTATTTCCTCTCTATTCCAGTTTGAGAGCTGATCACCCCCCCCCCCCAATTTTGGGAGGTTTGATTCAGGTTTGGAAGGACAATTTGTCCACCTGTGGGGGACCTAGACCTGTTGTTTGATCGATTAGATTCTGCTGCAGATCCAATGTTGGCAATGGATCTGCTAGGGCTCTGGCTTTGAGGTCGGTTAACCCAAAGTACTGGTCCCAATGTGGGACTATTAAGGTGAACATTCCCTTGGCTTTGTTCAAATGTGCCAGTACCCAAGGGACTAGATTGGGTGGGGGAAAACCCAGCCCAACTGACAGTTCCAATTTTGACTGGAGGCGTCGCAGAAAACTGCTGACCCATCTGTCGAGTCCCAGGTTACGTACCGCGGGACGACTGCGGTTTCTTTTGATGCAAACAAGTATATGTCTGGCACGCCCTATTTTTTGAATATTGCCACCCTGGCTTGGATTTGCAGATGCCACTTGGGCACAGGCTTTCCTCTTGAGAGGTGGTCTGCAATCCTGTTTAACCTCCCTAAGAGGTAAGAAGCCGACAGCGTTATGTTGAGCTGCTCGGTCAAGTGAAGGAGTTTGTCTGTTAGGCCCAACAGGGGTAAGGAACGGGTACTCCCTTCGTTCCTTATGTAGGCTATCAGGGTGCGATTGTCTGAGTGTACCAGTACGTGTGCACCCCTCATGTCTGCACCTTGTTGTGATAAGGCTGCATACACGGCATACATCTCCTTCACATTGGAGTGCCACTTTAGCTGGCGAGGACTCCAATTGCCCGACAACATTGTGTTGTTCAGGTGTGCTCCCCAGCCCGCGTCCGCCGCGTCTGTGGTTGCACTTTTAACCTTGCATTTTTTAGCCACTTTAGTAACTCTACTCAAGAGTCTACTAGAGAAGGTAACATCCTCTCTTGCCTTGGTCTGCCTCCTCTGAATGATTTTAGTAAAATCGGTGTTCTGCGATAGTGCAGGTGACCATTCAGTGTCGCTAAATTGGTAAAGTTTATTATACCCAGCCATTTCTGTACCTTCCGGAGACAGGCCATTTTCTTTTACAATAAATTGGTTGACATTTCTGTTATATTCAGTACTTTTTTGACAGGAAGAGATATTAAATTGGATTTTGTGTTCCATGTCATGCCTAAGTATTCTAGTTACTGAGTTGGGGTGAAAAGTGATTATTGATAATTCACTTGCCAACCCAACTTTATCAGGGTTCTACAAGCTTTGCTTGGTTTTGATTGGTTAAATAAACTATTAATAATTAATAAATGAAAATTAATTTTTATCCTTATGCCCTGTCTCTGAAGGATTTCCGCAATCCAATTGGTAACAGAAGCGAAAGAGTGAGGGGCTGATGAAAGACCTAAGGTTAGGGCTGTTTACTGCAATACCTCGCCTCCATATATTATACGTAGAAAACGCCTGTGGGTTTCCTTTATGCATAAATGGAAGTAGGCTTGGTAGAGGTCAATTTTTATCATCCAGTCCTGATCTTGAAGGAACAGAATAATATCCACTCGAGAAATGAGTTGGAAATGACGAGTTGAGACATGCATATTCAGTTTTCTTAAATTGAATATGAGTTGTACTCCTCGTCTGGGTTTTTATCAAAATCATCTTTGAATGAAAACCCGGTGCGGTTAGTTTTAGTTTCTGCAAAATGCCCACTTCCTTGAGTTCGCTTATGACTTGTGTCATTTTTGTTGATTGCTTTGTAGCAAATCTGGTTATTATTTTCTTGCAAGGATATTGCACGGGAGGTTTTGTTAAAAAAGGGTATACAGCCCCTGGCTATAAAATTTTGAACATATTTGCTCGCCCTCAGCTGTGCTCATATCTGAACATGGTACCCCCCTTGAATATCCTGCTTTGATAGTCACTTGTCTTTATTAATGTTGGAGTTGTCATGGGAGTCTGTGAGACAGGGGAATATTTTATATGATAGTTATTATAGTAATTTTTCTCAACTTTTGATTTATTTTCCTTATCAAATTTTCTTGATTTAGAGGACTATTTTTTTTTTTTTTTTTTTTTTTTTTTTTTTTTTTTTTTTTACTGTCACTAAATTTATTTTTATTCTTTAAATAACTTGGCATGTTTAGCCACACCTGGGATCTCCCCAAAGAGTATACCAGCGGAATACGAGCATCCGTATTAATTAGGTGTTTCAAACTGGGTGGAATGTTTTGAAACGCAATTTTTAAATTGACATTGTTTATTTCTTTTAGAATACGGTCACATATAACCTCAATACATTCTGCCTATTTTGCGCAATTAACCTGCATACATGACTCCATATTTTTATATGATGGAGATAACAGACCAAATATTTCTGTAAATTTACCCGAGTTTGCATTAAGTTCCGTACCTGCATTAGAAGCCTAATCTATGACGTCCTGTAAACCATTTACTTAAATAGTTGTCGACTATGTAAGGCTGCATTCGATAATCCCGCTAGTAAATGTTCAGTATTAGTTAATAATCTGTTCCCTTATTTAAATGACAGAGCTCCTCATCTAATTTCAGACCTGTAAATCTCACAATCACATCGCTACTCCGGGTAGCGAAGTGAGCCTGTAATGCTTTTTTATATCTTATGCCTTTCCAAGCTTGCGAGTTAGACTGTTGTAAATTACTGATTTCCGCTAATTTACTTGGGTCAGCACTAGGTATAAAGTTATTATTAACTTTCCTAATGACATATTAGTTGTAGGTATAAAAGAAAAAATTGTTTCGGACATCTTGGAATGGCCGGCATTATCTGAACTATTATGAGTTTTGTTACTATTTAATGCATTTAGGTATGATGGATTCTGAGCTACGCACTCTGAAAGGAAATCGACTTGATTTATTGGAGAGTCTTAACAGGTTTCGACCTGCTTCGACATCCGCCTGGATCTATTGTTTGGTGGTGGGTCCGCAAAACCCTCCTCATCTTCTGAAGATGAGGAAGAGCTGCTGCTTTCTATTGAGCTAGAGCTCCTAGCACTTCGCCCTCCCTCGGGAGCGACGACTTGCGCATCGGAAGCCTCCGACTGATTCATAAGTACAAGTAGGTACTCACCTAACTGCCGCTAACGACGACACCCACACACACTACATTAAACTTATGCGATAAAGCACTTATTTCAGCTAAAAAAGTAAAAAATCAAAGTAGGAACACTTAGTTCTCACTTTTACAACTTTGGAAAATTTTCGCTCCTTACGCGACGAAAATCACAAACGCTATGAAGTGAATCAACGGACGCGCGGGAAGGACGCTCGACCCCTGCCGGAAATTCATGGTAACTTCATTAAACAGAGACAAACAGGTATGTTTTTAACTAAATATGCTCCTTGATGGCAAGATCATAGACAGCTTCTTCACATAAACGCTGTGTCTTTCGACTAGGCATATAATATAAAAATTTTACCTTTAAATAAAATTTGTATTATGTTTCCTAAGACGTCCGAAGTCCTTTATGAGAGTACATCGTCATTTCCGTCGCCAAGTCGCTAGATGTCCCAGTTTTCTGCTACGTAAACGCGCTCCTAACGCCACCATCCGCCAAACCTGGTACTAAACCAAACAGCAAGCAGCAAGCCACCATAATTTGTTTCATTGTGCGGTTCATAAAGAGAATGATGATGGTATAACACCAGGAAGACATTATTTGGACTTCGGACGTCTTAGGAAACATAATACAAATTTTATTTAAAGGTAAAATTTTTATATTATGTGTTCCGTTTGACGTCCGAAGTCCTTTATGAGAGACTTGTTTGTTATCTCCTGGTGGCTTGCATAATAAAACGCAATAATGTGATTTATCTTGTTTATAAGAAAACAAAAATAGGTACAACAATGATTTGATTTCGAAATCATATTAATATTATAAGAATATATTTTTATACTAGGGAAAAATATATTTTTGTGAAAAATAGTTATGAATGTATACATTAAGAATCATTTCGTGATTAATTAATTTCATTTCCATTTAGATTTGAAAAGAACCGAGATAGGGATTTAACTTTATCTGTGCTGTTACTGAGTTTATTATTACATAATATATCCCTATGGTAAAACCTTCTGAACGTATTTTCATGACGCCAGTTAGCTTTAGCAAGAATATCATTAATCGAATAATTTTCTAGGCAGTTCAAAGATGAAACTGCTGACCTACAGCTACCAGGTGTAGCTTTTATTCCTGATTCAGAAAGGGTTCGTTTTATCCAGCCACCAATCATCACAGTAGTGGCTGGTCTACGAGGCTCCCTTGTAGTAATAAATAAATTTGTCAAAGACCCCCTGGTATCTTTTGTTAAATTCAACAAACACCTTAACCAAAATATTGGATCTATATTTTTATCAGGTGATGGTAACAACGTCCAATTTGATTGTTGATACGAAGCTGAATCCGTTTTAGAGCCAAATCTTGGATAGAAAGTTATTGAATCGCCATTATCAATAAAATGTTTTGAATCACAATGTAAAAGGGTTAAGTCATGTACTCTACGCCCCGAGGCCAACAATAAAATAGTAGCAGTACGCTTAGAAACTTCATATAAGCTATGTAAATTAGGATCTGTATTTTTTAAAAACTGAATTACTATCCTTGCATCCCATATAGGCAGTTTTGGTGGGACTGGTCGGGCCAATGATATAGCTTTTAAAATATGCTGAACTAAATGGTTTGATGATATTTTTATGTCGGAGAGTGTTTCACATACAGATGCTATAACCGATTTATGGACAAGGATAGTACGGTATGCCAAATTATCGGACAGAAAAAGCTTCGCTAAGTATCGAGCTACATTGGTCGGTAACGGAAAACGACAATTTAAGTTATTTTGACTACACCATAATGACCACTTCTTCCAAATAGGGATGTAAGTTTTAAGCGTAGAAGCTCTCCAACACGTCGATAAAAGTTGTTTTTCTTCTGGCAACCAACTTTCAGTTAAGGTATCCCAGCCGAAATGAGCCAGGCTTCCAGCTGTAGGTTGTGAACTTGAACTGGTGGACGGCCCGTCATTTTGTCCACCAATGATGTTTTGAGATTCCGTATTTTCATAGGACGTGTTAGGGCACGGCTCTTTAGATCTGGGCGCCAAAACGGTTTCTTCCATTTGGGTGCTATTATTATGAACCTTCCTTTGGCCGAGTTGAGATGACGTAGGACACGTGGAATTAGCGCTGGTGGGGGGAATATCCACGCCAGATCGAATATCCAGTATCTGCTGAACGCGTCGTGAAAGCAAGCGCTCAAGTCTGATAAGTCTAGCGAAACATACTCTGACACGACGTGAGCTGTTCTTGACGCGAACAAGTCTATGTCTGGGGTTCCCCACTGACTGAATATTTTTTGTGTCGCCTTTTTTAACAGATGCCATTCGGATTCTTTGCGATTCCTTGAAAGGTGATCCGCATCCGTGATGTACAGTCCCGGTAAGTGGTGAGGGATCAGTACTATGTTTAAACTGTCTGTCAAAATCAGAAGTTGTTTTGTCAACCTTAGTAGTTTTACAGACTTTGTTCCGCCTTCGTTCTTTATGTATGACACTACAGTTTTGTTGTCGCTCTGTAAAACTACTGACGAATTTTTGAGAAAATTGGCTTTCGACGTGATTGCGGCTATTACTGCGTACATTTCCTTTAGGTTGCAGTGCCATTTTAGTTGATGTTGACCCCAATTTCCTTTTAATGTATCGTTGTTCACTAAGGCTCCCCATTGAACGTCGGAGGCATCTGTGATGACATAATTTACTGGCAACTGTTTGGGGTAAATCGGGGATTTTTGATTGACATTTTCTAACCACCATTCTAGTTCTCTCCGAACCTCGTCTGCAAACCGCCTCGGGCGGGAGTGCCGTGAGGCTTTTGGTAGAAGATTGCTGTGGCGCTGCAGCATGCGGCAATGCAACCTTCCCCGGAGGGTGATGAAGGTCGCAAAGTTGAGATACCCTAAGAGACGTTGCGCCTGCTTGAGGGTCCAACTGCCAGCTGCCAAGCGAGTCAATAGGCATTGACGGATCTTGCCGACTTTGTCCGGCGGTAAACACTTTAGATTGTCTCGCGTGTTCCAGACTATGCCAAGAAAATCTATAATAGTTGTTGGTTTGAGTATAGATTTTTTCATGTTGATACTCCAACCCAGGTTGGTCAGGAACTCTACAGCTATGTGAGCATGAGCTTGTAGGGTTCTTTTGGACTGATGGACAATTAAATAGTCGTCCAAAAATACCACAACACGTAAACCTTTGCGGCGCAACACCTCGGCTATCCAATTTGTGACAGACGCAAACAATCTTGGCGCTGCTGCAAGGCCAAACGGTAGGCATGTCATTTGTAACAGTTGACCCTCGTAACAGAGGCGCAAGTAACAACGGTGTCTTTTTGAAATCGGCAGATGATAATATGCTTGGCTTAAATCGAGTTTTATCATCCAATCGCCCGCTTGTAAGAACTTGGGCATTTGGTGATGATGAAATAAATGAAAATGTTTTGGTTTCATGAATTGATTGAGTGCCTTCAGGTTGAAGATAACTCGGCTCTTTCCATTGTTTTTCGTTATAATGAAAAGTGGGGATATGAACGATGGAGTCCTTGGTGCAAACTCCAGGATTTGATTTTGAATCATCGATTTGATTTCTGAAGACATCAATACCGAACTCGGAGTTTGAAATTTCCGTATTATATCTAATGTTGGAAAGAGTAATGGCGGTGTTTGATTGAATGGAATGTGAGCAGCGGTAATTAATTTGAGAATGATTTTTGGGGCTCCAAGGTGGGCCCACATCTTTCGGTAGTGCCTTAGACAACCGCCCATAAAAGTCCCCGAGTCATTTATATTTATTCCTGTTACCCTGATCCCTACGCCCCCCCTTCTTTTTACTCCCGTGTTCTTCGAAATCACGCTTTTTAGGTCTACCTTGCTTTGTTTTGTTAACTGAAAAAAAATTTTTACGCGAGGTAGAAGCTACCGGCGATTTAGTACGCACTGGAGACTTTGATCGCACCATAGATTTTGCTTTAGAATTAATGTTTTTGTTTAATTTATCAACACCCCCAATTCTTTGTAAATAATGAGATAACATTTGAGGGTTGAACATATATTCTAATGAAGGGGGTATTTTTTCAATATCTTCTCGTATATATTTTCTGTTTAAACCATTTAGGAGGGCTTTACGGCGCAACTCTAAAACTTCAGCCCGTTTACCACAAATTATTTGTAAAATATCATGTGAAACAATCTTATAATCAGAGCCGTCGCCAAATAATTCCTTAAGCTTATCGTGGATTGCAGACATAGTTAGTTTGCTGTCCGGTTTTGATGACCACTCGATCAAATTTCGCAAAGCTAAATTTACAAACTCATTTTGAGCTAGAAAAGCATTTGACAAAGCAGCAAAACTACGCTCCATCTGAAACCACCTAAGTGGAGACGTAGGATCCTCAAAACGTCTCAATTCCTCATTAACTTTTAGTTCAGTGAAAGCTGGGAATGCTACATACTTCTTCTGAACATCAGTATAACGCACTGAATTCCAATCCGAAGAGTCAAACCTTTGCATAGAAGCTATTTTAGAAACTCGATTAGGATCAGCTCTAGACACGGATGGTTCTTTAATAGCTACATTTAGCTCTGCAATATCATTTATCGAAGCGAATGAGTGTGAAAACGGGTCATCTAATGTATTACAAGTTTCTTTCGGTGTAGGTGCAACATATGTAACACAAGACCCACTTGGATGCATAGCAGCATAATTTGCGGTAAAAATATTATTAACATGACTCACCAGTTGCTGTGATAATAAGTCAAACCTGCGATCTATTTCCCGTATAGTATCGTCGCTCCGCCGCCGTCTTTTTGGTGCCGGTTCATCTTCGCTCGAACTTGTACTCGACCTTGAAGACACTGACGCACTTGATGGCATCGGTGCCTCAAGTGACTCGACACTTTCTTGTAACCGACTAGAATTACGATCGTTATTGTTTTCCGACGGCGCGGTAATTTTACCACTATTGTCCATTTTTTACAACAAATATAGTTTAACACGTAACAGAAACAGGACCGAATAAGAATTTCAATTTACTTTCTACTTTAGTCTCAAAAGTAAAACTATTTTATAAAAATAAATCAAATGAAGGTAGATTTTCTTAAATCTAGCGAACGTGCGCGCGGTTTGAAAAACGACGCAACAATAAAACAAATTATGGTGGCTTGCTGCTTGCTGTTTGGTTTAGTACCAGGTTTGGCGGATGGTGGCGTTAGGAGCGCGTTTACGTAGCAGAAAACTGGGACATCTAGCGACTTGGCGACGGAAATGACGATGTACTCTCATAAAGGACTTCGGACGTCAAACGGAACACATAATAACTTTAGTAATAGAGAGAGACAACACGTTACACTGAGACGGAGCTGTAACAATCAAAAAAAGATTTTGTCAAATTGACATCAAGATTTTAAATGTCAATGTCAAAGTCAATCAATACGTAAAGAGTACTATTGTATTTTCTGTTTCTGAACTATATTTAATTATTTAGTAAATAATAATACAACGAAGTGATTACATTCTCTTGTCTAGTATATTTCTGAACGAGTATTTTGCTTTGCTTTGGGGTGTTATTTCACAATTTGTCAATTTTGAAAAATAAATCGTCAAAATAGAAAATCAAGAGGCCATTAATAAACGATTACTCTAAAAGAAATTTATACAAATAATGAACATCCAAAGAGTTTTTCAGCGGGTATACGCCTATTCTATGAACACTGTACGTATTCATATTAAGATTTATTATTTACTTACAAATCAGACGTTTTCAGTCACTCTATTTTACATTGAAACGAAGTTATAAAGAATAAAAGCTATTATTTGAAAATTGGATGCAAAGATATTTGTGACACTTTCACGCCAAAAATTACTGAACAGTTTTTGATGAAACTTTTTAGTAATACAGCAAGTACACCAGATTAGCTTAGCTTTTATCTACATACCACGAGGACCAAGACTCGCACGAAAGCTACTTTATGCTATCTGCAATCATATATAAATATAGAAATAAGTGAATTAGTATTTGTATCATATCCTATGTTATTTTGATCTTGTATTAAATTTTAACCATATAACCTAAATTCCAGCTAACAGTCTTAATTTGGGCTATTAAACACTTATAGAAATAAAACTGAAATAATTTTCATATTATCAGGTATCATCATGCAGCTATACAGTCCGCCTGAAACACTCCAAAGATGAAATGAATGAACACAGAGCTAAAGTGATGGCTAAAGGACTACCAGAGAAGAAGCCTTTGCCAGGAGTTAAAAGCATAATATTAGTTGCTTCCGGAAAGGGTGGTGTTGGAAAGACCACAACTGCTGGTTAGTATTTTTATACAATAAACCTACATGCTATTTTAGGGAACTGGCCAGCAATGAAGTCTTGTCTAATCTTTAAAATTAAATTAATTAAAATACTCTCTTCAAATTTTAAAAATAAATATTTTCCATTTTATATTTATCCTTTTATTCTGAGCTAGAAATAGAGAAAATGTACTGAAGCTTAATGCTGAAGATTCCTCTATTTCTCTCAGACTGCTTCACAAATTTTACCTATTCTGGCTGAGGGCAGATCCAGCTTTCAAGTTAGGGGGTCACATAGTAAGATGTCAAGGGG
Source organism: Craniophora ligustri (assembly GCA_905163465.1). Lineage (NCBI taxonomy): Eukaryota > Metazoa > Arthropoda > Insecta > Lepidoptera > Noctuidae > Craniophora > Craniophora ligustri. The sequence continues at coordinate 15,639,103 of LR990957.1, forward strand.
GGGGGGGATAATGATCAATTATCCCCTCCCCTTTGTTCTGTCAGTTTTTACTCAACCACCATATGGGTAGCTTGTGTGAGGCATTGGCATATTTACCAACTGTATTATCTGTCAACAACTGGAAATAAATGTTTATCACACATTTAATAGTGTCTCATTCAAAGATACAAGATTTGAATGTTGAACTGCATAAATTATTCCATTATTTCAGTGAATCTCGCATGTGCTATGAAGGTGATAGAGCCTGACAAGGAGATTGGTCTGTTGGATGCTGATGTCTTTGGTCCTTCTGTGCCACTTATGATGAACATCAATGGAGAACCCATGCTAAATGATGACCATCTTATTGAACCTCTGCTAAATTATGGCGTTAAATGGTGAGTTGACTAAATGTTAGAAACTAACAACAGGGACGTAACAATCTGGTTGAAGTAGAAAAAATGTTATTATCAATTCTATCTAATCATCATCATCATCATTTCAACCGTTAGACGTCCACTGCTGGACATAGGTCTCCCCCAAGGATCGGCACGACGACCGGTCATATGCCGCCCGCATCCAGTGGATTCCAGCGACCTTTACCAAGTCGTCAGTCCACCTTGCTTGCCCACGATGCGTCTTCCAGTACGTGGTCGCCACTCTAGAACCTCCAATCTATCCAATGCCTGGAAGTAATTGCTTTTTATTGATAAGACCGCCAATTGTTCTTCTACTATCTGTGTATTCCATATTGTTGTGTGTGTTTTTGTAAGTGTACAATATTAAAGAATACTCTATCTATCTACCTTAGCTAGAAATTTAAGAATAAATGACAATTTAAACATTTTCTAGTATGTCAATGGGGCTCCTAGTGTCTGGTGAGAATGCCGTCGTGTGGCGCGGCCTGATGGTCATGCAGGCGCTGGAGAGGCTGACGAGGCACGTGGCGTGGGGACCTCTGGACTGCCTCGTGGTCGACACGCCACCTGGAACGGGCGACACGCATCTGTCACTTGCACAAAACTTACCTATAGATGGTATGTAACTATCTGTCTTAGACAGAAGTTATTGTTATTTAGGTAGAATGAAATAGCCATGTTGCTATTCTACTTACTCTCTTACACTTTATATTTAACTAGCTCTTGCTTGCAGCTTCGCCCGCGCAATTTAATACTTCTTTCTCATCCTTATTTCGCCCGTTAGGAGTTGAATTTCCAAAAACTACAAAAAATTTGCATTTATTTTTGCTTGAATATTAAATTTCATTCTTTTTAATTTAAAAATGACGAATTTCTCATATAAACTTTCGACCACTATTTCACCCTCTTAGAAGGTCGATTTTAAAAGATCTCAAAATACGTGTTTAATTATTTTTAACCATAACTTGTATATTAGATTTCCGTACAACCATTCATCCCTAATTTTACCCGTTTAGGAGTCCCTTTAAAATTCCCTAGTGGATGTTTTCGTCATAAAATGCAAAACACAGGACAAACGATTATATGATTATGTATACATATAGATTACTTGACTATTTTACACTTTAATTTAAATTTGAGGATATATCAATGATTTTTCCAATGGCTTTCATGTTGTTCAGGTGCAATTGTAGTGACCACACCCCAGTCAGCAGCTCTCCAAGTTACAAAACGAGGCGTCAACATGTTTGAAAAGCTAAAAGTTCCTATAGTAGGCATGGTGGAGAACATGTCACATGCAATATGTTACAAATGTGGGACAAAGAACTTCGTCTTTGGCAATGATACGAAAGTAACGGCCGATAAAATGGGACTACAAATCATCGAGAGCTTCGAGGTAGATCATAATATGGCAGAATGCATAAATAGCGGGAAACCAGCCATCTACGCTCTACCAGACAGCATACACGCAGAGAAATACAGAAAATTAGCAAATAAAGTGTTCAAATATATAGAAAATAAGGATATTGAACAAGCAAAAGTGAAAGAATAAACACATAATATGTGTTCACTAGTAGTTGTTGAATTTATTTATGATTTAAAAAGATTTCACATGTAAAAGATATATACAACTGTGTATGGTTGCAAGCTGGTTCAGATAAGTAGAACAAATAATATATACGTAAGAGGATATTAATAGTAAAACGAAATAATAAAATAATGGAAATTGATAATATATAAATAAACGGGAATGAGATATGTCACATAGGGATGCATTTATAAACAATATAAACAGTTTAAAAAAATAAAACGTTTTATTATATAAAAATTTATTCAGAACAATCTTTTCAGGAATCTTTATCATCTATGGCCAAACTGACATAAAGAAAAATAAAAATAGGATACAAAAATATGTCTTTTAAATACTTTCGATAAATCAAATAATTATTTATGTATTGATGACTATATTTAGGGAAAAATCAAGCACAAATCTTCGAATTGTCATACCAAAGTTTTACTTATGGCTACTGGAATATTAATATTTAATAAAAAGAGCATTTGCATTTACATTCAAAGATCTGTTGTCTGTTATTCAGTCAGTAAGTACAAAATAGATATATTTTTATATAAATATTTACATCACATTGAATCACAACATTTAGAAAAACAACGGAATGAGAAATGTACATCATTATAGAAAATGAAAGCGGGAATACATTCAGTCTGAGTAAATACACACGCGAAGGGACTCCGCAAAGAAAATATTACTTCTATAAGGACAGGAAGGGAGTTTACTGTTTTGGCGCGCTTGAATGCAACATTGCCCTGGTCGGCTACGAACATATTTGATACGCGCAATTAATTTATGTTATTGTATCGCCGTAAGCACCGTGCAGTCACTGTGATGCTGTACGTAGAAAATTACATATAGATTTTAGTTCTTTAGTAAGCCTGCAACACATTCGGCTTTTATGACGCCAATTGCACACGACACGACATTTCATTTCCACTAACAGAAGTTCTAGTGTTGCATGACCTATGTTTGCAAACACATTTTATGTCTCGCGATGTAACTTTGAGCAAATTGTTTGTTTATCAACCATGCAATGTTGCAACAATGCGATAAGGCTTAGAATTCACAACACTATATGTTAACACGTTGACTGCTGAAAACACACACGCTGTGTTTTGACTCATATAACGCGAGTGCGGCGCAAACACGCCTGGCGTGTTTTCACATTTTGTGCTACGACTGGGCGGCAAAACACGCCCTAGGTGTTTTTAACTTCGCTACGCCAGTACGGATTACGCGCGAGGCGTGTTTTAAACCGACTTCAAAAAAGAAGGAAGTTATCAATTCGACCGTATTTTTATATCTTTATTACAATATCATATATTGTTCTACATATATTTTTTTATCGTCCTTTCGCAGATATTTAATTCTAATCAGCTTTTACGAAAAATAAATCGACATAATGTCGTAGTGTTAACAAATTTAATAACAAACGCCTTCATAAAATTCGAAGAAAACAAAGTAAAATATTCTACAAAGGATTCTGCAGTATTAACAAATACACATCTGCGTTTTAATTTTGAATAAAGAACTTAGTAGGTGATTGTTTTGCACAAAATATACCGTAAAATAATTCTAAGTACCCAATTGTTTTATGCACTCATAAATAAAAGACAATGAATGGTTACTATTACTACTATTATTATTATTACTATTACTATATGCGCTCCCCCACCCAAAACACACCAGGTGTGTTTTGGCCGCACTGTTGGTCGGAATACAAAATGTGTTCCGGCCGTGCGGGCGCTCACGCCAGGCGCGTAAACAGCCGCACCGTAGGTTAGCGCGCGCTATGTTAGGCCGCAGCCAACGTGTTAAACAGTGCTAGGCAGACACTAGTCTTATAATATAAAAATTGACAATAATATGGAAATCATGAAACATGTTTATAGTATAGACTTATTATGAAAACACGGCTAGACATAATGTTTATTGATCGACCTAAATAATGTGCACTTTATATAAAATTTCGTGTTATGACACCAATATTGCTGTTTCGCATTATGGGCAATTTGCCGTTTTGTAGTGAGTTGCTATAAAAATCGATAACAGGTAAATAAATCTCGAATATATAAAACACAATTTTGTAGGACTAGAACCCTTATTGATTGCAACATGCTTTGTAAAATATACAACAAATTGTGTGAAATTCGGAGTCCTGCCCTATCCTTTCGGCTGATCACAGTATAGATCTAATTACCCCAACTAACTCCATAAAAATTGCTAATTTCATTTCTATCCCACAAAACATAGTATATATATTCAATCTAGGCACTAGGCACATTGCCCATAAAACAAACAGGACCCTACAGGATATGGAATGAAGCTCAATGTTCACAATTGTCGCCGACTAGTCAGATTGTCACATAAAAACACCAAATTGTAAAAAAAAATGTTTCCTCTCGCACCGTAACATCTTATGATTAAAATATCAATTGTCTTTCACAGTGTATACATTGTACACACGGCCGGCCGGTTCTACCACTTCTTCTTGTGTTCGTCCATACTGACTCCGCCCGGTCCCAAGTAAACGATCATAAGGAGACCACCGATCACAGATAATGTCTGAAATTAAATAATGAGCGATATAATAATAATAACACGACATCACTTTTATGTTCCATTACTTATAATTATTAGGAGTCCTCAAAAAATTAACTGCCTCGTCGGTCTCAAGGTCGTACAGTACGACTGTCGAGCAAGAGGTCTTGGGTTCGATTCCCAGTAGCAGCTCGGAGTTTCGATTCATGACTGGTTAATGGCATTAGGCTCAGCCTCTATTACATGGGACCTAACACATACCGGCGAAACGTGGATGTACATTAGTACACCTCTGCCTAACCTTTCGCGGACGACAGGCGTGATGGTATGTTATGTTATAATAACATGACATCATTTTTATGTTATTATTATTAGTAGTCGGTAAATATAAATTCCTAAAAAATAACATGATATTGCTCCGAGTTCTTACACTTGTGCAAATATTAAACACTGAAATAAAACTATTTTTTTACGGATTATCTCGCAATGATGTTGATATAATATTGCGATGTTATTGAGATACATTTTCGTCCTTGTGTGTTTGACATAAGAAATAAAGAATAATAGGAAAATATCGATAGAATCGGCTATAGACTGTACCTATCTACGAATAGGATTTAAGTGAAACCTACCTGGAAGAAGTCATATTTGAGGAAATCCCTCAGGGGCTTGTATGAGGGCACGGCCCACCACGCGTTGTGGTACAGGTTGAGCACCGAGAGCACCAGCACCAGCATCAGCGCCGACAGCTTGGTCCGGTAGCCCACCGTCACCAAGATCATCAGTATGCTTCCCAGCAAGTCTTGCACGATCTGCAACATTCCAAGTTAAAGGTGCGTGAAGGAAACGTGTCAATATTTACACGACTATTTACCACAGATAACTTATATCCAGGGGGATAATTAATAAAGGACAAAGGAAATATTAATATGCCAAGTCTTTTCTTCAAGAAGTGGAAAACAAAGTAGTTTCATCATCAACCCATTAATGTCCCACTGCTGGGCACGGGTCTCCTCTCTCATTTGAGAGGGATTAGGATATAGTCCTGGTGGACTACTGACTCGCTAGCCTACTGCGGGTTGGCAGACTTCACATGCCATCCAGACAAATCTCTCAAGCATGCAGGTTTTCTCACGATGTTTTCCTTCACCGTTTGAGCATGTGATAAATACGCACATAACTTCCGAAAAGTCAGTGGTGCGTGCCTTGGGTTTGAACTCTAGACCTCTGACATCTCAGTCCACTGGTCACCCCGCTCGGCTACCACAGCTCTCTCGGAAAACAAAGTAGTTTAAAACTTAATTATTCTTTCCTCGTTCTTCGCCGTAATTTCCTACGTCGCTTTGCTTGATAAAATTAACAATAAATCTCAATAACGATGCTCATAAAAAATTCCATATAAATTTATATCAATCTATAAATAATTTCAATACAAGTAGGTCATTATGACGTCATAGCATAAATATCTGATCCGATGCTAACGAATGTGTTCAATGAGTTGTCACGTCGAGTATGTCACCAGGATTCAACAAATTGCTTTAAAACTGGATTTAATACCACTGATAATGTTAAAGGTCATGAATATTAATTCGGTCATAATCTAACTGAGCAACATACGAAATTAGGTTCAATTAGACGCTATTAAATTGTTGAAATTTTAGTGCTATGTGGAGGTAAATTAGCAATTAAATTCCACGTTGACATAAGAGAAAATCTATGATATATGTACTGACTTGCAAAAATGAGATTTCAAATCTCAGCAGCGTGATGAACATGAACGCCAGGAGGATTCTGCCGGCGAGTTGCAGGTAGGTTTTGGGTTTGTTCTCGCCAAGCGATGGCACGCCAGCGAAGAGGCTGCGCCCCTCGGCGCGAGCCTCCGCGACAACCAGCAATAGGGCTCCGATAAGCGCCAAGTTGCGGAGTAAGAATTGCATGTCCCATAATATACTGTATGCAAAGGTCTGAAACAAAAGTGTTAATGAGAACAGAGATAAACGCCCAATAATCAAACGGAAAAGAGGCAGCATGATATTTAAAGGATACGTAAAATTGGGATTTTTTTATTGCTATGAGGGGCAAACGCGCAGGCGGCTCGCCTGATGGTAAGTGATCACCGCCGCCCATGGATATTTGCAGAAACCGTTTTGGTTTCTTAAAATAGGGAATTACTAAACTGACAGCAAATGGAATGCCCATGCTGTCAGAATAGTCAGTCCCCAACGAGCTCTGGTAACCTTACTCACTCGCAGAAAGACAACTATTGTTGATTCACTGCGGTATTCTGTAAGGTGGAGGTACTTCTCCAGTCGGGCAGCTCAATTTGAGTTAGGAATTTCGCTATGCCCTGCCCCCAAGAGACGAATTCCAAAAGAAGTATTTGGAAAAGACGTGCATTTAACTGATTAAAGAAATGATATTTGAGTAGTATATACGAAATCGACAATGTCAGTTAGGCCGGGATATTCACGAGATCATAGGCAACAGGAAATATGACCTAACTGAAATAATTTTACAAATCATTGTATTTAGATACAATGATTTGTGAATGATTTGCGAACGTAAATAATGTTGGTCATTGTGTCTTGGTCGGATAATGACCCTAAAGTCAAGCGACCGTGAAAAACCACAATAACGATCCGCCATAAAACAGGGAAGGCGATATTTGATTGACGCACATGCATTAAGATTGCAAGCTGATGTGCCCTTGTAAAATTCTAATTTCGCTTTGAAAAAATTGTATCACAAGCATAAGCTATATTCTATTTTGAATTCAGCGTGTATTGCCAACTTGTATTGCAGTTTTTTCTACTGTATAACTGCTCGCCAGACTGAAGTATGACATCTAACAAATAATACAATGATTAGATATCACTATAGATCAGTTATTGCGTCATATGATGGAAGCTATCGGTGGCGACCGAGCCAGCGAGTGCGAGAGTTACCATATGGCTAGATAAGATAGATTGTAACATTAAGCCATGAACTACGCTCACCTGTAAAACGACAATGAAGAAGAGAACTCCACACGCGATGTCCACCTTCAGCCTGCCGAGCACCATCACACAACCACCTAGTTGTCCAAGTAAATTTATTATCTGTAAGCAATAAAATATACAATTTAGTTTATACAATCGATAGGTTCATCATCATTAACCCCTCTCATAAAGGTACGGGCACGGCACTCTCTCAGATTGAGAGGGATTAGGCTATAGCCCACCTGCTGCGCTAATATTAACGAGGTGAAATTATATGTTGATAAAGATGACAGTCGGAAATAAAATAGCTGGATCACGATAATGAAGCAATAAAAAATCATAAAATAAAATGCTTCCGTTATTTTTCCGTAATTATGATAACAAACTTAGTTCTTGGCTATCAATAAACATAAGAGCTAACGTATATACGAGTTATATACTCCCAGTAGTTCCTAGTCTTAATTTACCCAGAGTTATTCAAAGTGGTGTATAATTGAATCAATTATGCACCTCTTATCAAGAATTAAAGAACCGGCGCCGTTATTATAATCTGATCAAACGCGACATCATTTTGGTTTTTTTTTTCAAATGACTGGAGGTAACTACCGATGGGGATTCATTTATGAAGAACCCAGTATGTGCAGTCATGTAATAAACAAAGCATATTATGGAAAAGCTACGCAAGAAAGTAGAAGAAAGTTGTATACTAAAATAGCGTGAAATTATTATGAATGCGTGGTTGTTTAACAGAACGAAAACTGTGAGACGACCTAAAATGTACCAGACGTGACTTTTAAAAAATCTTATGGCATTATTTCATGATTTTTCTGGCCTCTCTGAACTGAGACGGTACTGACAGAATATAAAATATTTGAATTCAAAGTAGGGCATGGACGTTCCGTTGCAATACTTTAGATTGATCCTCGAAAAATATTAATTCAGCAGCACTAAATATTACAGTACTAATCTTATTCTCAATAAGTAATATCGTAGTTTATTAGAATTATGAGTATTACTGTTACGTTATGCTAGTAAAACTATCGCAAAGCGTATAGGAAAACTTAAGGCGATAAGGAACGATTCTTTACTATTATTACGCAACGACTTCTAGACTTCAATAACCATAACATAATTTAAAGGCTAAATATAAGTCAACTATTTCTAGAGCATTAAACATGGCAACATTTTTTTTTTGTCTGATTGGACGCGTAAGCAACACATTAAGTGAGTTGATTCATATTATCTTTTGACGCGAAATAAGTGACTTGATTCATATTATCCATTGACGCGAATTATACTAGAATTTGAAATTAAACTACTCGTACCTATTCGGACTATAAAGCATATTCCCCTGTCTTTATAATAGGCCCTCATATCGCAACACGATAAATTAGTGTTGTATTATTGATATTAACTACTTATTAATAATTTATTGCTTACAATTGCCACATTGTCGGTCGACATAACATGATTAATTGAGATACAAGGAAAATGTCCAACATCCTATTTGGTATAAACTTGTATTTGGAAGTTTAAAATTTTAGCTGTTTCTGTTTGTCGAGCAAAAGCTCTTTATTATTGATGTTCGCTTGTGCAAAACTACATATAATAAGAGTAGCGTTGTTACAGCGGATTGCCATAACTTGAACTCAAAGCAGGTTTTGATCATATTTATAGAAACAGCGCAATTGGAACAATAGCCAGATCAATTGTGAAAGCGTAGGTAAGGTAAGGTAACTACTTTAGAGTATCTAAAACACTTAAAACAGACGTTTGTATTTTCTTCAGTTTAACCAAAAATAGAATAAAACGTAGCTCTAATAGAATTCTTTGTTGTTTCAGACCTTCTGTTGGGTTAATTTGGCAGGAATAATTGTATAAATAAATCAATATCTAATTTAATAGTAGGTACATAATTATCTTGAAGTTGTTGAAATACCAAGTTGCTATGTCAATAAATACCTACTATGAAAAACCAAGTATTTATGGCTTTGGAACTCGCGAGTTAATCAAAATGTATGTAGTACTTCCCATTAACATAGAAACATGAAATTAGGTAAGAAAGGTCTTACAACACAGTTATAAACATCCGGAAATTGTTATTTTATCTGAGAAAATATTGATTGGAGATTACAAATTTAAATTTACAGTAGGATAGTATAGGCGAAAGAGTCGTGCAACTACGAAGTTAAGTTTGCTCCGATTCCGATGCAACATGTTTTATTTTATGTATTTTTTTATTGTTACACAACGGCAAGAGGTATTTATCGGATCGTTGAAGGTCAAGGAAAACTTAAAGAAAAACCACAAGAGGATTTCGACATAATTACCCGAATAAAAAGGTTTTTCTTCTTTTCTTTTATTATGATAGGAAAAATAAAATTTCGGACGCTTTTTAGATAAGTAGAAGTCTACATATAATATTACTTTAGCAAGATACTATAAAATAACACTGGTGCAAAAATACTGTCAATAATAACCAATTATATAAATAAATGGTGCAAATAAACATGTGAGACGTAGCAAACAGTGCAATCAGGTGCGATGCCAACTCAACAATATATGATTGTTGCGACTTACTAACGCATGCTGCAATTATAAACATACAGTGTTATAATTAGTTGACTTTAAAAAGATCACAAAGGAATGATAGCAAGAAACTGTTCATTAAAAAGTGAAGCTCATACAAGACGAAGTGAAGGTTAGGTCAAAGTCCATAGGCTCCATAACTTCCAGAATTTCTTCCGGATGCTAATAATGAATAACAAAATCTTTACTTTGGTTTTAGTTAGAGTAAACTTTAGCAAAAATCTACCTTTAAATACTCGCACACGATGGCATGTAGCTTTTTGGAATTGTAACTAATGAAAAGATTATGTTATTTGATCTTCGATCCGTGAAACCATATAGTCTGACCGTAGAATGCCGAGTACATTTTTGAAATCTTCGTAGTCAGGTTTATTCGGGATATTTTTTTTACAGCTAGCTAATGAAACAGTAGCATAGTTACGGTATGTCGGTAGCTGTATCTCCAAAGGGTTTATAAGAGTATTATAAAAAAAACGTACTGTTAGCCGTTATTATTGTAAGTTTCATGTAATAGGGGGACTACTACTTCATTGACAGTAAAAGGATATAGGGTAAGGGTTAAGTATAAATCGTCATATGATATATAATAAATAAATAAAATTGATTATTATTCCTCCAAGGAATAGAAGATTTAAATGAAAAAAATACGATACTTACAACAAACATTGTGGCGAGGAACTGGCCGCATCCCCATGACATGTCCATGTAATCGCGTTGCTCCGACCACTGGAACCACATGCGGAGTCCGTCCTCAAGGAATGTGGAGATGAGGCACAGGCGCGCCACCGTTGGCAGCACATTTTTGCCTTTGCGGATCACCTGGACAAAAGGTTTTAAAGTTAATCAATCGCTGAAAACTGTTTAGGCAGTTTGGGAGAGGCCTATGTCCAACAATAGACTGCGATAGGCTGAGTTGAATCGCTGAAGATCTATAACCATAGGTTTGACGTTTCTAGAACTGAAGAAAAAGAAGAATGTCGTTGACTTTATATTCTAAGGCTAAGCAATAGTGAGATAAGTAAAGCAGCCAGAGGAATTCTCGACTTTTTATTTACACTACCAGACAAGAGTCACACAAATATTAACTAAGCTATCCACAACTAATATGAATAGCTCCCGCAATAGGTAATTTTGTGTGATAATTTCAAAGATAATCTAGTATTAATATTAAAGTAAACTCGACTCGTATAATTACAAAAATAACGTATAATACGTTCTCGGCACGTGTAGTTTGTGACGTTATAATAATGTACAATGTAATAGTCATAATAATCCAAGCTAAAAATACACCTAAAAGAAGCCAAATATTAAATCCGTCGCATTAACTGCTGGCGAATAAATTCATACGTCTTCCTCTTGTCTCCTAACCTTTTTCCAAACGATTGAGATAGGCTTCTATTGTACCCCAATACGACTGAGAATGTGAGTGTTTTATATAATATATTTTTTTTTAGTTTGGGAACCGAATTACTTACGATTATATCATATCAATATCAACCCTAACATGCGCTATGAATCACGGCGGGGATTCTCCATACATATATCACCCAGATAATATCAGACATAATTTAATTGAAGGCACGCTTGCAGTGGTCGAGCATTCGGCTTCTACTTGGCGTGTCGAGGGTTCGGTCCCCGAACGGAACAAAAATAAGTATAGGTAGTTCTTCTGGGTCTGTTTATTGTGGTATTGTGAATAATTGTAAACGCACCCACGACGTAGGAGAAATTCCTAGTCTATGCAACGTGTTTAGTAAAAAAAACAGATCGAATTATCGACGTGGTACTCATTTAGCCACGAGGCTCTTTTTTAATCGAGATAATTGATACGTACGAATATAAAATTATTATTAGCAAATTAACCAAGTTTTTTCTTACGATGACGATGACGAATTCACGCACTTATTGTGCGTGAATTCGTCATCGTCACGCAATTACAGATGGTTTAACAATGTTACAGCTCCATTCGTAAATAATTCGAACAAACGGCATAATAAACCCTCCAAAATGATATTACAAAAATACTTTGGCTATTTTAGAGTACTATAATCTATTGATAACAAGGACCTTGGCTTGTAACAGAGCATATAGGCATACCAATACTTAATATGTAGGTAGGTATTTTAATATATAAAACAAGAAACAAAATCTCCATCATCCTTAACGTTGTAAAAACATATATTAACCTTTAGAAATATTTTTTTGACTCAAAGCTGAGCAATAGAAGGAGAACCTATAGATACAGCCTCGTCGTAATTAATCGCAGAATTTTCTGTATTGGATAATAGGCATTTGCGAGACGCGCGCGTGTCGTCCGGCGACCGCGGCCTCGCTGAGTTTTATTCGCGTAATATTGTAAACCAAAAACACACTAACTCTAAAACGATTACTACTAATCAGAACTGTTTGATATGCATGTGTTCATCACCTAATTTAAAGTTACTATAGTTTTATAATAATGTTGTAATAATACCGGGCCTGGATAAGTCCTTATAATTATGAACAGCTGCTAAGAGGACGCGCGTAAAGGCTTTCACTTTCTACCAGTAGGTATAAAGCATTTAAAAATAATTATGCCTAACTTAGACATAAAACCTTCGAGAAGGAAAGTGATACAATCACATGTAGTAACGACTAACACACTTTCTCCTTTCTGCCGCGGCTTAGAACTAGTTTTGAACATAATACCTACGTCATTATTATAAAAAAAATATAAGATAACTGTGTTATATTACGTAGTCTTATATTACGTGACGATTGGCCCACATTACAACTTATTCGTCATTTAAAATAATCATTAATTTGCCTTATAATTGGGGTTATTTGTGAGACTTTTTTTTATATTTCTTTCGCCATTACTACAATAAAACAAGTCCAGCTAATAGCTATATTATAGCTATTGGCTGGATATTATGCGATATCCTGCTTGCACGGTAGTCTGACTGACCCTCAAAATTAGGCTTATAAATGAAGACCATAAGGTAGACTAGGTCTAAATAATGGGTTACCGAGTGTCAACTACAAAAGCTTTTGAAATTGCAAGCGTCAACTACAAAAGCTTTTTAAAATCGCAATTGTTTAAATAATTATATAGATATGTAGTAAGTCAGCTCGAAACTTAACTAGTCATTTAAAATAATTACGTTCATTTCATAAAATTTTAATGCTTACATAAATTAAGAACAATTTCGAAAAAATAAGTGTGTACGTAAAATACCTACTTAGATATAAAAAAGATATAATTTGTCAATACATCATGTAATAATAATGATTATATATTTAGCTAACGTAAAATTACGTGAGAATTATTGTAAAATAAGATAAGATAACACACATAGGAATTACTTCTATATACATGTGTTACTTACTTTATCTCAAATTCGTGTTTCCTAACAATATTATTATTAACTAATATTTTTATATATGTATAGCAAAAACATTGTTAAAATGTGTTTTACGAAAATTGTGCAAACAGAATATGAAATTTCTCACACTTATAGTTTATGTAGAGAAGCAGTGCATAATTAATTTTAATTAATTATGGTCAAATTTCAACCACTTGGGGCCCACTAGTTTGATAATTATATCTTTCATAATCTTACCATATAGTAATGAATTGGTAAAAGCAGGGTAAGCCCAAAACGGATAGTATGGAAAATGGAGCTGGACCTAACTCAAAAAGAAAAAATAATTTCTTATTGGATAATTTTGTTGTCCATCCTTCTGTTGGGTCAGACAAGACTCACTTTTTCACAAACATGTAGAGGGATCAAGTAGGATTTAATATCAATGAGTCATTGATTGATCAAGGTAATATAGTCTTAAGTCATTGACAATGACTTAAGACTATATTACCTTGAAGTTGTCAATGAATACTACAAAAAAATACACTTTTATATGTATATCTAGAATCATGAATCTTTTTATTGAATTTATAGTTGTATGACATTCAAAATCAGATACATTGTTTTTAGACAATTATAAATTGAATATTAATAAGAATTATAACTTGCCTCTTGAAGTAGGGTAAATATATGCTGCACTAGGAGAGTGCTATTGGAATTCCTATCTGCGATAACTCTATTCATTATTTATCAAGAAATTAATTTAAAATACCTTTTCTCAGTACTGACTACTGTTGTATAGGGAATGCCCTTGTTAAATTGTCCTTATTCCAGACACTATCTGTTTGAGCCTTCCTTCAGCCAGTCAGAATATATCTATTTTTAGGTAGATAATAATCTACCTAAAAATAGATATATTCTGACGGTGCATTTCCCCTTAAACCTACCTAATAAGGTAGGTTTAAGGGGAAATGCACCATTCAATATTATTGATATGAAAGGAGGGGTACCCTGCCAGAAACTGTCCTGACAACTCTTTTTAACTATTATAATACATAAGAAAGTGAAAGGTGTAAAAAGTAAAAGTTATTTGCAACCTTAACTCTAACTTTGGTAAATATACAATACTTCCTTTTCAATCATAATTTTCAAAATATTTTATGTTAGGTATTTGAGATAATCACCATCACTAAATGTTAGCTAAAAAAAAAATATTACATACTGCCATAATATATTAAGATATTTTAAATAAATAGGCGATAATATTAAAATAAATACAATACATAAAAAAGTGTGGAGAATTCTGACAGTGATAATATCTTTATATGCATAAGATCATTTTAAATATTATGTTCCTAATATTACAAGTTACATTCAATTCTTGAGGCTTGAGGGATTAAAGAAGATAAACTATTTCTAGATGTCATTCAAACATGGAGAGATAATATAACCATTAAAAATCATTTAGAGATAAATCACAAATTCACTACTAGTATCATTAGAATTATAAAAGATAATTTATAGGCAGCTGAATGAGGAATATGGTTTTTTTTGTAACACTTGAATTATTTTATTTAAGGGCTACTTCAATGGAATTCTAGGCGCTTTGGCAGTACATCATTAACTTTTGATTTAATTGTACCTTTTAAAAATAAAATATTAGCTGGCTTTTGATAATTATTTAAATACAGCAGATAGCCAGAGCAATATTTTATTAAATGTAGATAACAATGAGGATACTGGAACGGAAAATATTAAATAATGATTGATGAATTAATTAGCCCTCTAAAGAAGTAAAATGACATAATGCTATTTATTCCAGATTCAATGACCGTGTAACAATGAAAGTAAAATCCTGCAAATATAAAGTTAGTGATGTACAATTTAGTTTTGCTGAAATCTGTTGAAAGGATCAATAGGAAAATTGTACTCAGTCTAATTCTACCTCATAGTTTCAGTCTTTTTATTATGACCAATGAAACAGCAAGACAGACCAAGCAAACTATAATTATTTTGTAAGTAAGCTACTTTAGAAGGGAATTAAGAAAACAGTTTTTTTTTGTCTAGATTTTAAGCAAAGGACGTTTATGGAGTCAATTGCTATATCCATTGATTTAACATAAAGGCAATTTAACTGATGAAATTAGAATATAACTAGATTACAATATAAGAGTAAAACATCTGTAGGGCAATGTTCACAACACGAAATGCTGAAGTTTTATTACTGAACATTTCAAAAGTTTTTTTTAGTTTGGCAGCCACACAAGCCCATGGTGATACTATTTATATTATCTCACATATACTTTACAACTAATTCAAGAAGCGCCAACAAGAAAATAAGTTCGGTGACGTGACATTCCCATCCAAAGTACGATTTCAATTTACATAGTAAAAACACGAACAATAGTGATTATACTTCATAAAACAATATATAGTGTACCTGATCTGCTACATCCTCGGCAGTAGACACATATTCGCTAGGAATTTGCATTTTTCAAAGCCGTTTCACAAGCACATTCACAAAAAATGAAATTTTACTGCTGTCGGACGGAACCGTCACGTCAGTCCTTCGCCGTCGAATGACGTGTTGACAGTTGTAGTACATTTCCTGTCCAATTAATTATTTTTAAAGTAATAATCCATTCTTACTCGGAAATAAATACTTATGATTAAAAAAATATTTCAAACTTTAAATAATACTTAAAAATTTCAAATTTACAACTTTTTTATTAAGTTCTGCATGAGTTTATGGTAATAAATTAGAAAACGACCCGGATGTTTTTATTTAGAGTAAACGTCAAACTTAACACGTTTTATTGTTCCGGTGAAATTTAATTTACATTCTTATCAAAAATATAGTTGGTTTTCATGGTATTTTTACTAATTATACCGGAAAATTATAAATCTAAATAATATAACAGAAATAGAAAGCCTTTTATCAAAAGCGTTGGATATCATCAAGTCGTGTATATCAGGATAGCGGGTGTATGACTACAAATAGCCATGCGATATTAATGAGAGCAATTTATACGAGCATTGTACTTTGAAGCAATGCACTATTTTCTAAATCTGAACAAATTACCAACTATCTGAGTGTAAAATGCCTACCGTAGCAATGTACAACCCACGGAACAGCAAAAAAGGGCTACGTACGACCAAAGTACGTTATCGTATTAAAAGCATCAGTAATCGTATCAAGGCTATTCTACCAATATTTTTTGATATGGTTAAACCATGTGTGTGGTTCTCTAGAGTGATTTTATTGAATACTTTTTGTTGTACTGCTTAGTTTAAAAATATCTAAGTTTTTGTATAGGCGCGCCGCGGCGACGCTAAGATAAGGTTGCCCTGAATCAAAATCAGCAAGCAATACAATATTGGTCAGGGTTTGCTGACCGGTCTATAGCTAGCATTATAAATTTGTACTGTCAAATGTCAATTACGGTTTTTATTTTCGTCGTAATTGTCTTTTTCTTGAGCCCTCGTGACAATTCAGGCGATGGAATTATGCCACTATAAGTATTTTCGATGATGATGATGTATTTTTGGCAACTATTTTATTTCATTGTAAAACTTTTATCCTTGTGGTAGGTAGGTCCTCATTTCAGGATTGTTCATCCCGACTGCTAAGATAAGTCAATGTCATTGTCAAAAATGTCAATTGTGAATGTGAAGTATTGTGAAGTTTAAGTATATCAGATTATAAAGAACGATAATTAAGCATTTATTATACATTTTGATTTGTTGTGAGTAATATTTAATATTGTAAGAAACAGCGGTAATATACTTATCCAGGATTAATTAGTGGAAAATATTATAATGTTAAACTTCAAACTAATATAAATAACCTAATTTTTCAGAAGATGCTTGAAGTAACTTGCAATGATCGTCTAGGAAAGAAAGTCAGAGTCAAATGCAACCCTGATGATACAGTTGGAGATCTCAAAAAGTTAATAGCGGCACAGACTGGCACACGATACGACAAAATTGTCTTGAAGAAATGGTACACAGTGTTTAAAGACCACATCAAATTATCAGATTGTATCCTTTTAAAAATATAATAGGGTACTATATACCCTGAAGTATATTTATAAAAATCATGTAGTTCGTTCACATAACTGCATATTTCTATTAAAAATATATGTATTTTTATCAAAGATAAGCTGCTTATGAATAAAAACATATAATTTAATAATATGGCAGCAGAAAATAGTATTTTTTAAATAATCTTGCACCTTTTTATGTTAAACTCTCATTATTTCAACAGAATGACTCAATACTGCAACACTGAAGAAACATAATTATAATTTTGTTTCAATTGGTCATACTAATTACTAAATTGTTTATTTATACAAGATTTTTCTAATTACTCATTTACCTTATCTAAGTGAGTAATTAGAAAAATATATTATATAGTAATATAAATAAAAAAAATGAACTTATTGATCTTAATTCCTAAATTTATAACACCTGCAGGAGTAAACAACATTTTTCTATATCAATGGAGATGTAGATGTTGATATTTACATTTGCCAAATTACTTTCCTTGACTTAAATTTCTACAGATGAAATTCATGATGGTATGAATTTGGAACTCTATTACCAATAGGAGCTGATGAGGTGGGACTGACACAAATAAATAATAATGTTAATTTTAATAATTCTTTAATGAAGTACACTTTAAGATGTACCTGTTGAGTTTTATTTTACCTTGGTTCCTTTGTAGTCTTCACAAAAAATTAAAAAAATGCTGTAACACACATACTTTATTTGACCTGTATTTCCTCTTATGTGTGCCTGGGGTGTTTTCATACTTTGTATGATAAAATGTGAAGTGACTATTTAATAATCACGATCTCCCGAGTATTGCCAGGCTACGCCAGTGCGGAAACTGCGAGGCGCGTTGGGACACCATAGGCTTGCGTGCACAGTTGGACTATCATTTGCGCTGTTCATGAGACCACACACGCTACGTGGGTAGCCAGTGGCGCCCCAATAGGATATAACATAACATCACGCCTGTCGTCTCCGAAGGGTTAGGCAGAGGTGTGCTAATGACGACCCACGTTTCGCCAGTATGTTTTAGATCCCATGTAATAGGTGGCAAGCCTAACGCCATTAACCGGGTATAAATCCGACCAGATAAAGCCAAATAACACTGCTCGACCTGGGAATGAAATCCAAAACCTCTTGCTCGGCAGTCGCACTGTACGACCAATAGACCTAAGGTAGGCGCCGTAGGATATTTGAAGCGACATTTGACCGCAGCCAATGTGTTATGTCAAATAAATTAAAATAATCCGGTCGTAGATGATGGTTCCAGCATTGGTAAGGGGCAGTACAAGAGTCTGGGCCTAAACTGTGTGTAACTGATTAAAGTTTAAAAAGTTTTTAATGAAATTGGACTCTAAAGTTCTACTTTTTTCCGTATGACAATCAAATCCTCAGTGATTGACTGAATCTCAGGTCTAATAGGCTTAAGGGGAGATTTATTGATAAGCCTATGGGATATAAAGAAGAAACATGTATATGGGAAAAATATGTAAAAGAAATCGAGACCCGAGACTGCGTACTTGGTTGGTTCGGGATCAGGAATGGTAATAAACCCCACACAGCCCATTGCTCATAGCACATACGGGACTTAAATGATTAAGGTTATTTTAACGAATTAAATCAATTCTTAACTTTTGCCCGTGACTCCATTGGCGTAAATATATCCTTTCCTGGGACGCAAACTATCTCAAAACCTTTTATCTAAATCCATTCAGCGGTTTAAGTGTGAAGATGTAACAAACAGACAGACATATTTTCTCATTTACAATAATAATAAAGTATGGATGGTTCTTCGATCTAGATTCTTCGATTTATCGAATACAGATAATTCTAAACGAGTTTGATTCAATATTTTCTTAAAATACTTATAAACCACCCATCTTTTAACTCTAAAAAGGTCACAGCCATAGGCGTAGATAGGGGGGGATCTGAGTGGGCTGTGTGCAAAACGATCTTGCTTATGTGTAGGTATATATAAAACTCTTGTTTACATTATTATCCATCAAATATGCAATCTCAGAAGTCTCGCGGTTCGTGAAGCAATAATGAAATCACTAGAGAATTACTAACCTGGACATATGAAGATCACCTACTATTCTTCTACTCCTTTCCTTTGCCTTATCCCTATAACTAGGGTCGGCTCTCCTTGTCTGCCTTCTCCATTTTGTTAATTAAATTTTATATAATGAACAAAATTGAATGACCTACTGTAATCAAATTTATAAAATAGGTACTATTATTATTAGATTACATAATTGTAGTTCTATAATTATTGTAACAGTAACAAGTACCTAGCAACCCTCCGACATTGTACATACATTATTGGAATCGCTAAATAAAGCTCCCCGCAGGACAGGCCCTTGTGTAGGAAGTCTTGAAAATACCAGTTTACTTATTATCTTAAATAAGCATAATGTAGTAACTTATATTATGTAAATACTAAAGGAATATTATTATTATTATTTGGAAATGTTTGCTTTTCTCAGCTCATGGCCGGTTTTATCTTCATTTACGGAACGGAACTAGGGCTGACTAGGGCATGAAATATCGGAAAGTTCTCAATTCCGATACTGAGTTGCAATACTGGAGGTCTAATATCGGAATTCCGGTACTGGCTCCGGTACAAGTAACTTTTAACTATCATGGTAACTCTTCCTTCTTCTCTACCGAGGAAAATAAAAAGGTGCAATTCAAATAAAGCAAGTTTATGCGTCTTTTGAGAGGTAGGGCATAGCGAGATATTATAGATATAGGCCTCGCTCAAATTGAGCTGCTCGACTGGGTAAATAACATCACCTTACAGAAGTCCGCAGGGAATCAACAATAGTTTTATTTCTACGAGTGATTACGATTATCATAGCTCATTGAGGGAGTGACTATTCTGACGGTATGGGTATTCCGTTTGCTGTCAGTTTCAACATCATCATCTTCACAGCAACTGTTAGACGTCCGTCTGTTAAGTCTCCCCCGAGGATCACCTCGACAACGGTCGTCGTCGATGGGGCAGACCTATGTCCAGTAGTGTATGTCTAACGGTTGATGTGATGAAGGCTTAGTACTAGATACAAGTATGTACCCTGTCGGGCACAGTGAAAAACCGGCATCGCATTTACACGTCCTCTGGTGTTGCAGATGTCTATGAGCGGCGGTGATCACTTACCATCAGGTGAGCCTCCTACTCGTATTTCCATTAAAAAAAATGAAGTATGTAGTGTGTTATATTGGGTGTGTACTGTATTGTGATCGTTGTGGGGTGATTTCGTTTTATTCTAGTTGCATTATTATAACTATAAAATAATATCAGAAACCAATTAATGTATCCTGAACGAGCATATATGATATTTCATTCTCTATATCCGTTTTAATTTCATTTCACTCTTTATGCAGTTCATTCATTCATTGGCGGCCATTGTGGTTTACTTTGTTTTGTCAAATTCAGAAAGAACAAAATTATAAATTTTAAACTGTTTTTTTGCAAGAAATCTTAGTTTCGTATAGTTTTCTTGAATTAAGACGGTGCTATTAGCATTATATATATTAATTTATATGATAAGTATAGTTTTAAAATTAGTATAATGTCAGAAGTTGAAGGTGGGTATCGTGCCAATATTCGAGTGATTTACATTAGAACTTGGTGATTAATATGTGTTGATTTTCAGAGTTTAACCAGCAAAAACCCACGAAGACGGGCAAGCAGCATAATATATTACCAATATGGGGTAATGAACAGACTATGAACCTGAACCCACTAATATTAGCAAATATTCAGGGCTCTAGCTACTTCAAAGGTAGGTAAGCAAACATACCAACGCAGGAGCTTGGACTTCGTTTGTTCCACTTTATTTTACTTTCATTTTGATAACGTCACGTAGCTGTTACTGTTTCTGTCTGTTCAGAAGTTTTGTTTTGGTCTGAAGTCTTTGTCAGTTTTCCCGCTATTTCTTTTGACTGAGCCATGAACCATCAATCATTTTGAGTTGTTTAACTTCCTATGCATTGAGTTACCAGAATTTAAAAGATTTGACTTACATTTTCCATTTTGAATCACACTTTCAAAACATATTCAGAAATAATAAAAATATATTTACTTTGTTTCGTTTTAAATATACATAATATTATGTGCTTAAATTTACTTAGTAAGAAGGCATAAGAAACAATAACAATTCTCAAAAATTGAAAAAAGTCAACTACTAAAGTTTTTATCCTACTTATGGTAACTTTATCTGCAGTGCACCTATTCAAGCTGAAGACCTACCATGAGGTGGTAGATGAGATCTACTACCAGGTCAAACACCTGGAGCCTTGGGAACGAGGAAGCCGCAAGACTGCTGGCCAGACTGGCATGTGTGGCGGCGTGAGTATGTTCAACCGTGTTTTACTATCTGTTGTATTTTAAAAAACTGTTATTGTGGCACCTAAATTACTGTAAACAACAACATTGAGAATTTAGAAAGGAAGAAACTGAAAACATGATAGTTGCATGTATACATTGTAACAATCTCAAGCTCAAATAATATTATTAAAAAAAGGTTTGTGCACAATGAAAACGAGATGATTAATTGTTGTAGGTCCGTGGAGTAGGTGCAGGCGGCATCGTGTCCACAGCATTCTGCTTGCTGTACAAACTGTACACCTTACGGTTGACCCGCAAGCAGGTTAATGGACTCCTTCAGCACTCAGACTCACCATACATCAGAGCACTTGGTAGGTATGAGTACATTATTTCTACAAGGTGTTTTATCCTGATACTTATGATCAGTCTATACTATGTGTAATGTCATTTAACCTTATAATTATCTAATATAAGGTAATGTCTTTTTTAACCTATCTGGTTGAAGTAAAACTAAAAGGATTATTTCAATTTGACTCGTGCAACATTATAAGTTAATTCAATGAACTCAGTGGGAATCTGACTATGCATAGAATCAACCCATATTTATTTCATGATAAAAATTTTATGCCAACAGGCTTCATGTACATTCGGTACACACAACCTCCAGCAGACCTCTTTGACTGGTATGCAGACTATTTGGATGATGAAGAAGAAATAGACCCCCGTGCAGGTGGCGGTGGCCCTTCCACTATAGGAGCCCTCGTGCGACAGATGCTCATCAAACTGGACTGGTTCAGCACACTCTTCCCAAGAATACCAGTACCTATACAGAAACTAATTGAACAGAAGTAGGTAACTTGTTACTAATTAATGTTTTCCAAATTATATGCTTGCAACTGATACACTCATATTTATAATTTTTCCACCTAAATTTTCCACTGTTTTACTAAAACGTGAACATTACATATTGAAATGAAACGATTTTTTACGGATATTATCGCGATAAAATCCGTAAAAAGTAGTTTTATTAAAATTTCTGATTCATTAACCTTTTTTCTTGTTTTGGTATTCTGATTTGTTGAACTGTAATCATGACTTTTACATCATAATGATTCTAGCAGAAGAATTCTGCACTCACATGATCAGACTTCTGCCGATACTGCTGCCTTGTTGATGTATGGATTAAAAGGAAAACATATATAATATTCACTTACAGGACCTCAATGGAGACTTTGTTGAAACCAATTATTTCGACTAAAACATAGTTAAGTCAAATCGTATTAACGCATTTGAATAAATCTAGGCTAGCAGAACACAACAGGCAGACAGTGGCTACGAAGCCGGCAGCGAACTATCGCGGTGGCGGAGGCAGCAATGGCGGCAACAGTGTGGCCAGTGGAGCTGGCGCCTACAACCCCGGCCGGCCGGACGCCGACCGGAGGGAGCACGATGACAGAGACAGGCGTGACTATGGCGACGGGGAGAGGTTACTATTATTATTGTATTTCAATGTATTCTGTCTTAAAAGTATGATTGGTATGCATATCTTCATCTCAGTCATCTAAGTGTTATAATAACAGGGTATTTTTATAATATTTCAGATACACGAAAGACAAAACACGACGTGACGACCGGGACAGAGATCGTGACCGTGATAGGGAACGTGAACGCGGCGATCGTGATCGAGACCGTCGCGAGCGGGACCGCCGTGACCGCCACCGGGAGAAGTCGCGATCGCGCGACCGACAGCGCCACCGGTCGCGGTCTAGAGACCGCCGCTACAGATAATGTTTAGCAAATCATAGATGGTTATAATTGTGTCTTTACGAATGAATAATAATGATGTTCTGAATTTTACACTTTGTGTTTTTGTTTTCCTGAATCTGATGCAAGAGAGTAAATAAGATCATATCACACAGTGAAATAAATATTAAACCAACTATTCGAATCTAAACTGAATACATTTGACTAAACAACATAATTATCATCACACTTGTTTTCATATTACTGATGCACACTACTAGCAAAGGGGAGATTTATTGCATACTAGGTGCTCTTTAGCCAGCTTAGTCCAGCTCACGGTGCATCAGTGCGCACTACACACAACTAAGGTGATGACACGACTGTCGTGTCATCATCGTAATCGTGTCTTAATTTCGCAGTTGTAAGAAACCGGTGAAAGGAATTGGATTCTTTATACTGGTTATGAAATGTACTTATTGTGCAAGCAGCTCAATAGAATGGTACCTATTTCATGCAGGCGAATGTGTACGTATGTGTGTAAAATACTGTATACTGTTTTTTATTTTCAATAGTGTACCTTAATGGCAAGCTCAAAGTAGGTACCTAACATTGCTTGCATGATTAGACAATTATCAGTCACGCACACTACGCGGTCTTACGAAAAAATATCGATTTGTAAATTATTACATTATAATATAAGACAGAAGTAATCATTACTGACTGGCGTCTGTGATATTCTTGATAAAGAATAATGAGTAATCAGGCATAAAGAAATAACTGTTTGCAATATTCCAATATAAGTTTATTCCATTTTAAAAATAAAATAACTGATTGAAAACCAGCATGAACCAGATATTTGAATGATTTAGAACAATAGGCATGCTTATAGCTAACAATAAATACAACTTCAATGGAAAATTATTTAGATCTAAGCAGCTGTTCAAACAAACAACTAAGTTGCGTCAGTCTACGCTGCAGCACCTTTCACAGCCTCCTGTTGTTCAAACTTGGGGAACTTCTTTTCAACATTAGACCAGGAGATCTTACTACTAGACAAATCCCTTACAACAGCAGGAACTTCAGTTAATGGAAGTCTTACTTGCCCCATGCTATTTCTCTCCCTCAATGTCACAGAGTGTGGTTCTTTTATGGTGTCAAAATCAACAGTAATGGCATATGGCACGCCCAGCTCATCGGTCCTGGCGTAGCGGCGACCAATTGAGCCAGAAGAGTCATCGACTTTATGAGATACATCCACATTTATCAATTCTTGAGACAATTCTCTAACAAAAGGTTGGAATTCAGAGTTGCCACTCAGGGGCAAAACGGCACATTTCATTGGAGCAACTGTAGCTGGTAATGAGAAGTAAGTCCTCTGTTCATCTCCTTCCCTCATCTTAAAGTTGTGTTCCAAGATGGAGTACAGGATTCTGCCTATACCAAATGAAGGCTCTATGACGCTAGGAATAATTTCCTCAACATGGACTGTTTTCTGAGTCTTCTTAACACTGACAAGGTTTGATGTAAGTTTGAATTCACCATTAGGAGTGGAGAGGATGTATTCTCCATTAGCATCCAATTTAGCTTGCAGATCATCCAAAGCTGCGGAATCCAATGTTGCTAGGACATCATTTATAACTTTAGCTTCTTTTTTGAATTCTTTGCCAATAGCTGCTTTGTTAGGCACAGCTTCAACCACTTCAATTTGTTTTGGTGCAGGTAGTTTCTTTTCAGCTGCTAGCCGGATGCCAGTTGCTTTAGAATGCTGGGTCAAATCATAAGCTGATCTGTCAGCGCATCCTACACATTCTACCCAGCCATAGCTGGTAAGGCACTCAGCATCCCAGCAATCACAGGCATAGTGAGCCATCTCATTGCCCATATGTTGTCTGAATCTCAACTTCTTAGGGTCAATGCCAACAGCTAACATATACAGGTGAATTCTAGCCATAAAGTAACCTAAGGTTTCATTGTTAACAATACCTTTAGAGACAGCATCTCCAATTGTCATAATCTCAGCAGCTTTACCTTGCTCCTGATTATTGGCTGAATAGAAGAGCATTTGTGTGTCCTTCACTGATTCAAACTTAGGATGGTCTTTTGTGTCACAGAAGTGCTCAATTTCACACATTGTGAATTCTCTGACTCTGAGTAAACCAGACCGAGGTGAAATTTCATTTCTGAAGGAGTTACCAATTTGAGCAGCAGCAAATGGCAGACGACCTTGGTTAAATTCCAGAAGACGTTTGAAGTTCACAAAAATACCTTGAGCAGTTTCAGGTCTCAGGAAGCCTTTAACTAATCCGCTGGGACCAATCTGGGTGTTGAACATAAGGTTGAACTCTATTGGTGGTGTGAGATCATTGCCGCTTATGGGTGACTTCATCTGGAACCTCTGCATCAAAGCTGCCATTTCATCAGCTGTCATACCATCTAGTTTTACAAGAATGTCTTCAATTTCAGCTTTCAATGAAGCAGCAGTATTTTTCTCACTCTTTATCTTTTCAAGATGAGCCTTAATCAAATGGTCTAAACGGAAGCACTCTCCTGACTTGACATCCTTAGTCATGAGGTCAGCAAAACGTTCCACATGGCCAGAAGCTTTAAGAACAGGTTCTGGTGTAAGAATTGAGCAGTCCACCTCCAACATCTGTTCTTGCAGAATAAAATATTTCCTCCAAAGTTGGATCATATTACTCTTGAGTGCACACCCCATGGGGCCAAAATCAAACTGGCCAGTAATACCTCCATAGATAGCAAATGACTGGTCATAAAAGAATCTCCTTTTGATGAGGTCCTCCATTTTAGCACGATCAAAAAGTTCTTCAGCGGGTGAAAGGCTTAGTTCTTTGTCCTCCAGGATTTTCTTCCTCGACTTCAGTTCGGCAACTGCTTTCTTCACATCGAGTTCAGGGGCTTTCTCTTCTTTAAGTTTCCTGACTAAATCACCCTGTTCCTTGACACTGGCCCGCAGAGGCGCCAAGATTTCTTCAATTTTTGGATCAGCCATAATTATTTCTTTTTGGGGATTAGGTATTTTAATCTTCCTGTGAATCTTATTGCTGCCCCACTTATGAGATAGTCTGACCTGACCGCAGACGACGGGAAGTTGTTTACTAAATACACTACACTTATAGACTAAGGCTAAAACGTTTCTCATTTAAGTAGGCGCAGAATATTACTTTTAATATTTAATCCATCTGGCAGCCGGTGATTAGTTTTTTGATCGCGTGGTAATGACGAAATCACGACACGAATGTTTCAACTTTCAGTGAATGTTATGTCTTTCTTGTCAGTTTTGACATATAATGTATGTGTACTTTTAGAGATATTTAGCATTAGAACGAAACGGGTTAATAATACTGCGAAGAAAAGAAATAAATAATTTATAGTTCCACGATTCCAGTCATATCCATGGAAAAGATTCCGGCTAAAAAGTTAAGCCAAGGGTAGGTTAGTTACCCATGGAATATAAGTCAATGACATATTAATTAATACTGTGAACCGAAGACCAAGACATTTGCGCTGGAAAAGGAAAAGTAAAAATGCATACATGCTTCCCTGGTGATGCTGTAAATGACCTAGAACGTTGAGATTTATAATATCATAATACCGTGACTCATTTAGTAAAAATCAATTTTATTCAAATGTCTAATATTAACGTAAGACTAAGTGTAAAAATGCAGCGTATATTATAAATAATTAATTTCAAATGATATAAGATCGGTATTCCTTAGACTCTCACTAGTAAGTGGCAACTCTATTATCTGCTATCTCTTTCTCACTTTAAATCACTGCGTAAATGATTGCAAGATAAAGCGTGACAGG
This sequence comes from Craniophora ligustri, assembly GCA_905163465.1. Lineage (NCBI taxonomy): Eukaryota > Metazoa > Arthropoda > Insecta > Lepidoptera > Noctuidae > Craniophora > Craniophora ligustri. The sequence goes on from LR990957.1 coordinate 15,666,483, forward strand.
AATAGTTTTAATTATTTGTTTTCTTTTTCAAATATATCAGATTTGACAGCACAAAGGAGTCGGCCATTTTATTGCTGGTTGTGGTTGGTGAACGGGGGGTGAAGTTGCAGCTTTGCGCCCTGTATAGCATTGTTGTATTTTTATTGAATTATTTTTCTAAATATCTGTTTCAACAACGTACAAAACCGTATACGTATTTAGTGTAAGTTTAGGTGTATTTATGTATTGAGCTGAACAAGCAATGGACGATCCGAATCGGATGATGGCGCATAGCGGCGGGCTCATGGGGCCACAGGGCTACGGGCTGCCAGGAGGTGAAGGAGCGCCTGCAACGGGAGAAGGCGAAGCCCGCAAGCAAGATATTGGCGAGATATTGCAGCAGATCATGAATATCACCGATCAGAGTCTCGATGAGGCACAGGCGAGAAAACACACGCTAAACTGTCACAGAATGAAGCCTGCCCTATTTTCAGTGTTGTGTGAAATTAAAGAGAAAACAGGTAAGTGAGCTGACGAATTATACTAGTAAGCAACTATGAAATATACGGAAATATACTTTCTTTTTAATTTGTCTCGGTTATGCGTTTTATAGTATAGCTTAAAATGTGAAACGAGTATGTATCATTGATTCATGAATGTTTTCGATTTTCTATCCGATGATAAGGTAAGGTAATTTTGTAATTAATTTATATCTCGATTAAATGTTTACTGTAGCTCAAAATATTAAGTTTGTTACATCTATACATTTGTATGAAAAAAAAAATAGAGATATGCAAGTCAAGTATGAATTACAAGTCATGTTATGTTAAAATACTCAGTGGTATACTGGTTGCACACATAAAATAGCCAAAACTACTGACTCCAAAAAGCTGCAATTTGGAGCATAGATTTAATTATTTAACATAAGCATCTACTTAGTAAGAATTTTAGGAAATGTAGTATATCTTAGATAATTCAAAGTATGCTAGCACATAATATTGAATTTGGGTGTATTCAGTAGTTTTTGGAGTAAAATAATTTCATAAAATGTTGGTTTTCTTTTTGTAAAATTTTAAGATAACTAGTTAGTGAAGTTATTTAAGAGTCATATACACAAACAGTATTTGACATTTAGCACATAGTGTTTTTGTGACTGACTCCACCATACAGATTGCAAAATGACAAATTTTGGCCATAAATCTACAGTATTGTAGCTATTTTTATTTTTTATCAGTGCTGTCCCTTCGTAATACGCAAGAGGAGGAGCCTCCAGATCCACAACTAATGCGCCTGGACAACATGCTGATAGCAGAGGGTGTGGCAGGCCCAGAGAAGGGAGGCGGTGCTGGTGCTGCAGCTTCCGCCTCTGCTGCTGCTGGTGAATGGGGTAAATGTTTGAAAAAACATTTTTTTGGGGAGCATCTGTTTATTATCATAGTTTATATCTTTAAAAAAACCTTTGGACATAATGGTTCTTATACCTTTCAGCAATAACTCTTAGAATATGACACATTGACTATAGTCTAGTTACTTCTGGTTTTCTCTTGGTTATCAATTTGTATGCTTGTATTCATGGTTAATTTCACTCGCAAGTTATTTTTAACTCTCGAAATCAATTAATAACAACTTCAGACTACAAAATAAACAATGTCTTCACTTACTGTTGTTTATTGCATCAAATGCTACTCTTATTTTTTTTATATAGGTAAAGCTAATAATTTTGCATTAACAATTTATAAAAGCAAATACTCCATACAACTTTATTGTATTTAAAAATATACAAAGATTGTATGTACAATTCTATTACTGACCTATTACTTTATAAACTATAAACATACTGTTATAAAACTGGACTGCTTGAGAATATTTTTATAAACTAATATTGGGATTGAGTTTAACCAGTAACTCTCATGTCATGATATTAGATTATAGGTAGTGGTATTAGGATAATCTAAGAAACTTGAGTAATAAATCCTTAATTGATGATATCTTTGTAGAATAACTATAAATAGATAGAATAGGTAGATCTTTTAAAGACACTTACAGTTCAATAATTCTTAGTATTAGATGGTGTTGCTGTTTTTTAACTTAACAACTTCCAAGAGTTCTAAGGAACCAAACACTGTCTCTTAAAAATTAAACACTGGTCTGGTATACATTATGTGAGTCTAAACCATGCAGATTTGTTTAGAATGGCCCTTTGAAGATAATGCTACAGTTTTATGTAGATTTGTTGTGGTGTAGCTCAACCATCATATTTAGAGTTAAACCAACCGTCGCACGACGACAACATGTTAGGGGGTCATTTAAGAAACTAGAAGAAAATTTTCCTTTCTCCATAAACAGATAACGCGATCGAGCATTCTGACTACCGCGCGAAGCTGGCCCAGATCCGCCAGATCTACCACCAAGAGTTGGACAAGTATGAGAACGCCTGTAACGAGTTCACCACACACGTCATGAACTTGCTGCGCGAACAGAGTCGCACCAGACCCATCACACCTAAGGTATGTGCTGTCCTATATTATACGAAATAAGAGGCTACTGAGAACCAAGTCATTTCCATCTTTAAATTCTCAGTGGTTTCGAATGATTGAAGTTACATATGTATTTGTATTTTTTCTACTTTTTACTAGTAAATTGTTTTCTTGACAAGAGATGTGACGTTGTGTGTGTCATCAACAGGAAATAGAGCGCATGGTGCAGATCATCCATAAGAAGTTCAGCTCCATCCAGATGCAGCTGAAGCAGTCTACATGTGAGGCTGTCATGATACTGCGCTCACGGTCAGTAATATTGTGTCATCTGTTAATATTTGTTGTTATAACTCCATACCATAGTAAGCAAATAAAGGGATTGTGTTAACCTTTATCTCTATAAGTCTTTGTTAGCCCACTACATGTATAGTATGGGGATGCATTTGGTAGAAGTATTTTGTTGTTTTATTGCCGAAGTTTTTGAACTTGTTACTTTAATATTGTGTTATATTCTAATGAATTATATTAATGGCCAAAATTCGTGCAGTCTTGGCTGTAACCAAAGAAATAAATATCGAAAAATACCGAATTCCCGCTTGCAGTTTCCTGGACGCGCGCCGAAAGCGCCGCAACTTTAGCAAGCAAGCTTCGGAGATCCTCAATGAATATTTCTACTCGCACCTGTCCAACCCTTACCCCAGCGAGGAGGCGAAAGAGGAGCTGGCGCGGAAGTGTGGCATTACTGTGTCCCAGGTACCGTAACGTCACTTCCCCTTGCAGTTTCCTCGACGCGCGCCGCAAGCGACGGAATTTCACCAAGCAAGCGCTGGAGCTGCTGAATGAGTACTTCTACTCGCACCTCGCCAACCCCTACCCCAGCGAGGAGATCAAGGAGGAGCTCGCCCGCAATTGTGGCATTACTGTATCACAGGTACTTGGGGTTGCCAACTCTCGGTATAATTAACATTAATTCAGTCAGTAAAACAATACATACAACAAAAAATATACTGAAATCAATGCTGTTTATCCTCTATATTTTGTATAAAGTCTTTTAGGATAAAATTGATTGTGAAAGGAATGTAAATAAGTTTAATAAAGAAATATAATAGAATTGGCAACCCTACTGGTACACGATAAGCTTTGCCGGCGCCGCAACACGCGTGACGGCCTATTGTCTCGAACCGAGCGGAGGTTCATTCAAGTCGAAACAGTTAGGTAATTTTTAACTTCAACTTGGAAGTTTTACTTAACAATAACGTTATAAATCACTGTGACATCTTGTGGCAAACAATGGAATTACTTGGCACTGTTTCGGAGTATTGTTTTTGACTCCTTTATTGGTTTTACACTGTAAGTTAGTGAATATTGTATTATAGTCTTAAAGATCCGGCTTATTGTGAAGATCACGAGCAGCAACAAATTAATCCACCTAAAGCCTATATCATATAACACAATATAAAGCCTATAAAATCCTTGAAATAGTAGATTCATCTTCAGACATAAAGTGTGTAACAGATAATTACTTAATACATAATATCGGTTATTGACGATAGATATTGTCGGCAGGTGTCCAATTGGTTCGGCAACAAGCGCATTCGTTACAAGAAGAACATCGGCAAGGCACAAGAGGAGGCCAATTTGTACGCCGCCAAGAAAGCAGCCGGTATGTGCATAGTTTAAAGTAGTGTACTGTGGGTAGACGATACAATCACTGCGGTATACAGGGCTGCCAGTAAGCAACGACGCGGCTATGCCATTTAGTATCTGCAATTATACCAAATGTGATGGTATTATACCATACTGCCATTCTATGTCGGATGAGCTCAAATCCCTTGATTATTCGATTAATCCTTTGCAGAATTAGCCGTACAACCTCTTGGCATGACCTTTTTTTTGGGATCGTATTGCTTTGTATCGAATTATACCAAATGATCATAGATACCACATGGATACAATACATCGTCCAATAATACCAATTTGGTATCAAAAGATACAGTCTGGCAGCCCTGGCGGTATATGTCCCTGGGTTCGAGACCCATCTTGTTGAACGCTAATATCCGAGGTATCACCCAACTTTCCGATCTAAAGGTATAATCATATTAAAAGCCAGTTAACAAAGGAACTGTTAAATCTTACTGAAGATTTAACTTAGAGCACGTACATTTGGTATAAGTATAAAACTGGTTCAGGGTTAATTTGTTTAGTGAATGAACAGCGCCAATTTGTTGTCTATTGGTTTTAAATATAAAAAAACAGTTGTCTTTTCATTCATTTTTGTGTTCTAAAGCGACATGAAGTGAACAGATTTCCCATGATATTTTTTCTACAAAATTTAATTTCTGTGTACCATTTTATATTTACTAATAAAAACTGTAATGTTACTACGGTTAATCGAACTAATTGCTTGTTGTACATAATGGGAAAGAACGAGTGCGCTACATAGAGATACGTTTTCGCACACAGACTTGCCTTGGGTTGGCGCGGGGCGCGATGCTAGCTCACCGCCAGCCAGAGCTTCGGCATATTACAGTAAACTATAGACTTAACTAGAACTAGGCTAACTCGCACTGACTGAGGGCTCACTTTGGCTCATAACTAACTGACGTTTTCTACCGTACGCAATTGACTCATCCCACTAGAGAACGGAAGTGTTTTATGGGTCTTAGCTTAATATTTCGCCTGGCTATTTAAGCAGCTTGCTTTGATGGACAACAAGACATAACTAACTCTTAAGTGGACTATAGAAAACCCTTGTATGTGTTCAGGCACCCTAATCCAACCAATGTAGATTTTAATCTAAATGAAGACCCAGAATTGAGATATAAATGGGCTATAATTATAGATTGTAACAACTTAGATCTATACTTATTGTATATAAAAGTGGCGGTATATAAGATTAGCTTATATATTATGTTCATAAAAACCTAAAAGTTCGTACCTGCCAGTTGACTAAATAGCCAGAGAAATTTAAACGCGCTAAGTAAGCCTCTCAGTGCGTACGTAGCCATACACATGCCATTTGAGCGCAAAGCGCCATCAATATAACACTACACTTAAAAGTATCTCCCGTTTGAATTTTCTCAGTTCAAACCGTGTTGTGGGTATCTTTCACAGACACCTATTCAGATGTATATTAAAAATTTCAACAACATTTTATTAAATTACAAATTATATATATAATATATGTATAACTTGCAATGCTGAACAAATGAATAATAATATATTATATTATTATTTATTGAAATTACCCTTAACACATTGTTTCGAGACGATTAAAAACCGGTATAAATTAAAATGAAAGTTCCCCACACACGGCGGTAGTCCCCCCCAACTAGTCATACACGTATACATGAGTGGTGCGCCCGCGCAGCTGCAGGCGCGTCGCCGTACTCGATGGGCGCGGCGTCGGGCACGGCCACGCCGATGATGTCGCCGGCGCCCACGCAGGACTCCATGGGCTACTCGCTGCCGGCGCCCGGCTACGACCAGCCGCAGCCCAGCTACGACGGCTCCATGGGCTACGACCCCATGCACCAGGACCTGTCGCCGTAGGCGCGTAGCCGCACCCGTACCTCAGGTAAACATATGTAGTCATGGAGTGATTGATAGACATAAAATTAAGTCTAATATTTCATAAACATTCACAACCTCAACTTTTATTGGAGTATTTAGGGCAAATTTTATTCTGTAAATTGTTTCTCATATAGGTTTTTGTGCTCTGAAGAAATAGACTAATTTAAAATCGACTTTTTGTAATGACGACGATTGAATTATCATAAGCGTCTTGTATCACAATGCCCCTTCGTCGTGTCAAATGATCCCAAAAGCTAACCACATGCATTCTGTGTTGTTTCAGGTCAAGGGTATGACACATAATTGTGCAGCTTCCACAGAATTGCCATTTACATTTACTATTATTATGTTAAGTTGGTCTGGTACTCCATGCGACCGGTTACTTACTGCGGCGCGCGACCAACACGCGCCTAGCCTTAGACATAGGACATTGTATACTACACAATATACCTTAGACTACATATTATTAGCGATATTTTTGGAAGGAAATGTAATGAAATGTATTTTTATTTGTATTATGAACTATATGACTGGCACCCAGTATTTGTTTAAACAATGATATCATAAATTTTTATTTTTATTATTATACACATTATAGTCATTTAATTATAAATGAATATTCAACAGCAACTATTTTATAGTATTATTGTTCTTAACCAGTGAAGTTGTTTTAAATTTCTTTATTTATTGTTTCGAAGAGTAATTATTTGGGCAGTATTAGTAATTTATATACAAAAGTAAATCATCACATCGATATGGCGGGGATCTCGTGTTTCTATTCGTTCTAATAATCTTTTACTCTACGGTGGTTATAATTATACGATAGATGTAAGGTGAATCTAGTGTAATATTATTAGTTGTAAGTATTCAGATATTTTGTGCTGACTAGTGTCTATGCGAGGTGCGTCCGTGTATTGTAATGACTTTGAAACCGCTCATGTAGAAAAATAAATATAATTTCATCGTGAAATTATTCTCTGAAAACTCCTGTAACGTCGACAACTACGACTCACAACTGAATTAAAGATATACATACATCAATTCCAAAAGGGATGTTACGACAAAAGAAATGTATACGTTAATCATAGAACAATGTAGATTCATCGCTCAGAATGTGCTCCAAGAATAATATTCGACACATAACACGCACATAATGATTATTATAGTTTTATTATTACGATTATGTACCGATAGTGTTGTAATGTAATTATATTATTATGTATACTAACCGTACAAGCACGTTAACTACACTGAACTTATGTATACGGAATCACATATAATATTTTTATATACATTTATTATTTATTGGACTATGTATTGAGCGAGCGAAGTACATGAAGTAGTGGACTTTGTAAGTGGCAAATTTAAACGAAATGGAAACGTATTTTTGATTTAAAGTCAGATTAAATGCGCGGACGCATATGTTGTGTGCAATTTAAATATTTTATTAGCAATGGTTGTGTTAGTTTCACGCACACACAACTTTACCCTAGCTGATCTAAATGTGGAATCGTTTTAAAATTCCACTCGATTATAATCGTTTACAATTTATTTCTTTGTTTACACAGAGCCGAACTTAGGTCAAACAATGACTTGGAAGAAAGTGATGTAAGAAGGCAGCTATTGCATCAGTTAGTAGATAAATAACTTTTCGGCCAGCTACAACTAAATTCGACTCTGGTGCCACGGCTATAGGAGTTGTGAATATCAGAACAAAATATTTTAATTATTGGTGGTGCTAAAATGTTGTTAGCACAATTTATTTTACTTGTTAGCAGTAAGTTGAATGTTATTTTATTTCGTCGTACATTTTCATCGAAGCATTACAAGATCTTACGATAGTAACTTAAAATTAGTTCCACTTAGTGATAGTTTGGATATGAATAAAAAAATTGCTAGTATTAAGTTAATGTGTTCTAAAACAAAATATCTGAAACAGTATACGAGATAAAAAAACGAAAATTTAATTGATGTTTTAATGCTGTGGAACATTGTTATTTCTCGCGCCGCCACCGAACGCACCATACTCGGACACGATAAATTATTTATTATAATGGTTATGAAGTAACGTTGATATGGTTCCCATAGACGGGGCGGGGCGGCGCGGACACACATGTATACGACGAGTTCAATGTTATTGCGACCATCAGATTGATTAAAATACATTTTTGTGTAGTTAATACAAGTCTTTTATTTATCTGAACCATAGAATATAACCAACCTTATTGCTCCTGGCATAAGTACCAGTATCTGTGTGGACTGTGATTTCTACTTTTTTTTTTAATGGTAGATATCACTTTGATGTCATGTAATATGTTATCATCACCATATTATCGTAATTACGCGATCTTTTGACAAATTACGTAATTATTCGGTAATTTGCCCCTGTGTTTTCATAACAATCATAACTGTTTTATATTTTTCAGCTTTCTAGCTAGTACCTAATCGTATAAAATACTGTGATATTTACGATAGCATGAGATAATTGGGGGTTGTGCCCACGAATTTTAAAAACCAAAATTTTTGTTAGGTTTTGCCAGAATCCTCCGTATAAAACGTCAATAAATAAAAAAGCATTTTTAATTTTATACTTCTGCTCCGCGACTAAAAAAAATGTTATTAGTATTAGACATATCCAATGGGTTAAAATTGCAGACATAAGTAGGTATGTATAAAATCAGTCCTGGATCAGCCTTTAAGCTATTGAGCTATTGCGTAGGGCCCCCTAGGGGCACGATAGACGACCGAGAAAAAAAATACGAGCCACGGCGATCAAGGGTGCTGGGGCTAAAAAGGTCATCCCACTTTTAAAGTTGTCTTGTTATGTTTTAAGTGGGATGCGTTTTTTAGGAATATTGCTTTAGGGCATCCAATTACCTTAATCCGGCATTGTATAAAATACGTCATAAAGTGTACAGTGAACTTAAAAAAACTAAGAGCTTATATAGTGGAAATTCTTGTCCGAGGGTCGTTTTTTTTAAGCGGGGCATTGCGCTTTATGCATGCCGCCCTATTTTAGAAGCAATTATGTTGGAATCTCCAGCTGATAGCAATTATAGTCACCATCATCACTGCCCTTATTTAAACGCAAGCGCATTCTCGGTGGACATCTACTGCAGGACCTTCATCCGGGATCGGGCGTCATCATGGGCCCCAATTGTAATGAGGTCCAAACCCCGTTCGGTGCATAAGGAAAAATTAGAGTACGCTGAAGACGCACTTTAGCCGCGAATGGTAAAGAGAGCGGTTTCCCCTACGAAAACACCGTGTCCGCAGTATCTACTCATGGTGCAACCCTGCCAAAGCCGTGGAAATTAGAGAGGCGCACATATCAACATCTTCAAACATACCATGATCGTCCCTATATGAGTTTTGCACCAACACCAAGCCAGAGGGTCCCTCTTCTGGGTTTTACTTCATCATCATCAACCAATTAACGTCCCACTGCTGGGCACGGGTCTCCTCTGATTTGAGAGGGATAAGGCTATAGTCCACCACGCTAGCCTACTGCGGGTTGGCAGACTTCACATGCCATCGAGACAAATCTCTCAAGCATGCAAGTTTCCTCACGATGTTTTCCTTCACCGTTTGAGCTTGTGATAAATATGCACATAACTTCCGAAAAGTCAGTGGTGCGTGCCTTGGGTTCGAACTCGAGACCTTTGACATCTCAGTCCACTGGTCACACCACTAGGCTACCACGGCTCTCGGGTTTTACTTAGCTTCTGTAAAATGGATCAGGCTCTAATTTTACCTATGGAAAAGATTCTCGGGTTATTAAAATCAGCTTCTCGGATCCCCGTGCCTTTGTTTTGGGTCTGCGTTGTTATCTTTCACTTTTTTGTATTCACTGCTTATCTAGAAATCCGAAGTTTAAATGCCATTGTTAACTATATCAATGTCGACATATCTTAAAGTAAGTGACTTAAAACATGATGCCTAATCGACCAATACTCCTGTACCCTTAGATATACTTGGATAGCTATAAAAATCTATTGTTTATCAACTGATAACAGCAATTTATAAAGGTAAATAGTTCTCAGTTATTTTGTTTGTGTTTATTTTTATCAAAGCGTGGCCGACCTTGTGGAATATGAATCATGTGTCTGTAGTCATAAAGAGTTAGTAAAGCGCGGACTGCCGGCCGAGACGCTCGACTGACGCAATACCTGTCTGTTATGTTGAAATCGTTTGTTAATAACTTAACTGCATCAATATCATCTATAAACTGTAAGTATTATTTATTTTGTTAGCTATGTGTATTGCTGTGAATTCCCTATCAACTCTTACTGGGTTATTAGAGCTAAGATTCTGTGTCAATAATATATCTCTGTCTGTATTAGTTTGTTGAAAAAACTCAGAACATCCTTGATCGTAACAAGCGAATGTAAATTCGCTATGATAATTTAGAAAATAATGGCGAGTATTATTAAACAAGCTCCCGTATGTTTTCTTTCGGGGTTAACTAACAAATTACTAGAAGGAAAATCGCGTTCATTAGCATCATCTTGTGACATGTTAAAACTATAGGTACGTAGTTTATAGTTATATAATATTTATGTTTTTTCATCCTTATAAAATGAGCGTGGTAAAAAAGCTGTACCAGAGGTGTCGCTCGCACATTGCCGACTTTGCAAAAACCCTTATAGGTTTACACTGATGAAATGTATGACTCTCGGCTCTCCAAAACCTGGCATATAATTTATGAAGCCATACCATTACGGTATCAGTTGTCTAGAAGCAGTGCTAAAGTGCATTCGTTATATTTAGATCAAATTCGAGCAAATAAATACAGTGTAGGTTAATACGGTAGCTTGAATAGACGAAAGAAAAAATAATTATATATCCGAAATAATAAGAGAAAAGATTATATATTTTGCAATGGATACACTTAAAAACTACTAAGTTTTTTTTTTCAGATAAAGTATAGATAGCTCATTTTATGAACCAGTAGGTAACATAGATTGTATTTTATTTAATTTTCTAAAATTAACAAAACTTAATGCAATTTTCACGGTATATTCCCGCTGTCCGCGGCAGCGGCCGGCGAAGCGCCAGATCCGATTTTTGCTTGTGTCCTGTCGGCGTAACGTCCCATCGAAATAAAGTGTAATACTGCACCAACGTACTGCACTATCGTAGTGTCGCACTACCGTTGTGTCGAACTACTGTCGCGCAATCGTACTAGGGAGATGTCGATCTTCAGTGTGTCGTACAAGCGTGCATTCGAACTATGCTTGAGGTTTGTCCATCCAGGGTGGACAGAGGCACAACTTTAAAAAATATTCCCGTTGGCCACCCCCCGGGGACAGTGGGAATAAATTTTAAAAGTTGTGTCACTGTCCACCCCGGGTGGACACGCAGGGGGTGGACAACGGGAATGTACCATTTTCACGACCCAATTAGTCAGTAACAGTTTAGATCAATAACAGTTCAGAGCCGGATAGGTGACTGCCACAAAAAGTGTAAGAATTATTGTTATCTTTTATTTGTTTATTTCTCCAAACAAAATACTAATTAATCTTTCTACCTATCTAGCCGTGCAAAGCAGGAACGCTTCGCTAGTTAATCATATCTTCGATTAAATATGATAAAAATTAAGACTAAGTAGTCTGACAATTCAACACGTAAAAAATGTATTTAGTCGTAAGGTCATTATTGTTACTGTCGGTTTTAGCATCAAGAATGGCGAGTGTGCACAGTGCCTACAAGGAAGAGGTTCATGACGTGCCCATGTCTGTGATCATCAGGCCTTTCATGCCGGAACTGACAGAGGATAAAGTTATATCACTAATGGAGACTATACAGGTAAGAATTTTTATGGTTTTATGTATCCTACTTGGTATGTTTCCGTTTGACCCATTGGGTAAATCAGGCAAAAATCACAATATGCGTAGGTCATCATCAGCCAACTTTGCTGGGCTCGGGTTTCCTCATATTTTGAGAAGAATTAGGCTGTAGTTCCGGTAGGTAAAGAAATAGGCGTAGGTAACGATCCAAAACTTTACAACCGTGCCATTCATTGCTAGTAGATACGTAGATTGAGTACTTAGGCTGATAATACATTTGTAGTTGGAGAGAGTTGGAAAACGTGTTTTTTAGCTACAAAATGAAATGAATGCTCTTATGAGTCGATGTCCGGAATAAAAAGTGTAATCCTATGTGCTTCATCGGGACTCAAACTATATCCACAGTTCCACACTAAATTTCAGCTTAATCGGTTAAGCAGTGTCGCAGAATATATATATAATTTATATGGGCAAGGTTAGATTTGCCCTGCATTTATCCATAAAATGGATATCTAATCAAACGCAGTTACCGTCAATCAATAATCACTTCGCCGGTCAGGTAACATAGATCAATTGCAAACTATTCCATATTGAATGCACTCGGCAACTCAATTTAGTGTCAAGTTCAGCAGCTTTCCGTATGATATAAGTTATATTTTCTAGGCATGCCACAAGGAGGCACACTATAAGAAACATAATAATATTATCATAGTATTTTTATTATAGTATATTATATATATATAATTTAATGTAAAAGCATAGCTTTATGCACTTTTACACCATATAAACTTTAGCTGTGCATATTCATCTAGTTAAATTAGTTACTTTTCTAGTTCAGTGTACTTAGACACAACACGTTAACCAGGAAGGTTATGAAGGTCATCGATATGTATGAAACCGCCGCTTTTTTGTAGTCATTCGAATTTGGTCGGATAGCCAGCCGTTGTTTATTTGTTTTGTTTTCTGTTGATATCTACTTAATGCGAAACATTTCAAGCTGAATATTTTCACCATACATTCTTGACTAAACGCACTAATTATTGTTTTACACCTGCACATCCTGGGTTGAGCCGGTTTCTCGTATTTCGCCGTCAAAGTTACGACACCGTCGTATCGACTCATATGAATATTATTCAGTAACGCATGCATGCACATTTTTGAAACTCCGTATGGTTAATATAATCGTCCAGGAGCACCGAATACAGTTTTCAGCGAGTGTATACGTCTTCTTGTTTGGGCACTGCGATAGGTTTTAGGTATTTCGAAAAAGCGCGATTACTTCGAAATCATAAATATTTTCTTAAATCTAACTCCGGCACAAATTCGCACAAATTAAGAGCTATTCGTGTGTCTTTATTCTACAGGCGCACATACAATGGTTTCCGAGATACACGATTTTGCAAAACGTCGCCCCAGCAGGAATCTCAATATCTCGGAAACCTGAAGACGCACAAATTTTATTTTCGCGGCACATTTATGCACAAATATAAGCTCTCTACCCATGCACAAATTTTCTCCCTCCGATCATTCGTTTAGAATTTTCTTGCTGGAACAGCGTCGCCCCAGCAGAAACGGTTTTTTCCAAAACGACAGGGCGCACAAATTTTTTATTTGGCGCACATTTACAGCATACTACGCACTAATTATACGTACCACTCATATCACTCTAGGAGCTACTTTCTTGCTGGGGCGACGTACACTCGCCATCGTCATTCCGCCAGAGACCGAAACTTTATGGAATACGCAAGTGAAGTTTGTGCTCACAATTCGTGCCGGCACCTATAAACTTAGTTAGGACGATAGTGTTAAGTAGACCTAGAAACTTCATTTTTACTACTACTTAACTACATATTACTGATCAAATTCTAGATAGGTATTTCCGTTCTTTTTTTATCTTTGTTTACTTTAATTTCTGCAATTACATTGCAAGAATTAAAGTTATCAATATTTTTTTGTTTAAATAACTATTGTTTTGAGGTTAGGAGGTTGAAGTAATTTACAATCTAGAGGTGAAAGAGTCATGTGTGATCGATAAAAGTAATAAAGGATAGTGGACGCCATTAATGATGCGCGCTAGTTGCTGTGATCCTACATAATTAGTTACTACTCCAAAACATTTTTTTTATAAGTGTACCTATCAAAAAGACGGCAAAATAGCTTACAGCCCGCTTGATGGTAAGCGGTTACCGTAGCCTACAGACGTTTGCAACACCAGAGGTGTCGCTCGCGCGTTGCGATTCCTGTAGAAACCGTATAGGTTTTTTAAAATAAGGAGTTACAGTTACTAAACTTACAGCAAACGAAATTCCAATCACTCCCTGAACGAGCTCCTTCGAATTGAAAAAGGAATTTCGAAACAGGGCACTCTAATTTTAAAAAGGATCGAATTACAATTAAAGAAAAATATTAGCCTTGCATAACGTGTCATAATAATATTACGTAAGTAGGTACCTACTTACCTACAACTCCCACTAATAGCAAAATAAAGTAACAGTAATTTCAATATAAAGAAATAACATGTCTGAATATCTTAGTTGCAGTAGGTACCTATAAGTTTATATTCGCGATTCGCGTATTGTCGTCAGAAGCACAACAAAAGTGGAAGTGGAAGTTTGGCTTGCATGATTTTACCTGAACAAACCAACATATTTATGATATAAATTCGATCTAAGGTCGAAATAGATCAGTGGTAGAAAATATATGCCGACTAAAAGTAAATATAGTCAATAAATCAATTTAATTAGGCACGTCATAATCAGGAAGCGCATAGGCATAAAAGAGAAAAGCGATTATAATAACTAAACTTGTTTATTTGAATATTTTTACCTCTGCTCCAGTCGTAATAACATAGCTATAATAAATTACCTACTTCCGAATTTTACCTAATTACGCGTTAATTTTGTTGTTGGGGAGTTTGTTGCGCCGCTTCTTCTTCCCAACAAAAACACTATGAAGCGGTGAAGGGCGGGCGTTTTTGGGGGCTGTCTTTATTGTCGACGTTCAAAAAGAGCCAATTATATTTGGCCTACTTTGAATAGATATTTTGATTTTTTTTATTTGATTTTTACGCGAATTTATCACGAACTGGATGTCAAGAAAACCTGCTATATAGGTACCATTACATGATTCTTTTCATGTTAAGAACATAAAAATAATTATGTTAGCTCAAGTTACGTGTGTACCCACCCACGTTACACCTATTAGTTATCTTCGAACTTAGTGGCTTAAGCATGTAGGTAGGTGGTTTAAATAATAGTTTTATTGTTTACTTACCAAATTGACAAATCGTTTACAGAAAGAAGAAGAAGTGGGCAACGTACCTCCGATAGACATCCTCTGGATCAAGGGCTCTGAGGGCGGCGACTACTACTACAGCTTCGGGGGTTGCCACCGATACGCCGCGTATAAGCGGCTGAACCGGGCCACTATCCCTGCCAAACTGATCAGGTCTACCATCACCGACCTGAGGACGTACTTAGGTAGCAGTACACCTGACTTGAAGTAATTAGCGTAGTATTAAACCGAAGTCCGATAAAACAAATATGTAGTAAGAAATTAATTGTGGACCTAAGGTTAAAATAAGGTAAAACACCTAATTAGCCCACACGAGGGTAACAAGGAAACCAAGTAATTTCTAAGCAAAACATATTTCTGTATGCTGAAGTTATATTGGCAACACCATTCCTACATGGTCATTTAGACTCCTTTATTATAAAAAATGTGTTGGATCCAATCGATCTTTACAAAATTTGGTATGAAATTTCGACAACACCTTAGAATTTTTGTATGTGCTCATATTCTAATAATTAAGGTTAGACTTCCGTAATTATTTCTTCAGATGTACGATAAGAATTTATAATCACTTCCTCTATTAATTATAAAAATATGTATCTGATTTCTAATTTTTATGATTACTCTTGTGACCAGATTTTAATCTTTTCGTGTCCAATATTTTGTAATTTAGATTTTTAGAACAACATATTTTATGTTTTGTACTTAATTTCACATCACAGTGGGACCAAGACTAGGTACTATTTTTCAATTCATTAACTTAATAATTGTTGCATTTTAAAGCTTATTTAGTTTTAGTACAATAAAAAAATAATATTTAAGTCAGAATAATAACGACAATTATGTTTATTGTATATTTTTACACTAGAATTATTTTTGTACAAAATAAAATATTATTTAATTTATAACGAATAAAACAAATTAAATCCTCCAACAGTGTATTTATTCGTGGAGTGTCTTACCTAACTACAGAACAATAGATATGCCGTTTCTGTATATTTACAAACATGAACATAAATAATATCAAAATACAATTTTATTACTAACGAAAAGGCGGCGCACGCGCGCCTGCCGGCCCCTGGGAACGTAATAAATGAACACAAAATCAATTTGTTAGCACCAACATTCCACGCATGCAGACATTTCAACACAAATTTGCTATTAATTAAACTATTTTTACGGTTTCTGAACGCGTATTCAAATTGCAGATTAGATGCATTTCCTTTCAAATCTTATAGGATTTCGATGTTTGACCAACTAACTCTAATCTGAACTCTAATCTCTAATGTGAATAAGCTTTTAGAAGCCAGAGGTAAATAAATTACAATCATGTAAAATGATGTCGTAACATACAGGTGTATGAGCAATAATTATAATTCTTATTTACGATGCTGAACACAAACATCTTAAATAATGATAATATCAACTACTTGACACGTTATTTTTTTAATGCACAAAATATTTATAGGTCATATGTAATAAAAATTAAAAAATTAGGCATTATTTTCTTAAATTGCTTTGTTACATAAAATGCTGAAGAATTAACATTTTGTTTAATGACAAGGTGACTAAGGTATATCACTGGAAATGTAAATTAAAATTCGACATTGAATCGACTCGCATACGAATAAAATTGCATTGCGTTGCATTTTCGGTGATCATTGTTTATGTTTAGACTGTAGTATGTGATTGTGAACTCAGAGCTGTGGGCGAGGGATAGCTATATCCACATAAAAATAGTTTTAAATTGCAGCTAAAGAGAACGTAAATGTATCTAAGTAAGTAACTATTTCTTTTGACACAAAAGTAAGGAGAAAAATATTTGTACTAAGGATATAATTGTAAACAAACTGTTTCATAACCAAATAGGTCGAATACTAAAGCATAAATTATATTATTATTTCAAATAAAATAACGATATTTTTGCGCCACTCAGCCATACGAATGTAATTTTGGCCACCCAAATAGCTTTGTCTTTTCCATTCTAAACGGCCGCGTGTATCTATGAATTGAGTATTTTTAGTTACAATCATGTTGGATAATGTTATGAAAAGAAATAATAATCACCTATGACTGGGGCTTTTTTAAACGTTACCTACGTTTAATAATAACAATTTGGAAAATTAAAACGACATACAAATCTCTATAACTAGACTAGTGCCTTGATTCTCTTCGTTGATAAAATGCTTACCTTTTTAAACTTCTCAGTAGTTTCTCAAAGAAAAAACGACTCATCACTCAAAAAATATGTTCGTATGGTTTCGTCGGAACATTAAAGATGACTAATGATTAGTGTTTTAGTATTCGACCATAGATAGCGTTATTCAACATAAGCTTAGCTGTAACTTATATAGAACAAACTTCGAAACAGCTTATTCTCAGCATGAGTTAAAGCAACCAATCTTCTTTTGTCTGCTGACTGGATAAATGTTATCTGTGGTCCACAGGTCCACATGGCAACCCTTACACGCTCAGTCCAGATCCGTAGATTGCAATGTTGGTTTTAGATTGAGGATGAAAATGGATTGAGCGTTTTTTTTATACTTTACGGGAGGGAAATAAGTGTATAGACGTTTGCAACACCAGAGGTATCGCTCGCGACTGCAGTGTGAAAAACTGTTTTAGGTTATTTTATATTGCGATGTATCACCAATAATAAGACATAGCGTGTAATTGCTGCCTATAGACATCAGGTATGCATCATACAAATACATAAAAATGATGACTTTTAATTAAGCTTGTCATCGACCAAGATTAAACTAAGTTTGCACACAAAACTAAAAATTAATACAATGTATATATATTCTATTTAGTATATTAGTGGTAAATGAATGCAATTACACTTAATGATATAAGTGTACCAATAACGTATAATATAGCTATTGTATTGTTACAGAGATCATGTCTTGCAATTTAAAATATTTTGGCACGAATTATAAAATTAGCGATAGGTTTCTCAGCGGAGCTAATTAAATCTAAATCTTACATAAATATACATTGTATATAATGGATCCTGGTATTTTGAAGGCTGTGCTAACGGATTTTCAACCTTAATGTAACCAAGTGACTTCTTAAATGGATAAAATGCAAATAATATAATTGTTTTCTATATTGATCTACCTATCACGCTGCGCCGTGACAGACGCCCCGCCCCGCGCTCACCAACTAAATAGAAAAAATATATATTTATTACTTTACAACAACCATATTCCTTTCTATGTTTCCTATATTCTTTTTTATATAATATAATATTTTTACATAACAACGTACGGCACCCTGTCGCCATGGACAAGATAAACTACATTTTAATCAATATATATTTTATCTTCACAACTTTTTGTATAAGCAGTGTTTACATCGTGATTATATTGAAGATTATATATTTAAGCATAATATTTTAATTTTTTCTTTTAATACGTGGCACTAGTGTTTATAAATAACATTTTAATCCATTTAAAATTTATATTTAAATTGATTCTTATTATGACGAGAAGTGGCTTAAAAGTATATAAAACTGACTTTTATTACATAAATGTAAAATAAATGTATCTTTTAAAAATATGTAATAAGTAGTTAATATTATTGATTGCATTGGCATCTAAATAATAAAGTAAAGAAAATCATGAGAAAAAAAAATGCGCACCAAACTGATAGCCCATTTCGTTCAGTCTACCCAAACAAATAATAAACTTAGAATTATAATTACATATATTTACTAAAGTTACAATATATTGCCACTTCCACGCTTTTAATATTTAAAGACAAATATATTTTTTTACATATACCTACAACGTGGAAGGATAACATTCATTGTGCACGTCCATATACTTAATTCTATTCTACTTATAATTATACTAATTACATTTATTCGTTTACAATTACAACAATAAATTAACAATATTTACAATAAAACTTTCGGAATCGATGGAGATGTAAGATTTATTAGCTGCTATGTAAACCTTGAACAGTCTTTAGAGCGAAGTGAGGGAGAGAGAAAGAGTATGTAAAAACTAAGAAAGGTTTTGATTACAACTAGATGGAACCACTGCTTTTTTATCGAGATTTTGATTAATATTTACTGAAATAGAGAAAGTATTTTTACCAACATTTAAGCCGTTTATAACTTATTATTTATA
This sequence comes from Craniophora ligustri, assembly GCA_905163465.1. Lineage (NCBI taxonomy): Eukaryota > Metazoa > Arthropoda > Insecta > Lepidoptera > Noctuidae > Craniophora > Craniophora ligustri. The sequence goes on from LR990957.1 coordinate 15,685,728, forward strand.
CACATTTTTAAATTAAAATAGAGTCATGATTTGTATTTAAAGGCAGAGTGAAAACTGCTAGTGCACTATATGCCTTGGTCTTAAATCCGTAATTAAAAAGACAATATTTAATATTAGATATTTAGATAACAAGTTTTTTTTTAAACGGCATAAAGAGAACCGACAAAGATTATAATTAATTTTGTGTATTTTCTTATTTTGTCATAGATTTTAATGTATTTCTTTTCTATTTAAAAGTAAAGCTCGATTTATATTAGAGTTAATTTGTAATGTTCGTGATATGTGGATGACAGGTAGCGACACATGATGCATTGTGTCATGACAGGGCTAATGAAATACACCTACAATCTTTAAGGTTAGTTTTAATTGTAATAAATAGTAGACTAAAGCTTGCCTGTACAGTAGAGCCAGACTATTTGGTAATTATCGGAACTAATTCAGCTAATCGAAATATAAGCTTTTTAGGGCGAGAATTTTATTTGTATTTGAAGTATGTACAACATAATTAAAATTATTATAAAATAGAAATACAAGACAATTGAAACCGAGTTCTTTTTTATTTTATTTTATAATATCGTAAATTCTTATTTGAGTGCTTCTCTATTTGAGTCTTGCAGCAGTTTGAGAAGGAGCAGATGCTTTGAACAACATTCTTCTTGAGTAAATTTGCATCAATGTTCGGACAATCACGGTTCTACTGTACTTTCAATATTTTAAAATATTAGGGAAGACATGTTGCGTCGTTAGGAACAAAATAATGTTAAATTAAACGTAAGTCTATTTTGTAATATTTGGATCGTAGGAAGACAATAATGAAAAGGATATATTGTATCGAAGTACCTATATGTACGTATATATTTTATGATACAAATTGAATGTTGGCAGTTAAATATGACTTACAGGATTAATCAACTAGATACATTATTAAATGACGTTGTGACCTCAAACTTTGTGTACGAATTGTTGAGAGTAAAGAGAAAAATAATACTATGCATTGGAATGTAGATAGAGCGGTGATACTGAGGTATGTTACATGCTACTGAAGTATATTCACGACCAGCCCCGGATCTAAGGGGTAAGGTAGACAAACTGGGCACCCACCCCGGGCTGTAGTTTCAATCATATTATATTATGATTAAAAATAAAAAAAACATACTCATGCCACAAATGAAATAAGTTATTACGTAAAAGATAATAAAGAAATTACGAATAAATATTTGCGAGACTTTTTAAGTATTTTTTCTCAAAGCTGGAGAGATGGGCGTCATTAGGGCTTTAGCTCCAGTTCGCAAAAATCCTAGATCCGAGACTGTAAGATTGTGTTATTATACATCTATATACGTAGATGAATATAATTTAACAAACAACTTACGTTATAGTGACGTAACGATACATAATCATGACAAACTTTGGCACTATATTTCACTGCTTTGTGAAAACAGACTTAACTGGGATTAAGATGATTTGATACTTATGCAATAAAGTACGTAAATAATTTTGAGAATTAATTTTAGAGGCCAGTTTTCAGCAAAAACTATGAATTATTTCATGTTACATTATTCGTATTTCTTGTTAGAACTAAACGTCTTTATGAATTACCTATTATAGGGAGTTGAAAAAAGCCATTTTGTATAAGCTACGAAGCCGTGATATTGCGAATAAATTATGACGATACTACGGTAACAATAGTTTAATTTAATGCAAGTCTTATCAAGCAGTATTTACTAATATATATTAATGTTAATACACGTTTTGAGCATTACTTTCCGTGTTGGTGGGAAGTGTTACGTCATTATCGCACTGAAGAAAATATCGGTCGACGGTCAGTCTAGACCACGCGGAGATATTGAGCATTTCTTCATTGATATTTCGCCTTTATACCATTGGAATAAAGTTTAAAACCAGGCAAATATATGCTTTGAAGGATTATGCTCGGTCCTCTGCTCGATTTGAAGCAATCTAATTGAATGAATTTTATGACGACATGAAATATAACAACAATCCAGAGTGTATATTTTAATGCGCCTCCTTAAAGATCAAGCAGATTAGAATTTTAAATCCCAATTTTTTCTAGAATATCAGCCTGACGACAGTCATATTTGTCAGAGACGATGAATTAGAACATACACTCGATCCATCATATTGCCGTAAAGGCACATACCTACAATATAACTACATTAAAGCATCAATATGCACCATATAAACATTGCCAAGTGCCAACTGTGAAGAGAGCAAATTCTTAGTATAGCCAACCTCAACAAACAGAAAGGTGTTATGTTCGCAATTCAAATTTGAAAATACATAGTATATGTTTTTAAGGCTGCCAGTAGGTATAATAAGAAGTAAGAAGGATGAAGATCAATTTAGAAGCTTAGTCAACTGCTTGCTTGTCGTTAAAATTTGACAGAGTAATATATTTATATTCTATGACATAAAGTCATACAGAACTGTATACACAATCAGCCAGAAATGTTGAATTTAACTCTAATATTTCTATAAACATATTTTACACAAATATATTAACATCGAAGTGAGATTGCTCCGTAAAGCCCTATTCACACGACTAGAGATTTTTCTCGAATAAATCTTAATTTTACACTTAAGATCACCAATCCTTATTGCTAAAACATTCAAATAATATCGATTTCACCTTAATTCAATTTAGTACGCGAATGTGAATAAACACTTAACGCACAATCGGGAATATTTATACATAAAAGGACCAATAGTTTTATTTTTCATGTTGAGACCTTTAAACATTTTTGTGATATAAAACAAATATTGCCACAGCTTTATAAAATATATACGACAAAAAGAATTCCCATGTATATTTTCCAGGGATGCATTATACCCTAATGCATTTTAAACCTAACGTAACCTAATAAGTTTTTGTGTAAATTGTCATTGACGATGACGGTGGTCGGCTATCGCCTAATCCCTCACAAAGATAGGAGGCCCATGCCCAGCAGTGGGCCAGCAAATAGATTAATGATTATGAGTTCATTGGCGCGTGAATGTAAATAAATTGCTCACAAAAGTGAACGTGCTTACACAACAGTGATCGTATTTTTCCTATCAAATATATTCAGTATTTTAAATTATTATTGTGTCTCTAATTAAGTCCTTAGCGGATTAAGTAAATAGGTGTAATGTGGTGTGTAGTTTAAATCCTAAACATCGACGTAAAGGAGACTAGAACAGAATACTCGGGTACATACGCACCTTGCGTATACTGGTGTTGCCATCACCCGCATGGTACGGATGTACCCTTAAATACATCTTTGTCAAACATATTTACGTCTATTCTCATTAATTTATACTAATAGAAATGATCCATTTTTATATTTAAACATTCATCTAATATATTTTCTGTTATATAGACAAACATATTGTTAAGTGATCTATACTTTTCAAATAATTTAATATTTGATTTATTACTTCTCTAACAAAATTCTTTTAATTTAAAATATTTTCACACAATATTCTTTTAAATATTTAATTATTGTATTGTATTCGATATTTGTTTTGAACATTGATATTGATGTTTTATATTTATAACATATTTTCTGCAGTGTTTTCCGCTTCAAGATCAATTTTTTTAACATTATTTGTGTAATAGTATTATTTTACACACAATACATTTATTTACACTCGACTTCGAGACACGCATGTAGTTTTAACGTACTGAAGTTTTAGTACCAAGTCTATACAATCTTACGCGCTACTGCTTACCCACCTTTTAACACCGATATGAAAATATATCACCGTAAATGTTTCTTCTCATACACGTCGTAACACTCATAAATAGAAGAATAATTTCTCTACATATCAGCTAAAACGCCTCGTGCTCAAATATTTACATAACGTCTAAATGAGTCGCTCCTTTGGATCTGTAAGTCAATTTGACTATAATTATCTTATATCAATTTTAACACTGACATATGTTTTTAAGTCCATATTCCAATGCACGAAATTTTAAGGGTGAGGAGTACTCATCGCCCATTTTGGTCCTTATTCCTTCAAAGAGGGTAAAAGGACCATTTATTTTGTCGAATTTTTGGATACCTTGAATAGCCAGATCAAACGATCTTTATGGAGTATCGTGTTCAGTTAGTCCTTGGCTCTATCGTGCTGGGTGCGTAAGGAGCAGGTGCCTACACGAGGTCAGCGGGATCGTTGTCGTCCGGCTCGTCGTGGCGCGCGTGTGGTCGCGGCGACGAGAAGTGCAGCTCGCGCTCGGCGAGGCAAAGCTGACATCAGTCAAGTGCACCGATGCACTCTGGTTCCTCGCGTACGCACTCCTTGGGGAAGTACCCTGAGCGGTTGTCACCCTAAAGATGGTTCTCATTAGTTCTCATTTATTTAAAAGGTGGTAGATTGCACCTACCTTAGTATTCCTTATGAAACATAGTTCATACATAATATTTGGTAAGAATTGAACTGGAATGTGGTAAGTTATATTGCAATGAATTTTCCTGAGAAGGCTTTTTAGTGGGAAACTTTTCATTCTTAATTTCACTCATTAATTTTGCACACATTAAAAATATTCAAACCATGTTTCGGTGTAAGTGTGTTTTCCAAACTGACCTTGTCGAGGGTGCGCCCCTTCCACCAGCCCCGGCTGTCCCCCTCCTTGCTGAGCACCAGCACCTTGGCCCCGGGGCGAAGCGCCAGCTGTGAACTCTCTAACGGCCGGAAGTCATGGATCACTGTCGCTACAACGCGGCGGAATGGCCAGCGCAGGTTTGAATTTAGTCTAGACAAAAGGACATATTACGGTGCTATTAACACAGGAATTTAGATGTTGTCTAAAAATTGTCTACGTTAAAAATAAATAATGTATATTACAAAAAATACGTATATTTAATTCTAAGTGGAGTTTAATTAAATATACGTATTTTTTGTAATATACAATATTTATTTTTAAGAATATGATCTTTGCACGACGGAACTAATCGAAAGGTAAAAGGATTGATTACTTGAAATTTATTTGAGACATTGATTAGGATCAATGTTTGCAAGACAATGTCGTTGAGTATCTATATATATATATATCGCGATCAAATAGTTGTGTGATTATTGTAACAGCTAAAATTAATATTATCCTTACCCCTCAAAGTTCTCAGAGAGGCTGGTCTTCTCGTAGTAGGTGATGAGCTCGACGACGCTGCGGAAGAAGCGCGACTCGGACAGGTAGTAGTGCGGCACCTGGTCGATGGGCTTGCGGCACACGCGCATGTGCTTCACCGTGTTATCCGTCCTGGCAGACAGGGATTCATGAAATGTTATTGCATGCCAACATGTTCACTAGATCTACTGTTTTAAGGTTCAAATTCAAATATATATATTTTGCGAAGTACACGTGAAATATTAGTATTTAAGATTTGATTTTTCGGTAACCGTAGTCTATGGGCGTTTGTATCACCAGACGTTACCAGCCCTGTAAAACTGTCTTAGATTTCTTCAAGTACAGTAGGAACTGTAGCGATGCTATGTAGCTACATAGAAACGACATATACAACAAAGGAGAACTGACAACTGTCGAATGTCAACTGACAAACACATTGAACACAACAATCGCGAAAATCATCCTACATCGCGATAGTGAAGTTTACACCCGCCCGACATTAACCGTCGGGCAGTAACACGCTAGGTATAACACTTCTCCTGGTCGGGGAGATCCTCCTTATCAATGGACTGTTCAACACCACCTTTCCTCCATAGAACTGTGAGTGTACACGTACTTGAGCGACAGCGCGAGGTTGGTGTCGGTGGGCGTGTGGTGCGGCTGCGGGCGCACGCGCAGCAGGAACGTGCCGTCCACGCGCCGCTCCAGCCGCGCCGTGGCCGTCTCCCGCCCCATCTCTCCCACGTACCTATATGTAACACCAAACATACATTTATTTGACTAGTTTAACTATAGCAGCGCACGCGCATCTTAGCTTTCTATATACGCGTATACGGGGCTTTTTGGGTCTCGCGCAAATGTATCTTAATGCCTTTTTGACGTGATAATGTCTTATAAATCGATGAACGCCAGCTGCATGCATGAAATATTGTTACCTGAGCAGATCGTGCGAGCGAGAACGCGGAACAAGCGATAGACGTAAAATGGTACGTAAAATTATCGTCCGTAAACCGACTTTACAGACAACCTATTCTTTTTATCATATTAATATTTATTTTAGAAATATTTTCTGTCATCGTAACGTAAAAGTAAAAAAATAGTCATGTAAAGTAAAAGCTATTGGTAATATTTGGTAATAGAGCAGATAAGGTAAGTAGTGGTAACTGACCACATGTAGTAGTGTAGCGCATGGTCGGGCTGGTGCTGGTGGGGCGGCAGCGGCGGGGCGGGCGCGAGTCCCCCCCCACAGCGCCCGGACAGCGCGATGCACTCCTTGTGTGCGCACGCGTTGCACACCGTGCATAAATACCCCTGTAAATAAACACGTTATAATGGCGCTTTGTTTGGCGTTTTTCTTGTCCATCCAAAAGTTGGTTGGTCGTTTTTCCCATAGAAAAATAACTGTTAGGAAACTTCAGGATATTCCAGTTTGTAACTAGCACTAATGATTGTCATAGATGAGACAGCTAACTCTCGATGCGTAAATAATGGTCGACAAATCGACTCAAAAAAGCTTAATTTTCTTTTATGATTTGATCAAAAGAAATCCATAAGATTTTTTTTTTCTGTGGCAAAGACAGATTTGAACAATACTTCTAATTCTTGCGATTCCAAGCAAATCTTTTTAGAATATCGGAATATCAGACTTTTTAAATGTTGCAATACCATACCTGAAATATCCTGCCTTTGAGGAATTTGGAACAGTGGTGACAAGTGGCGGGCTTCTCGAACGTATGTAACACGAACTTGTGGTTCGTGCTCCGACAACCAGGGGGCTCCAAGTTTTCACTGAGGACAATACGAGAGTACTCATACAGATCGTAGTAATCCAAGTAAAATAATTATACTTTTATACATAACGCATTTGTTGTGTATTTATTTTGGTGTGATGGAGATGAGAGGTAGGTAGATTTACAGTCAAACACTTTGGTCATTTTTATATTTAGGGGAGAACTAAGAACAACATTTAATAAAGCGCAAGGAAGGTAGAAGACGTAGTCACGTCTAAAACCGGAATTTGTCAGGTTGGTAAGCAGCAGTTAAGGGCCGATTATTGAAAATATCTATTTTATAATTGATATTTTTGAGTGGAAATGGGGGAAGTGCGGCGGGGTGCTGAAAAGCCATGGGAAGACCGCAAGTTTTATTAAAATTCAATGCACTGGAGTCTTAACTGTATTTGAGTCAGCTTTACGACTATCCAGACCTGGAGAAGACTCTTCAACCCTCTATTACTGGGCACTACAGAAGGTGGCGTCGGTGCGCGCGTACAGCGTGAAGGTGGCGTCCTTGGTGCGGCGCACCAGGTAGAAGTGAAGTGTACGGTGTACTCACATGGCGTCGCGTATGGCCTTGACCCACTTGCGCTTGGCGTCGTCGGTGCGCGCGTACAGCGTGAAGGTGGCGTCCTTGGTGCGGCGCACCAGGTAGAAGTGAAGTGTACGGTGTACTCACATGGCGTCGCGTATGGCCTTGACCCACTTGCGCTTGGCGTCGTCGGTGCGCGCGTACAGCGTGAAGGGTGGCGTCCTTGGTGCGGCGCACCAGGTAGAAGTGAAGTGTACGGTGTACTCACATGGCGTCGCGTATGGCCTTGACCCACTTGCGCTTGGCGTCGTCGGTGCGCGCGTACAGCGTGAAGGTGGCGTCCTTGGTGCGGCGCACCAGGTAGAAGTGAAGTGTACGGTGTACTCACATGGCGTCGCGTATGGCCTTGACCCACTTGCGCTTGGCGTCGTCGGTGCGCGCGTACAGCGTGAAGGTGGCGTCCTTGGTGCGGCGCACCAGGTAGAAGTGAAGTGTACGGTGTACTCACATGGCGTCGCGTATGGCCTTGACCCACTTGCGCTTGGCGTCGTCGGTGCGCGCGTACAGCGTGAAGGTGGCGTCCTTGGTGCGGCGCACCAGGTAGAAGTGAAGTGTACGGTGTACTCACATGGCGTCGCGTATGGCCTTGACCCATTTGCGCTTGGCGTCGTCGGTGCGCGCGTACAGCGTGAAGGTGGCGTCCTTGGTGCGGCGCACCAGGTAGAAGTGAAGTGTACGGTGTACTCACATGGCGTCGCGTATGGCCTTGACCCACTTGCGCTTGGCGTCGTCGGTGCGCGCGTACAGCGTGAAGGTGGCGTCCTTGGTGCGGCGCACCAGGTAGAAGTGAAGTGTACGGTGTACTCACATGGCGTCGCGTATGGCCTTGACCCACTTGCGCTTGGCGTCGTCGGTGCGCGCGTACAGCGTGAAGGTGGCGTCCTTGGTGCGGCGCACCAGGTAGAAGTGAAGTGTACGGTGTACTCACATGGCGTCGCGTATGGCCTTGACCCACTTGCGCTTGGCGTCGTCGGTGCGCGCGTACAGCGTGAAGGTGGCGTCCTTGGTGCGGCGCACCAGGTAGAAGTGAAGTGTACGGTGTACTCACATGGCGTCGCGTATGGCCTTGACCCACTTGCGCTTGGCGTCGTCGGTGCGCGCGTACAGCGTGAAGGTGGCGTCCTTGGTGCGGCGCACCAGGTAGAAGTGAAGTGTACGGTGTACTCACATGGCGTCGCGTATGGCCTTGACCCACTTGCGCTTGGCGTCGTCGGTGCGCGCGTACAGCGTGAAGGTGGCGTCCTTGGTGCGGCGCACCAGGTAGAAGTGAAGTGTACGGTGTACTCACATGGCGTCGCGTATGGCCTTGACCCACTTGCGCTTGGCGTCGTCGGTGCGCGCGTACAGCGTGAAGGTGGCGTCCTTGGTGCGGCGCACCAGGTAGAAGTGAAGTGTACGGTGTACTCACATGGCGTCGCGTATGGCCTTGACCCACTTGCGCTTGGCGTCGTCGGTGCGCGCGTACAGCGTGAAGGTGGCGTCCTTGGTGCGGCGCACCAGGTAGAAGTGAAGTGTACGGTGTACTCATATGGCGTCGCGTATGGCCTTGACCCACTTGCGCTTGGCGTCGTCGGTGCGCGCGTACAGCGTGAAGGTGGCGTCCTTGGTGCGGCGCACCAGGTAGAAGTGAAGTGTACGGTGTACTCACATGGCGTCGCGTATGGCCTTGACCCACTTGCGCTTGGCGTCGTCGGTGCGCGCGTACAGCGTGAAGGTGGCGTCCTTGGTGCGGCGCACCAGGTAGAAGTGAAGTGTACGGTGTACTCACATGGCGTCGCGTATGGCCTTGACCCACTTGCGCTTGGCGTCGTCGGTGCGCGCGTACAGCGTGAAGGTGGCGTCCTTGGTGCGGCGCACCAGGTAGAAGTGAAGTGTACGGTGTACTCACATGGCGTCGCGTATGGCCTTGACCCACTTGCGCTTGGCGTCGTCGGTGCGCGCGTACAGCGTGAAGGTGGCGTCCTTGGTGCGGCGCACCAGGTAGAAGTGCGCCGCCCAGCGCGCCTCGCGCCGCCCGCAGCCCTCCTCCACGCGGTACTCCGCCAGCCGCACGCCCACGCGGTACGAGTATTGGTTGTCCTAGGGTCAAATACGCACATAATGAAGTCTTAACACTGAACAACCAAAAGGACAAAAAACCTTTTATACCTCTTCTTGCAACCAAACTGTTATTCTCAGATCGGAGTATAAGGATAAGGATTCACTACATAATGTGAGTAGGTACCTTAACAGGTTTGCAGAGCAGCATGAGCTTGTCGAACACGAACACGTATCTGGAGCGCAGCTTCTGGTCCTCGTGCGCCTTGACCTTGAGCTCGCCGTCCAGCAGCAGGCGGCCGTACGCCGCCAGCCCCGCGCCGCCCGCGCCCAGCGCGCCGCCCTCCCAGTCTATTATACTCTCCTGATAAATAACAACACCAGTCTATAATGAAAGTTTAGAAATATAATACCATATTAATAAGCTGTAATGGCCATAGATAGTGAACTGTTAAGCCGAAGGTTCCAAGTTGTATTTTAAGGCTCGCACAAATTTTCGATTTATACGTGTATTTATCACAATAGGTACGCTTAAACATTCCGTGCAGTCTAGCAACCGGGTCTTGGATTAGACTATAGGGTATAATCCACCACGCTAGGGAAGACTGTGCCTATTGCCTAATAAAGAACATCATGTAGTTAAACAAAATATATGACAATAGTCTTCATACCTGCACTTTAGCTAGTAGCGAGAGCACTTCGCTGTCCCTCTTGACCTCGTTAATGTACTGCGCGACGTCCACCATCGCCTCCTTCGCTCGCTCCAACCCGCGGAACTCTTCATGATTCTGCAGGCAAAATAGGGCAAGTTAAGGTGGAAGCTCCACGCTAGCCCGCGAAATCAAATTTTCGTACGTTTGCAATTTGCCGGTCATTGTCAGACTAAACATTAAACAAAATATGATTTGCGCCTGTAATAGGTATTTAGTTACAGAATTGTAATCATTTAAATCAATAAAACAGCCCTGAAAGTGCATATAACTGCATTGATTGACTTTTTCATGAAATAGACAATCAATGCAGTTATATGCACTAAACTGGCTACCGTGAAGCTTCCACCTTAAGTGTTTTCTTTTTATGGTTAACTAATCTTCATTGGTCAATTTTATTGGCTTTTTTTGAACGTCAACAATAAAGACAGCCCCAAAAACGCCCGCCTTTTACTTTCGAGTTGGTCTTACATTGGATACGTTCAACATCATCAAATTAGTGAAAGGGGGAAATAATAAAGAGAAATAGAAAACGGAAAAGGGGGTACCAGTGGCAGCCGTTGTTCTCCGAAATTAATTGGATTTGAACCTTATGTCAATGGCATACTAGACACATAGCCTTCGAACGAATAGTCGGAGTTGCTACGAACGTAATGTTACACGATCATTACGTTCGTAGGTCACATATTAAATTTTATGCCCTGTCTAAACACGATTTCTCACAGAAAAATACGCATTAAGCAATAATCGCACACGCAGCGGTCGTGAACAAACTTTCCATAATGAAAGTATATTGCATGCAAAGTGCAAGGTTGTATGTCCTCGTAGTTTTGAAAGTTTTCTAACAAAATGGCCACAATATACATAATATATATCACGCCTGTAGTTCCGACAGGATTAGGCAGAGATACCTACACTTTTTTAGCCCAAACGTAACCTAGTAACTTGCCAATGATTTGTGTCATCGTGGTTTCAGACGGTGGGTCACATTTGTGAGTTATCTAATTATAACACGATATTTCTAATAAAAATACAATTTTCTGGTCGATTAAAATGATCACCCCCTGGATACGCTCTTGGCTTCAGATTGTGTCACTCACCGGTTGTGTTTCATGCACCAGTTTGTCGAGCAGCAGGTGATACTTCAGTACCCTCTGCATCGGCACCGACAGTATATCCCGCAGTTGTATCCGACCGTCGCTGTGTTCTTTTTGACATTTCTGTTAAACAAAAATATGTTTTATTCTCTACGACATAAGGTTCGTTAATGTTTAACCAAGATATGATTTTAAAGTTTTTCCAAAAAGTCCACTGTAATCTGTCCTGTACTCATCATTTTATCCCTGTCGATGAATTGATATTATGCATTAGATCCACTGGAATCCACTGGATGCGGGCGGCATATGACCGGTCGTCGTGGCGATCCTTGGGGGAGACCTATGTCCAGTGGACGTCTAACGGTTGAAATGATGATGATGATGATGATTAGATAGAACGAGACAAAAAAATATCACGTTCAACAATAGTTATTGCATTTTGAAACTCTTCGCAGTTCATTTGAGCTTTATCCATATCCATACTAATATTATAAATAGGAAGTATGTCTGCTTTCTTTGTCCGTTACCTCTTCACCCTTAAACCGCTGTACCGATTTAAATAGAACTTTGTATAAAGATAGTTTGAGTTCCGTGAAAGAAAATAGGATAGTTTCTGTCACCGATATAATCAACAACGTAAAAGGGTTGGAAATTTATAAGCATATTTATGAAAAGCCGATTGGTTAAAATAATTAATTTTGGGCAAACGAAGTCGCTGGCAAAATCTTGTACTTAGATAAAAACGACGCTTTTAAGCGCATAGCAACAAGTATTACATTTTTACTGTGTCAAGTTTTTTGGTGTCAGTGACTGATCAAACCGGCTATTGATATTGAGACACATTCCTCACAGATAATAAATATATGAGACACAAAATGAATCTATCTGTTACATTTTAGCAAATAATGTTTCAATGTGGAATATTATCTATACTAATATTAGAAATGCGAAGGTAGGTATGTCTGTCCGTTACCTCTTTAATAAAATTTTGTATTAAGATAGTTTGAATCCCCGAAAAGGATATAGGATAGTTTTTTTCCCGGAAATCGTACTTTGTAATCGGGCCACAAGCTTGTCTGCCAACTTAGAAAAAAAAACTTCAGTACTTACAGCTAATTGTTTATTGAAGGTGGAGTCTCTAGCGTCCAGAGTCTTGAGGGTGTCTTGCGCGGTCGTGAGGTTGGAGCAGTAGTCGCCGTACAGTAGCAGTCGCTCCCGCCACGCCAGGAACACGTCCGCTAGCCGCGGCGTGCCGCTGCCTGGCACGCACGCTTCTGTCGCCAGCTTTAATTGCCGAAGAAGACCCGAGTGTGTCTCGTGAAGCTCCTGTAGAGATAGTTTGCAATATAGAGCTTTATTTATGTTGAAATAAGTATTATATTAGAACGTTAATGTAACAGTAATCCACAGTAGCTTTGTTTAAAAGTCTAGTCGCGTAGGTGTAAGAAATCTTATAATGTTGTACTTTCTAAAACAATGTGAAATGTACCTTCAGATGTACGAAACTAAAGCTCAAAATTTAAAGACAACATACAATAAGCCTGTTTTCGTAAAAATCAGCAAAGTGTCACCCACAGTTGTTGTATTGTGTTTTTGTTTGTAATGGGACTCAATAGTAATAATAAGACAAATAAACCTAAGCATCGAACCCAGGACTACAGCCATTTGCGACTTAATCACCGATGTACATTGAACCAGAAAGATAATTAAAAAAATCTCACCTTAATGCCAAAAAATATGACTTGCATGTCCTGAGGCTTGAGGTACGGCATCAATGGCCTCAAAAAATATTTGACGATTTTGCTCAAAACATCCACATAGTTGTTCTCCGTATCTACAAGCTCCCTTATCACATAATCTCTCTTTTCTAAACTATGTGACGATGTTGCTAGCTGAAAATATTAAAAAAAAATATTATTATAAATTCAAAAGAAGTAAAAATAATGCTTGGACAAATTCAGAGTTATTGCAAGCGTATTATAAATCATTTTTAAATGAATAATATTTTTTTATCAATCCTCTGAATTTGTCCCACTGTTTAGAATTAAAGCGAAAGCGTATTGAAACACCGTAACCGATCTACTTGTACCAACGACCTAAACTAAATCTACCAAAATCTGTATGTGCGTGTTTCTATAACGCAATGTTCCATTCAACCAAATATCTTGCAGGATATTGACGTCCTGATAACATGCAATAAGATGCAACGCGATCTGCATAATGTGGCATTACGTACAATGTAGAACACTGAGAAAAAAAAACCGTTCCGCTACACGTGTACCGCGTTATTCAATAACAACTTATTTTTATACACTTACATTGAGATATCCGCTTATTTTTATCATCAGGAACGCAACGCTATAGAAACTGGGTGTATATAAAAAGAGTGATAGCAAAACTAATAGGCGCGTTGTAAATACATCGTGATTCGAGGAGCAACAGTGCCATGCCATGCATAATTCAATTGCTACGGAACGATTTGCTAAACTTTTACTTGTCCGGTTGGAATTTAATACGTCCGTCATCCGTGAACGTGGTGTTTTTGTTCGGAACATTGTAGATACAAAGTTTGTCGGTTTTGTCGCGAAATATAATAACTGAGGTATCTTCTTTGATTTAATAACTTTTTAATAAAAAAAGGAAAACCAACTTCAAAAACTAATAAGCAAAAAATAACTTCATACAGTTTTACCTTTTTTTAGTTTTAATGGTATGAAGTCGGTGCCGATGATGTGGTGGTTTTAACCACCCAACATACATACATAACCAACATACATAAAAAACAACATACATAAACCAACATACATAAAAAAAAAAAAAAAATCCGACGAATTGAGAACCTCCTCCTTTTTGAAGTCGGTTAATAAAATGTAATATTCGGTTTGGTACGTTTGAAAGAAAGATACATATCACTCAACATAAAAGTAGCAAAATTATTATAACACAATTAGAGCGATTTATCTTCGCAAAAAAAGGGGTCGGGTTCAAAATGTATACATTCGTTCACCCCTTTTTCTAGAGCATACAAATTATATCAGCAGGAAGTTTCTGCTAATCTTGGGTCTTAGATTACTTGCATATACATGTGTGTGTGATCTGAATGCGTTTAACCGCGTCTTATCTGATGCAAAACACAGATCGTGTCTAAGATAGAGCACGCTACTAATTAATTAAAAACCCTGTTGACTTTGGTCACATACACACGCGACGGAACACAGTAAAACTGGCGCCGATCTAGCCTAGCCTAGGCAGATCATTAAATCCTACCACTAAGCATGCGGGCTTCGGAAAGTTTTGTATAAGTGTATAAATCGAAACCCGTAACAATACCGGATGGCATCGACAACTTATATGCAGTAATATTTACGAGATAAACATTAACTGAAAATAAATTTCTAAGTACCAGTATCAGTAAAGTGTTACTACATACTATTAAAAAATAATTACTGACCTATTTAGTATTTGATAGTACGCGTACGTACACATACGACGGCAAACAATGCTGGTTATATTTTATTGTATTGACTCTATTACTAATTTATTTGTCCGGATGGCAACCCCAATTTACTAGGAAATAGGTGGAGGTCTTATTATGTACATATATGTAGGTGCAGTACACCTAAGTTTATATAACACAGAATGAAATCTTCGTCTCATGTCGATGGCACAATTAAATTAATTTAGCGCAGTAGGTGCCCGCGGCGAGTGCATTGTTAGCGTTCTAGTTAGTCTTCCAGGGTACAAACATCGCTATTGTGTATATTAAATAATAATCTAATAGAAATCCTATTCTTGCCTATTGATTGGTTCTATTTTGAATTTAAAGCAGTGTATTTAGATAATGTGATCAACTTTTTAAAATTAAAATAACAAGTATCAAAATATGTACATTCATAAATTAAGATAAGTCATATTTTTCTGTTCCCTGTGAGTTGAGTAAAGTCTTAACCAGAAGGTCTGCCATATGTCACATAATATGTTATTAATTTAATAAATAGTAGGTAGTTACTATGAAACAGGTGGAAAGAATACTTATTCATACCAAGCTTATCGTAAAGATTCATTTAAGGGTAACGGGTAGGGGTAACAAACTGATATAAAACGAGTAAGTATATGATTCATGCATGCCAGTTTGAACATTATTAGCGTCTTGCTGGCACTGTCAGTCCTCCCACCACCGGAAGCAAATCAAACAAAAATAAAAATAAAAGGGGGGAACCCTAGCGTACTGTGTTGAAAGCGGGCGGCTGCACGGGCGGTAGGTCGCGCACGCTGTTCTTGACCGCGCACAGGTCGTGGTAGATCTCCTCGTCGTGGATGCGGGCGCAGTAGCTTGCGTACTCACCGACGTCCGCCGCGGGTGCGCACGCGCCGCCGCTGCGTTAGCGACCCACCAATGTTACGGTCATGCACAAGCTTACGTATCGCTTTTGGTTAACTAGCCTCTAGGTTTTACGGACTATAGGTACTTTAGTTTTGCTATTAGAGACACTCGATGTATACACTAAGTGTACCGTGTGTAGTGTCGTAATCTAAGCGTACTTTAAGGCCGCAATTATATTACGAAAAAAGTGGCATGAAAGTACACTCAAGTACTCATAAAGATACGACGCTTGCATAGTAAACTTCAAGTTTTACATCGTTTAAGTCGTATCTTTATGTGTACTTGAGTGTACTTTCATGCCACTAGTTTCGTAATGTGATTCTCGTTTAAGAGACTAGATACTGTATTATGTGCTAGAGCTAACATTATCCAGTCTGAGAAATAATTATGACGCTTTTCTTTCTGTATCGTGTCATAACTCTTCCACTACGGAACAATGACAGTTCTAAACAGTTCATAATACGTTTCCAGGCCTTTAAATGTCTCTATTGCAAATGAGTACAGCTAATGAGCTGCCGTACAATTTCGTGAAAGTGCACGTTCTGAAGCTCGTTATAGCGGGCACTCAGTTAAAGTGTGGAATCTAAATGATTTCTAAATGTTGTTTTTGGCTCTGATTATGTCTGGAGCGCTAATGAAACAAAAGCGAATACGAAAAAAAAATTGAGGTCCATGTATTTATTTGCACGTCGATATTTCGCAACCTGGCCGTTTTTTAATAACGTATGTATTTTAAATAACAGTATAAATATACTCTGATAAAAGAATATACGGACCGCCAAGCCGTTGAAATATCAGTGCGCAAATTTTAGAAATGACAAAATAAAATATGTACAAAATTATAACTAGAGCGTGATATGAAAATCTAACAACAAACTATGTCGGTTTTCAACTGCTTAAATTAAACTTTGTTACTTTAGATCCTGTAGGCGGATTGCCTGCTTTGAATTACACACGGGTGCCCACTTAACGTTGTAGACGTCTAAATCTACTAAAACTATTTATTTTTAAAGGAAATGAATAAAGCATAATACTCAAGTTGATTAAAAAAAATCCAGTTAGACAACATCACATAAAATATTTGCTACCGAAATACATGAAGATAATTACTATAACAGGATACGCTAGCATAGTTTAACATCGTTTCGCGATAACAGTATAAGTTTCAAATGTACTGTTATGATAGATCGATACCCAAATATCGATAGCGAAACAAAACTCACGACGAAAATATAATGTTTTTGTATAATGCAGCACAAGCTATGGTCACAACTACCCTTTATTCCATGACAGCTGATGGAATGAAGGACATTGAAACGTTGACTTGGAACAAAGTTAATAATTTTTTTTTTCTAAATTTCAAACGAGGGTTAAATATGTTCTATTTTTAGACACACCAATCCATAATGGTGTTTAAACAATTGCAGACTGTTCTTTTGAACTGTTTAGTAGTTTTATTATAAACGAATGTCTATGGTGTTTCTTGCCGGATTCTTCTGGAAATCAACTCATTTTAATCGTACAATAAGAATCTTAACGTTTCATTAATGCTAGAAAGCGCTTATTTGATTTTGATTAATGTTTAAAAGCTTTTATAGTTATTTTAAGTACCTACAATATTTCATTAAATCATATACCTATTTTACACGTGCTATTTTTAACAAGTTGTATTTCTAAAGGAGTGTCGCTAAAATAACTGGTCTACAGAAATTAAACAAGTGACTATAGTAAAATACAATTGTTTCTAGGTGCGAAAAGTATCACTTGAGCAAATTTTATCTGATAGCTATTGACACTTTGGAAATGAAAGAGAAAGACAGATAATTGCATCCAGGTGGGTTGCCGTCGTAAAACAGTCAATAACCCTAGTCCACCCTAGTCCCGTTTCCCACTTGCATCAGTCTTCTTTGTTAACATTTCAAAGATTTTAATTCGAATAGACCATTGTTTTCAAATGACAATAACTAGTCTGCCTTCGATAGATGCTGTATAGGATACGAAACGTCGGCAGAAAATAACATCAATATACCAGGAATCAATCCATGAAACGTTATTTTATTTCAATGCCTTATATTCGCTTTAGTAAACGAAATCAATATAAAATTAACTAGTTGTACGCATTAAAATAAAGGGTCTTATAAAGAAGAACTACCAAGAAACTTTACTTCGTAGTGGCAGTTGAGATTTTACTTAAAAAAATATTAGTGAGCTCAAATATTATTTGGTTTACGACCTAAAACCTAAAACGTGCTGAGAAAGGAGGTTTTTATATTAATGTCACCATAACTTGGCTGCATTATCTCCGTCGGAAGACTTAGAAAACTATACTGAAGTGCGGACATGAAAAGCTGCTTATAACTATTAGGTACCCAATGGTTAAATCATTAATCCAATTAAGTTTACCCAAAGTGGTTTTTAGATCAGTTTCCATGATGTTACATATCAATAGTCGCTATGTTTGCTATCATGCCCCTATGAAGCGTATCTACACGTCGAACTATTGGCTGGAAGCGAGACAATGACCACCTCTCATGTTAACATCACGCTTGGTACAATTCAAGGTCTTTGAAATTACTCTTATGAGTAGGTTTTGAAGTACAAATACTTAGGGAACACAAAACAATATGTATAAGAATCAAATTATATTTTTTATAAACGTAACTAAAAGGACCAACGGGATTTTATAAATTTGTTTGTCATCTTAATTTTTAGCGTTAAACAGATAAAATAGTTCGGTTAGTAACATATCTGGACATTATGACAAAGTGCCATCTAGTTCTAGATGTTACATAGCTTTTATTTTTAAAAACCTACCTACATATATATAGAAACATCCATGGCTCAAATACAAATGTCCTACCCATACTCATCACACAAACATTTGCCCCACCGGGATTCGAACATTTAAAACAGAATGTAGCCTTTACTACCGTGCGCTTATCGAATCGTTAAATATAAATTTATATGAATTATTACGAAATAATACGGTTCACCCATAGTACATAGTAAAACGCACCACAATTTCTGGCTACGATCTAAACACGAACGTGTAAACGTGACTATTCACAAAACTTGCCCAGTTATCTGGACATATTGTTTGTTATTGTTTCATCCATGTTGAAGGGAAATAAAGCAGCTGATTTTGTAGAATTCGGCTAACATGCCGAATTCTAACAAACAAAGCATTAACGTTGTCTAATTTCGTAAGTACAGAAATTATTATTTTTATATCTTGGGAATTTTAAGACCCAGAATTTTAAAATCCTAAATGTATTATGAATCCTAAAACGTAAAACTACTTAAGGTTTTACGTTTATCCATAATTTACGTAATCCTATAATTCTCGTTCAAAAGTTCAGATGTTTATTTATCTATTTATATATTATGTAGATTGACAGTGCTAGTCATTGAAAAGCGTAGCCTTCGTATTTTAAATTATTTCTATCGTCAATGTCATGACCAATTGATTGATCTATGCAGTGCACTAATAACACAGCGGGATTTTAATTAATTGTATATGGAAATAATAGAGTTCAAGGAAGTAAAGCATACATTTTAAAGTGTCATTACCATAAGATGATTAAGTCGCTAGTATCATAACGCCATTACTGCCTTGCGTGCTTGGCTAGAATACTTGGCGGTCAGTGTAGCATAATAAGTAAGAAATAGACATAGGTATTTAGCTAGCCTGATTTACGACGATCATCCGTGTATCTAAGAATAGATATTTTAGATGAAATTTAATTATTTTTGTAAAAAAATCTAACTGTTATTTCGTACTCAGTAGTGTTTTTTAAACGCAATACAATGTTATACTTTTAAAGTTAAAGAAAGAAACTAGCAAAAAGTAATTGAATTTTAATATTCTTAACTTATAGGACTGTGGTTCGTCGAAATAATGATATTAATAGCTCTGTTCCCGTGAGTGCAGTTAATGGATGGTAAATATGTACAACTAGGTATGTACTTAGGTGACGTGCACAAGAGACATAATTTTCTTTTTATTTCCGCCTTTATATTCACTTATATTATTCACTACTATATTCAAATTTATCAGACTTCATCACGAATCTTCAGTGGACCATACAAGTTTCACGCTATACTTATGTCTATGGGACTGTCCCACATCCTGTCCCATCCATCATATTTTGAAGTACAACAGTCAGATAAATGGACTCATAAACATAAAGCATGACTAAAATTTTCGAAGAAATACCCGAGGTAGCTTATCTGTTGTTATCGGGTTCCCGCGGACGGCGCATCGCATCTAATAAGAGCTCAATTGTCGTAGTCGTAAGAATTCACATTACGTCATTCCGCGGGTTGATTTCAAAATTACTTTCGTTAATAACGTCAATTCGCTTCAAATTAATTTCGCTGTCTGAAACTTTCTAACGGACGTTGCGGATTTCAGCTGACAGTAAATTAATGGTTAAAATGTCCAACAATATGAACACTAAGTGATATGTATAAATGCATTCATTAAATGTTATTGCTCTACCTATACAATGCATAATTTTGCAATCCTGTGCAGATTAGCGATGAAAAAAGCAGGAAAAATTCCCGTTTCTTTCCAATTCCGCTGTTTTTTTCAATGTTTCATTCGAAAGTTTCAAGAAAATTTGCCAGTATATATTTCATGTTTTTTTCCAATAAAACTGAAAAAAACAAAGAAACAGGAAACTTTCATGTTTTTTTCCAATAAAACCGAAAAAAACAGAGAGAAACGGGAAACTTTTCATATCTTTTTTTTTCAAATACGTACTGTCGAGTTGATTAATATATTGGCATTGTGAAGGATTCAAAATATTGCAAGCGTTCGAAAGCTCAATAAATTTTATAGAACATAGATAAAAAATATGTCCTCATGTAAACGGTTCAGTAATATATACCGTACATAAGGCAATAATAACACAAAAACACAAAAAGCTGCAGCTTTAACGATAAATAAACTAGCTTAAAGTGTCCCAAACTACTCATAGGGCGTAGCGAGATTTCTCACTCAAATTGAGCTGCACGACTGGGGAAGTACCTCCGCCTTACAGAAGATCGCAGTGAATTAACAATAGTTGTCTTTCTGCGAGTGAGTAAGGTTACCAGAGCTCATTGGGGGAGTGACTATTCTGATAGCATGGGAATTCCGTTTACTGTCAGTTCAGTAACTCCCTGATTTAAGAAACCTGAACGGTTTCTAAGGAGTTTGGCAACGCATTTGCAAGCCTCTGGTGTTGCAAATGTCCATGGGAGGCGGTCATCACTTACCATCAGGTGAGCCGCCTGCTCGTTTGCCCGCTTATCCCAATAAAAAAAAATTGTTTTGTGTTACACCTATTGAAATATATTTCAATTGCAATAAAACTTGTTTTTTTCATCTTTTCAAAACATGACCCGAAATATTCGAAAAATTCCCGTTTCTTTCCAAAGGATTCCTTCTGATAATTTTTCTATGTGACATGTGAAAAAAACGGAAAAAAACACAATTTGTTTTTTTCGTGGAAAAAAAAACAATTGTTATTTTCGGCATTTTCAACGCTAGTGCAGATCAGGCAATATAATTATGTATATTAAAATTATTGGTTATACAGTTAATGCGGCAAATCGCAATGCGGTCGTTACAGAAAGAAAGATGGACTGATCAACGAACTCAATTTAGCAAGCGTATTTACAAGTAAGAATTTGCCGTTATTTTTTGCGCACACCCACGAACGGTTTTCTTTGGATATCACGTAATACATAAACAAAAAATATTTTTTCGAAGCTTTGTTAAATGTAAGAGAAAAATGTCTGGTATAAACTCAAACAAACCTACGCACATGTTTTATATATGGAGATGTAGATATGTTTTCTGTACCAGAAACCCTGATCTAAGTTGAATAGATAGTAACTTTTGCTTGTTCATTCGCTATTGTTGAACCTAGAACGCTACAAAAGTATACGTAGTTACTATAGCATTGATATCTGAAAAGTACGATTGAAATGGTAACGTTACGAAACCAAAAACTAAATGGTTCCCATTTGACTTGTAATCGTGACAATTACCGCAAAAGCAACGCTTTCAATTAAATAGTGAATTTGAGAACGCTATTTGTTTGAAGCCACACGACACTTCATAGTTATGAATTAGAATCTATTTTTGAGTTTAATAACTTCTGAAAGTCATAAAGTCGACGTCTCGATTACAATCAGGGAATTGGGTTGGAGACCTTTCGTGTGGGAAGCACACAAATAATGTGGTCGGCCTACGCGCTCGGTCGTCAAACAAAAATACTATTCAATTATACTTGCGTAATGAGATTTAGTTAACAAGACATGTAAAAGATGCTCAATTTCCAATACTATTTCTATTCTTTAGTAGGTACCTATTCCTTTTCATGTGAAGAATAGATCAGTACTCAATAGCCACCTTAATGGTTTGGAATATTTTTTCTTTGTAACGCGATTGACAGATTGTTCTGAGAAACATTAGCCAAACCCTTTACTACGCGTAGGTGTTTCAAAAAGTGAACTTTAAGTGAAAAAGTAGCACGGTCCTGCCGTCTGCTTATAACAATATACCGCTATCACTGATCTGTCAGTCTAGCAAAGTAATACCCATTATGTTGTCGCCAAGTTGCCGATAAAACTAAAATAGTTTGCATACCTACATGTGCTCGCAGTTGGTAGAAGAGTAGACCAGCAACTCTTAATACAGTAGCGACTAGCCATAACCATAACCACTAGCGGGGAGATCTACTTTCAAAGCGACCACACGCAGAAAATATGTTTACATAAAAAAAAATCTTTAAATTCATTTTATTCACTCTAATATTGTCGTTTTATTAATGTGAATTAGTCAGGTTGATATTTTTATTTTATTTTATTTGGTTTTTAGGTTGATATTGATTTAGATTGGATTGGTTAATTGGTTTGGTGTCCAAACTAGTAATGTTTTTGGTTGAAAGTGCTTTTATTGTATTGATGTTTGTGAAATGCGTATTCAGTAGCATTGTAACTATCATAACCTGCAATTATAATTATACCGACAAACTGAAGCATCATTATAGCGCTTCTAGGAACGTTGTGCGCCAAACACGTAAACCGCGTAGGCGTTGGAGCCACGTAATCCACAATTCTGCAAAGGACACGTGCAGACTGTACCCAACAAGACAATAAAATAGAAAGTCCCCAAAATTCTCCCACGTACCACGAATTAATTAAATTAAAAGTTTTACCACATTACGAGAGTGCACGGTTTACCGTGACAAAGGTTGTGTCATCCATATTTGTTAGAAAGGAACTGACATGAAATTACAGCGAATTTATACAACATGATCCCCTTATTTAAAAAGAGCCTGAATTCGGTCAGTTAATTTAATGTTGCTATTTGAAGGGATTGTATTCATCCGAACTTCAGGGATTTGTACCAATTTGTCTGTAATGCTTCAGGAAGTTGCTATAGTGACGGAGGCTGTCTTGAAATTTTGTGTGACAAACTTAATGTAGGGAACTTATGTTCCAAGAAATCTACTACTATTATAACAGTGTACATTGTTTATTGCTGAATGTATGAGAAACAAACTGCGATGTTATATTTAGATAGCGTCGAGAAATAAACCCAAGAATGAGCATTAACACACGCGCAGTTCCGCGGGCGAGAGCTATTTGTCTAACGCTAACAGAACTTTTAACTTTATTTGTATAGTCACTAAAGTACGAAATGCCGTACTGTACGCACATCAGATGACTGGTCAATTATACAAGCAATCGCTGGTTGCATAGCGATCAGTTAGGGTATTCATTGAGGAGAATTCATAATTGATAAGTGACAACTGATGATAGACAAAGTTATACGATACAGAGTATCAAGAGAGTATCGAGGAAATTCTTAAACATCACGTTTTCGGTATTCTATAGAGCTCTAATAAACCAAAAAAAGGAATGACTTGACTAGTCCAATACGTGTCCGTCGTATGAGTTTCTTATGGCTATTAAGTATTAAGTATATTATGTATTTCGTATAAGAAAATATTGCTGTTTATTATAATTATACCTAGTTGGTCCACTTGTAAAACAACGTCCAAAAGTTAAAACACAATAGTGTTAGAATTTGAGATAAAATAATAATAACGGCCGCGAATGTGGTTTTTCAAGTCACGAATCACGATCATCTAGCATCTAGTATTTTTTAACCCCGATTCATTCAGATAAAACGACACTAAGCCCCTATTGGTTTCAAGCTTCTAGTTTTAAATAACAAAAGGATCAACTATTGTTGTTTGATGATAACGGAGTGACCGGGGATCATGGTTTGAATATTAATAAGTCAGATGAAAGTAAATCGTATTAGAATGTACCAAGCGTGATGTTAAGCCGTCTAACCGAACGAATATTTGCTTTTACGGCCAAAAATGACTCCAGTTAGCCGCCTAAATACAGTGATTCCACATTTAAGAGGCGTGTGCACTTTTAGCAAAGAATTCGCTAAATACTTATAGAGTCACCGACTGTTTGCAATAACGGGTTTTAATTTGACGTATCATTATAAATTCAACGGAAAAAGTTAAATCGAGGCTAATTATTCGCCAAATCTGACCGTAAAAATACAAATATCTGTAAAAAGTACTATCGAAATAAGCCACCTCTGGCGTAGCTGAGGCGAACTTGACGTAACAGAGGTCCTCGTAAATCTCCTCCACTCTGTCCTCGCAGGTGGCGCTGGGTATCGTGAACTGGACCCAGGGGACCTCCGCGGCGGCGGGGTGCGCGGGACAATCGTCCATGACGCTGGAGTACGGGGGAGGCTTCATGCTCGTTTCCGAACTACTACAAGGGGTGTTAAATTATGTTGTACTTTGAACGTTAAGAGTGCGGAAAGTTACGGCAGGTAGTACTTACACAGATTGCAGATCTTTGTATATGTCCTCTTCTGATTGTGTTCGGAGGGCTGAAAACGGTCTGGAATAAATTTTGCAGAGTTATTTATCTGATTCATACATTTATACGAATTCTGTTGTATTTTTAATTTTTCTTAAAGATCCCCTAAGACTCCCATATCCTGATGTGGGGATACCATTTTATCTTAAAGTATTTTTTTTTAAACTGGGCTTCATCAAAATATCTCATAGGTTTTTATAATCATCCCTGCTGCTTATGAAAACCAGAAAAAAAAGCAGAAAAACGACTTACTTGACATTTTTGGCCAGCGTCTTCGGACACTGGCTGAGTTTGGCGAGCGTGCACAGCACACGGTGGAAGTTAGACAGGTCGAACAGCATGGACGGGTCGAAGAGATCCGTTTCCCGCAGCTCGAACACTTCGTGACATGTGCGCAGAAACACCTTGATGTTGCGCATGCACAGGAACTGGAGACAACGGGAAATAAAACGTAGGTATAATGTGCGTCAATTGTATCCACAAATGGTAATTGGCACAATGGTAATTTAGATGAAATAGTTGTATAGAGAAAGAAAGAAAGCAGAAGATAGAAAACAGTAGCGATTCCTCCACCGACAAAAACTGAGCTCCTAAATGAATAATAGTGGTATGGAGATAGTTCGAGTCCCAGGGAAAGACATAGGATAATTTTAGTCCCGAAAATCGTCCTTTAAAAGTGCAAAAAAGGGGGTAAAAAATTGTATGTGGCATCGGTAATCATTTCTTAAAAGAAGAGCATAGGAAATAATTAAGGAGATTGATGGAAAAGCCAGTTGCATAAAATTACAAATTCTACACAGACAAAATGACAGACAATATAATTTCACGGAAAAAATAGGTTGAATTTCTAAATTTTTGAACATTATTTTGATGCTGTCAACAATAATTTTTATGTGATAAGTTGATAACCTGTATTTGGTTCATCAAATACTAAAATACAATGTTGATAACTAATGTAAAAAGCGTACATTGTCACTTAACTAGTCTTAGTTTTACTACAATCAATAACTAAGTATGTAAAATACAGATTTTTATGACCTGTAAATTACACTGAAAGGTTCATAAATAAACGTTCCATAGATTAGTATCATTATTATATCGTTATTGATAAAGATTATAAGTATTATTATGTATGTATGTATGTATAAGTGTAGATAAAGTAAAATTCAGTAAAGTGACATTTTTGTTATCTATGTATGTTCAGTACCATTACGCCTGTCGTCGTAGGCAGAGGTGTACTAATGTGCACACACATATCGCCGGTATGTTTTAAGTCCCATGTAATAGGGGGGCGAGCCTATTGCCATCAAAGGCACGAATCTTAACTCTATTGAGAATTTTATAGAAAAGCTCAATGACACTGCTCAACCTGAATTGAACCCAAGACCTCTTGCCCAGCAGTTGCACTCACAACTCACACAATGAGGCAGTCAGTGTTCAGTAATCAGTAGTAACATCCTATGCCTACATGTAATATCTCAATTATGTAAATAACATGCCATATACTGAAGGGCATGTAAAATCAATGTTAACTGAAAATTATGAATATGTATTACAGTCTTCAGTTATTGAGGTGTATGAATATTTACAAGCTGAGCTGTGACACTAACTTATAATAGAATATTACGCACTATGCATAAACATATTAAAATTCAATTGAATTCAGTTGTTTTTGTGGATTTTAAAGTTGATCTTTAAAATTAAAATCTGGTCTATGAATACCTGAAATTTTTGTCACCAATACATTTCATTTTGTGAACTTATTTTTGTGGTAAACAAACTTGCCATACGACAAATAAGGTGATTTTAAACATTTATCTTAAGTTTTTTTTTATCATTTACTTTAACAGTATTCCACAGAATAACATGTGGACTCCTGTTATAACTTTGGAATTTAAAATGATAATTTTTAACACATTTAAGCACATATTCTTGTGTGATGGAACTTAGGGACCAATTTAATCCACCCTCCTAAACAGAGAATTGTCCTATTCTAACTAAAACTCATAAAACATTATGACCGTCTTAATATAAATGTAAAGGGTGAAATTTTATGGCCACCAGCTGAAACAATATGGACTGAAATAATAAAACTGATTTATTTTAAGCATTAAGGAGTGTGGCAGAGATCAATCCAACAAAAACATTAATTATATATGAAACATCACTTGTTACTGTTATTCTTATTATAATCATATATTAAATAAATCATTTAATGTTCATTTGGAGATTTAACAGTAAACTTCCAATTTCCTCATTTCAAGTATTCTTGTAACAGGAAAGAGTTGATGTATTACATAATTATTTTATAACAATACCCATAATATTATTTCATATGTACAAATATGTATTCATTGAATTTTCAATTCAGTAACAATGGCTTTTATGCTTGAAAACATAAAGCAGCCAAACCATGATAATCTTCTAGTCTACATCTTATACTATACAACAGTCTACTATTTTGGCTGATATTAAACAATATTATTGCCATTTAGTGGTCACATATTAATGATACTTTATTAAATATTTTTAAAGTAACACAGTATAGTCTGTTCATGGTAGATCCCTATATCTAAATATATGTCAATAACTTTTTGGAAATTTTATGAAAATAAATTAAGATTATAATGAATGAATGATACTACCATCACATAGTTTTATAAGACAGTCTGATTGGTACAAATCCTATAAGAATAATATTTGTGGTCAGTAAACTCTAAATACTCTTCAAATAAATCTATATGTTAGCTTCTTATACTTGTATACACTTACATGCATACAAAATTCTATGAATTGACAATCAGTACTGAGCACCCACTATTCATTCACAACAAGTTTATGATGCAGATAACACCGGAACATATATTCAAAGTCTGTTGAATACGCACATATCAATGGCAAAGCTCCATTCATGATTGCATGCATAATTAACTACACTTACACATAATAACTGTAAGTGTAATGTTAACACATTTGAATATCAAGAAGGTCTGCAATATTTTGTAGCTAAAATATAAAGGTGAGATATTTAAAATAATAAAAAACATAAACTTATTATAGAAATTAAAAACCTTGTCCAAATTTCAAAATCACGAATAAACAACCTAGGAATTAGTTCCACATAACATGCGTGCAGATATTATGTACTAAATTTAATAGTTTCATAGTAATTAGAGTGAAGGTCGCGGCGGCGGGGGCCCAATTACCTGTGCCATCTGAGGCCGCTGGCTGACGTCCTTCATATCGATGCAGCCCGGGTGCAGCACGTTCAGCAGGTTGCACAGCAGCACTCCATCACGCAAGGTATACGCTAGGTCATGAATTGAACTTGTTTCCCAGTTAGCCTTATGGTCGGGACGTAGCAAGCCACATCTCGTCAGCCAGGACGCGCACTCGCGCCACAGATCCTCGCCGCCAGCAGCCATGATTTAAACTAACTTCCAAGTGCACATCGATAAGATCAGTACCGAACACTGCTTTTTAATAATCAACAGGCCATCATTAAACGAGGGTTAATTGATAATTGACATACAAATTGATACAACAAACACAGGACGAACCAAGCGAGCGAGAACAAGGTTTTTTGACAACTGAAGACAGTGTTGCTACATGTCGGTGAAATTAAAATTATCCGCTTGTGCCACTATTACAGATTAGATATATATTATATATGTGCGATTTTAATTTTATACTTTAAATATTAGAAACCCATATAATTATTTTAATGTGAGATTGAAAGTACTCAAAATAATTATTTGAGAGTCTCTGTGTTTATCAAAAGTAAACTTCAGTCTTCAAATGAGGTCAATCAATTAACAGCTGAGCTGTCAACGTAATATTGTATCTAGCAACATTAAATGTATGCGGGGTGACGCGACTGCACGTCGAACGAACGATTTTTCATGAAAATTATTAGAAAAAGTGTCTAAACGTGTAAAATCTGTGTAATTTGAAAGTCAAAGGTAAGTTTTTTAACTATATCGGTATCTTATAATAACTCAACTATGAGTAAACTCTTTTCGATGCTCTAAATCTTTATCTATGACACACCCATGTATCGGCGAATTCCTATGGAATGTCTAACTTTACTAAAGTAATCACGATCCATGAACGCTAGGAGAATCAAAATGGAAACTTATTTGGTTACTACCAAGCAACATTGTGAATTCCCTCGATTCCAGCGGATGTCTAAAATTGACTCCGGCCGTTATCCTTATTAGGTTTATTTTGGAGCATTACGTCATTATACATAAGAGGGAAGTATGTGGGGTCGATAGGTAGCGGCGAATACGCCGACAGCGGCAGTTTTATTGCGGTAGAGTGTTGGTGGTGCGTGTCGGGCAGGGCGGCAGAATCTGGAACACTGCGACGTGCGACCGCTGTGTCGATAGCCTGTACTTTCTATCTGCAGAGTGCACACAATCTAGGCTTCGTGATCAGTATACCTATAGTGTAGTGACTTGTGTATTGCTGAGTAAAAATATTATTTTTGGTTCACTTGTCTGTTTTGTAAGGTAATTATAAAGTTGTTTTTTTTGCTTGGATTAGAATATTCCTGTGGTATTTTACTCTTAACTATCAGAGTTGCTAAGTACATAGGATTGCCTTGGAAGGTAATTTTATGAATGCCTTTTTTTCATTCTACCTATTTTGTAGATAGCCATGACTGACTGACTATCTAGAACAATTGTACATCATAATAATATAGATTATTTTTGTCATAATTGCATATATTTTTGTTTACTAAAATCATAATATGGTATTTGTTTGTATGTTATATAAAAACAAACATCAACAAGGAAACAAAGTATTGTTAATTCACAAACATATATATTGAAATTTAAAACAATAATCTATGTATATAAACAGTGCCAGTAGCTTGAATATTAAAAAAGGTAACACAACCGCTGATCTTTATAAAAAGAAAATAACATGCAATTTTTCTATAATAAAATAAAATATCAGCTAGTAACTGAGAGCCCCACCCATACATGACACACATCTTACTAGATTGTTGTGTGTGTGTGTATGTATGTAATGCTAGATCAAGTTGCATTGGTATTGATTACCTGAGTTATGTGTGCACCCAACTGTCACATGCATTTATAGGTCAACTGAAATTCAAATTGCCTGTTTGTTATGTGTTCTTTATTTAAATCAAATCTTATTACTTTTAATTAAGTTCTCATACATAACTTTCCATTTTTCAAATAAGTGAGGTATGTACCATTCATTTAATTTGCCTTATCTGTATTCAAATTACTTAATTACCCAAGTAATTATGTTAAAGTATTTTGAACTTTATTAATGTTTTTAGCAATTATCTGGGTATTGATCCATTTCTTAGGTAGATTTTATATCAAGTTATAATATTGTTAGATGATTGTCTTTGATCTTGAAATACCTAAGTTTACTACCAATGTATTTTTATACAGAAATGGTGGTATATCATCAATTTGTACCTATTACAATAGCAACCACAATTGCTAACATTTTCTATATAAAGATAGTAATTGTACAATCTCAGTACTTATCTCATAATTACATTTACCTGGGCTCAAAATTACTGATAAAACATAAAGGACAACAAGGTGTCATCATGTTCCTATAAATAACTTCTATCAGACTAAAATTTCCAAGTAATCATTTTTGTTTTGTTAAACTTTTCTTTTTTATCCTAAAATTAAAAAATATATTAATATATTCCAAATGTGTAATGAAATAGAAGTGAGATTATTAAAACAGTCAGTCTAGTGAGCAAAGTGGCTGTGATAGTGTACTATAGTGTCTTGAGGGTTTTACCGAAGTCACTGTGGTATCATAGCAGCTTTAATTTAACATAAAATTGGAAGTATTCTTTTACTTTTAGTAATACTTATATTATCAGGTTTTCATAAATACAGCCTTAACTTTAAAAATAAGTTGGTAATTGCATTGCTAAAGGCATATAAGAACAATGTTATCATGAAGTACATAATATTTTACATTGGGGTGAGTCACAAGGCCGTGTGATGTAAGCCTTGTCTGGCTTGAGACACTATGCAGGC
The DNA here is from genome assembly GCA_905163465.1 of Craniophora ligustri. Taxonomy (NCBI): domain Eukaryota; kingdom Metazoa; phylum Arthropoda; class Insecta; order Lepidoptera; family Noctuidae; genus Craniophora; species Craniophora ligustri. The sequence continues at coordinate 15,716,411 of LR990957.1, forward strand.
AAACTACAGTAGTCTCACTAATAAAATACCAATTAGCATTTTATATTTTAAGTGTAGGTACTTACTTTATTTTGGAGGACATGTTCAGATAATGTTGTTAATGTTAAAACATATGGAAAATAAGAAAATAAGCTTAGTTATGTGAGCTTCACAGTCTACTGACTAGTCAGGTCCTGAGATCGATCTCAAGGCACGCATCACTGACGTAGCAAAGTTACGTGCATATTTATCACCTGCTTATATGGTGAAAGAAAACATCGTGAGGAAACCTTCATGCCTAAGAGATTCACGCGATGGCATGTAGTGTGCTACTATAGCCTAATCTCTCTCGAATCAGAGGAGACGCATGCCTAACCGTGCGACAATAATTAGATTGATCATGATGGGGAAAAATATCCCCCTATCTGCTATCCCCCTAAGTATTTGTAATGACTAGCGAAAATAGCTTTGCTTAAAGAGATGTCCAATAAATATTGATTGATCGTAAAATACGCGTGACGGTCGTGAATACTTAATCGGCCTTGTGAGCTAATGTGATTGAGCTGCTTTGAATACAACTCCGACAAGCTATTGTTGCCATAGAACTTCATTTAAGCACATATCATTATACCTTATATACTTATGTGGTGGCATCCTTCCACATCAGTTTATGCATTTGTTTGCAGACATATTAAACAAACATATATTATGTAAAAACTGTTGAGTTGTTAAATGAGATATATATTTTTAACAAATACAGCCAATTGCAAAAATAATACGACTCAAGACAAGTCAAGTTTTTAATATACAGAGGGCGAAAAATAACGATTACATGGTCCTTTACCGTAAAGCATAAAAAAAATGTTGAAGTTTCTATATTATTTTACTCATGGAATTCATCCCTTAATTTTAAAACTTTCTAAAATCTTGTGAACTGCCTCGATGGTCTATTGGTCGTACAGTGCGACTGCCGAGCAAGAGGGTTCGATTCCTAGTTCGAGCAAAGTGTTATTGGGTTTTTCTATGAAATTCTCAGTAGCAGCTCGGAGTTTGTTACCGGTTAATGGTAATAGGCGCGCCCCCTATTACATGGGACCTTAAACATACCGGCGAAACGTGTACATTACTGCACCTCTGCCTAACCCTTGGGGGACGACAGGCGTGATGGTATGTCATGTTCTAAAATTTAAACAGATTTTTTTAAATCTTGCGTGCCTACGGGCAATATAATCACACGCTATTGCTGACTCTTTCATTCGCCAACAACTCAAAGACGCAACACTATTTAATGCTCTTTAAAACAGAGTAGCTTTAGAGTATTTGGCCCGGAATGTTTCTGATGAACAACAATCACTTTAATTTAGGGAAAAAAAATAATTTTAGAGTTTTGCTGTTTTGATAATATGTTAATAGAGCTGTGATAGATATGGGGCTATTGGACTTCGAAGTCCAAAGTCTCTAGGTCGATCTAGGGCACGCACTACAGACTTCGAAGTTACACAGGTGTCTTGTGCTCAAATGGTGAAGGAAAACATCGAAATCTACATGCGCAGGAGCCTTTTTCGATGGCGTCTGATGTCTGCTAGATACACCCACACTAGGCTAGGCGTCGTGACCTATAGCCCAGTCCCTCTCAAATGAGAAGGGACTCGTGTCCAAGAATAAGTAAATAGGTTAATTAACCGTTTTTTCGTAGTTGTACTTCTGCATTGTCTGTATGAATTGGTGATGTCAAGTGTTGCTTGACCTTCTGAGTCAATGAATACAGTGTTTGATGAGATCAGTGGATTCTAGAATAGCTGATGCGTCACTGATAAAGTTACAACTTTCGCTCTTATCTGAGCTATGCTATTGTATTTCTCCGTAAAATTTTAAACTGGTTATTGTACAATTTCATAAATAATATAATAATAATAATATTTCCGGACATTATTACACAGTGCCATCTAGTTCCGTGGCGTGGTTAGCAACGAGGCTTGTGTTACGGATACTAGCTGGTTGATTTTGTTGAATAGTTATTTGTAAATACATACATATTATACATAGATACGTCCATGACTCAAATGTTGATGCTCATCACACAAACATTTGTCCCTACCGGGGTTCGAACCCGGAACCCAGAGCACAGCAGGCAGCGTTAACTACCGTTGAGCTAAACGGGTCGTCGTTAAATAATAATGATAAAGTGGAAATAATTGAAAGCGGATACGGATGTGAATGTACCTACACTTCCTAAGTGTACAAAAAATATAATTAGTGTAGGTACTATAGAGTGAAATATGCGTTTAACATTTTTTATTTGTATTGTTTCAGTTAATTTGACTTTTCCACAATGGAGCAGATACCACCACCCAAAGAGGTGAAGATCCTCGAGACTGCCGAGGATATTCAGGAGAGGCGTGAACAGGTAATGATTTACCAGATTTACCCTCTACGTCTAAAGATTGCGTGTTTGGACGCTTGGTCGAAATTTGTATTAGATTTGACCTATACATGTACAGTATTCGTTATTGGGCTAGTGTACACATGGTCTTTTTTTCTGCACCTAATGGGATAAAGAAGCTCTAGGCTTTAATAGAGGTTTTTGTAAGATTTCTCACAGAAGTTAATTTAATACACAATACGACGAAAAGATATGTGAATATATTTTTGTCGTTAAAAAGAATTACTCTTCTTGTTCATCTTCTGGTTTTAATATCATAAGTGATAAATTAAATTATAAGTGCGTACGCATATGAGGAGTAGGTACCTATTACTAATGAAATTGGCAATAAAATAATTGTAAAATATTCATTTCATACTTAAAGCACAAAATAACTACTTTTGTAATAACTAATTTAAAGTCTAAACGCGAGACAAGGGCTTCATAAAACTCTTCGACCTAGAAACGCCTCCATGCAGGATGTCAGTAACGGTTACTATGCATTCGCACTTTTCCGATTCGAGACGATTCACTCGACTTTACTTTCGTCATTACTTCGCGACAAATGGTTGCTATGCAAACGGTATTATACAGAAAATATCACTTCTAAATCTTCGCAATCTTTACTTAATATGCGAAACATTGGAATATGTAAAGATAATGGTTTGCGCAACTTCAAGTTAATAAATTTCGTGCCAGTACCGAAGTAATTGATTCGGTCTATTCGATACACCCGAACCGAAATCGAGAGATATAAACATCTCAATCGAGAGGCCAAAGTTCTTAGTATAGCAAGTCTACACAATCATATGTGGCAAACCGTGGGCTAGTCGGTTCGTCCCCGTGACTTCTATGCAGGTTCTAGCTTGATGGGTTATTAAATACTGTTGGCCGCAATGCGGGGACTGTACGTAGAATTTGTATGACATTAGAAAGAGCTATCAATGAGCATAATTCCACTTCTACTGTAATACAGATAGGTTCTGTTTAGCCATTACATTGAACTTCAACGGGATGGCAGTCGTACTAGGTTGTGTGAAATACCTCCGCTAAATAATGACGAAAGGTCAACGCGTTAAGTTTTTACATAGATTTATTATTTTCAACTACGTTTAGGGTAGCCGGCTCGCGACGTTCGTGTAAGCACGATATTCGTGATTATATAAACGTAGCGACAGTTTATCTTTTGTTTTGTGTCGTGGTTGTTTAGAAACACAAAGTATCACACAAACACTTTGGAAACTATAGGCCATACATATACATAAATATATATTTATTCCGTGCTGGTAATGAGATCCCGACCTGTGGCACTGAACCTGATACCATAAAGTCAACTTGAATTCCTATTTTATCTTATTGGTTAGGTTAGGTACATTTGATTATTCATAATTATATTATACTGTAGACAGAGGAACATAAAAGCTTCCGTTGGGCTAGTTATAGGTCGATAAGTCTTATGTATTGATATTATTATGATTCAATTTACTTTTACATAGAAAACATTGCACCCATATTTCTTCTAATCTGATAAGTTTACCAGATATGATAGTAACGTCTTGAACATAAGTCGTGCGTCATTGTGTGTTATCAAGCAGCGAACGGCTAAACAAAACGAAAATAAATAATTGATGGTTGCCACGTTGAAAAGTAGAGTCATCAAATTCTTAAACTTTAAACTATAAATTATCCTCATACCATTCCAGAAATGATGCTTGCAGGTTCTAATTACTTGTTGCGGTGTGATATAAATGTATTCCTAACAGCTGAAAAAGATTCTGTGGTCATCTGGCCTGATTAATGACAACAGAGGGAACACACCAGAATTAATACTTCCCTTTAAAAAACAATGACAGGCGTTAAACTTAAAAACATTACAGAGAAAGCTTATACTAGATAACAATATGGGATATTTATATTGAATCTTCATTTAGTTCCTACTCAACTCCACAGGTGTTAAACCGCTATGAAGACTTCAAACAGGAGGCTCGCGCGAAGCGTGAGAAGCTGGAAGACTCGCGTAGGTTCCAGTACTTCAAGCGCGATGCTGACGAGCTCGAGTCTTGGATTCAAGAGAAACTTCAGGCCGCCAGTGATGAGAGCTACAAAGATCCTACCAACCTTCAGGTAAAGATGGATCAACATTCCCATTAACCCTGTTGAACCCCATTGTTACATACACGTGTCACGGATATGTTTCTCGATACAAATACGTGATAAAATTACAGGGTAGGACAATACAAAATAAGATTTAGGACGAAGTTTTGGAAACGAAGATTTAAAATACACGTCAATATACAAAATAAAATCTGCTTTAGCCTTGATACAGGGCACGCAAGTAAATTTACGCTGTGGCCTTCAAAAGGAGGAAAGAGAATATTAATATTTACACTCTTTAATCGTTAAGTCTATTAAAATATATCTGTTCTAATTAGGCCAAGATCCAGAAGCACCAGGCATTTGAAGCTGAGGTGGCGGCCCACTCTAACGCCATTGTGGTGCTGGACAATACCGGCAGTGAGATGATCTCTGCCGGCCACTTCGCATCCGAGACAATTCGCCGTCGTCTGGATGAGCTGCATCGTCTCTGGGAGCTACTTCTGTCCCGACTCGCCGAGAAAGGCATGAAGCTCCAGCAGGCTTTAGTCCTGGTGCAGTTCTTGAGGCACTGCGATGAAGTTATGTTCTGGATTCATGACAAGGTAAGTGACACCAGATAAAAAATACTTTTAATTTTTGACCTCTGTTTAAAGAAAATATTTAAAGTTTTCGCCACCCTAAAATCACTATTCTTTTCTATCGTTCCATGCCAAAAATATGTTTGTCGGATTTCGTGTTTAGTTACTACAGTTTTGGTTTGATTTAATACTTTTGGTAGACTTGTAGTTCAAGTAATTTATTTGGAATCAAAATTAATATATTGAAAAGTCCTTATTTAGAACCATTCTTACGACCTGACAAGTTTCAATTTAAGAGGCCTCTTATTATATTTCATGCTATATTTATTCCAGTGAAATCAGAATTCTATTCCATTAGGGCTAATATAAAATTGGTTGGTATGTGGGCGTACCCTACATTACAACAGTCTCGGGTGTGGACTTAGATAATTGAATTAAGCCGACAATATAGGTCATGTAAACTAAACAAAATGAAACTGTTTCCCTTTGCCAGTTTTTCCAAAAGGCGAGGCAAAATATAGGAGAATGATGTAAGCTTTCAGAATCATATATGTACGCCGTATGTAAATATGGCGCTACTAATTCGTAATGCTGTTATGAATAGGTGTGATGACAAAGTTACGGTTAAGGTCATACATCGTTTTAGAACATTTCGTTGAGATAATAAAAGTTTGGTCTAGTATATTGATATAGCAACATCTTTTGAATTCAGATGTTATTAATGAGAGGAGTTTTCTTTAAGCAAAATTCTACCTATAACATTCTTGCCTATTTATATAAACGAACAATTTGAAATCTACGCCAATTCTTGGGGTGAATGAACTATGTTGCTTTGTTTATACGTGTACCTTACAACTGCAAGATAACTCGAATGGCGCAGGGCTGAGCGATCGGCTCGTGTGGTATGGGATGCGGGTTCGATCCCCGTTTGTATAAATGTAAAAATTTTGTTTGTAAACACACTCACAACACAGGAGCATGTGCTAGTGTCAATGTTTAAAAAAAAAAAAACATTATTTTAAACCACTATTTTAAACCCACAGGAGACATTCGTATGCGCCGACGAGTTCGGCTCAGACCTGGAGCACGTGGAGGTTCTGCAGCGCAAGTTCGACGAGTTCCAGAAGGACATGGCTGCGCAGGAGTACCGCGTCACTGAGGTCAACCAGCTCGCCGAGCGCCTGGTGCTCGAGGGGCACCCCGAGAGGGAAACCATCGTCAAGAGGAAGGATGTAAGTCCAAAAAATGCGGATCATTACTATCATCATCTCATTATCAGCTCAGCTCTGGTTGGAGCAATCGCCATTGTTCTCTATCTTCTGCTTTCCACTTCACCTCTCGATAAGACTTAATAGTAGTGCTCTAAAGAAAACAGGTATATCCATGTGTCTTATGTAAGTTACTCATCAGTTTCTACATTTTATAATGGAGTATAATTACGATTATAATTATTGTTCTAAAGGTTAAGTCAAGCCAACAAACTGAAGTTGGCTTGACTTAACCTTTAGACAAGCCAATCTTATTCAGTCTCATAAAAACTCTTGTGTGAATCATGATGATTGCCTATCAGAAAACTCATTTTGAACAAGCATCTTCCTTTGACGAATCGTTTTATAACAGCGAATATATCCGTTTGTTAGGAGCTGAACGAGGCGTGGCAGCGTCTGCGTCAGATGGCGCTGATGCGTCAAGAGCGTCTGTTCGGCGCCCACGAGATCCAGCGCTTCAACCGCGATGCTGACGAAACCATCGCCTGGATCTCCGAGAAGGATGTTGTTCTTGGGTCCGATGACTATGGACGAGATCTCGCTACGGTACAGACCCTGCAGGTATGTGTATGACCGAACATTTAAAAAAAAATAAGGATAGAATTGTGTTCTCCTTTCACGATGTAAAGCTCAAAATTTAAGAGTGTTATGGGTGTAATTGAATATTGTATAACTAAATAAATTTTAAAAAACTCTATTTTTTAACAATATTGTAAGAAATTAAGGATACATGTAGAAATAAATAGTTATACCCGAAAAAGTTAAGTACTTGGTATATCACCATATTGTAGTCTTGATTGTATTGGAAATTTTAATAATTTTGTTTCATTTCGCATGTAGCGTAAGCACGAGGGTGTAGAACGTGATCTGGCAGCCCTGGAGGACAAGGTGTCAACCCTGGACGGTGAGGCGGCGCGCCTGGCCGCCATCCACGCCGACCACGCGCCCGCCATCCACGCCAAGCGCGACGAGATCACCCTCGCTTGGCAGAAGCTTGTCCAGAAAGCGAAGGTAACTTAAAATGTTAAACTCAAACTCAAATGATTTATTTATTACATGTACTTTTGAATTGTCGAAAATTAGTTGCATACAGTAATAATAGTTCAACAAAACTCACTGAAAACGGGAGTACTGCAACTGAAACTAATTTATGTATAAATCAGTTGAAATATCTCCGAAATATGCTAACTAACAAATGTATTTCTTTATAATGTAGGAACGTCGTTCTGAGCTGGAGTCGTCGTATGCTCTCCACCGCTTCCTGGCCGACTACCGCGACCTGATGTCGTGGGTGAGCGACATCCGCGCGCTCATCGCGGCTGACGACCTCGCCAAGGACGTGCCCGGAGCCGAGGCTCTGCTCGAGAAACACCAGGAGCATAAAGTGAGTAGTCTATGAATTGCTTGAATACTTGCAAAATTATTTTTTGTCAATACTTTTAATGTGAACACTCAACAGTTTAACGGTTTTTCCCTGGTAGTGTGACCAGTGAACTGTGAATTTAAAGGTCCGTCTGGAAAAAAGTAAAAAATAAAAAAAAACTGCGGCCTTTTTTGGTTATGTGAAGTGAAGTGAACACTAAGCTAGCTGATGGAATATAGCCTAATCTCTCAAATCAAATGAGAGTTGACTCGCACCCCGCTGGGGGACACTGGTCCTCCACAATTAATGTGTATATAATATAGTAATCGTGTATTGTGTGTAGGGCGAGATGGACGCGCGGTCGGACGTGATCCACGCGTGTGCGGCGGGCGGCCAGGCGCTGGTGGAGGGCGGCCACCGCGCCTCGGCCGAGGTGGCGGCCGCGCTCGACAACCTGGAGCGGGAGAGCTCCGCGCTGCACCAGCTGTGGGACCAGCGCCGCGTGCTCTACCTGCAGTGCATGGACCTGCAGCTCTTCTACCGGGACACCGAGCAGGCCGACGCCTGGATGCACAAGCAGGAGGTAATATATGGTTTAACAACTTTATTTCTCATAAAGAATTACATAAATTCACTTACATTAACTACGAGTGTACAAAAAGTAAATAAATTAACAAAAAAAAATATAAACACTGAGTGGGAAAGCTTAAAACCGGCGACCACAGATACTCAGTACTATATCCAACTTCATTAGTAACTTTTAGACAGAAATAAAAAAATAAACCTAAAAGCCATTTGAGTAACAAAACTAAAGTCGTATAAATTAATATACTTTGATAAAAACTCATTTTGACAAATAACTTTCTTAGGCTTTCCTCGCCAACGAAGATGTAGGGGATTCTCTGGACTCTGTTGAAGCTCTACTGAAGAAACATGAAGACTTCGAGAAGTCGTTGGTAGCGCAGGAAGAGAAGATCAAGGCTCTGGACGAGTTCGCTTCCAAGCTCATCGAAGGCCAGCACTACGCTGCTGACGACGTCGCACAGAGGAGGGAGATGGTATGTTACGGTCACCTATTGCACTGACTTTTCTACTATACATAACCTTTCTATTCTGAAGGCAATGTCCTAATCTTCCTACTGATAATAAAAATTGTTTGGTAACAGTTACTGGAGCGCCGCGCTGCTCTGCTGGAGAAGTCCAGCCAACGCCGTGCTCTTCTCGAGGACGCCTACAAGTACCAACAGTTTGAACGCGACTGTGATGAGACTAAAGGTATGTTCCATAAGTCTTCGATGTTTGAGGCAGTTCTACATTCATGTACCTACTAGCTTTTGTCCGAGACTTCGTCTGCAGCTCATTATCCAATTTGCTTATTTATGAAACTTTGTATTCCTTTTTTAAAACAAAACTTCAACCCCCCTAAGAGACGATTTCGGGGATAAAAACTACATCTAAATCGGTTTAAGTGGGAAGAAGTGACAGACAGACATACTTTCGCATTTATAATATTAGTATGAATGAGTTAGCATTTTTATGTCATCCATCAGTTCTTCTACTCATTGCTTCTAGTTTTAATGTATCTGTCTTCACAGGCTGGATCAACGAGAAGTTGAAGTTCGCGACGGACGACTCTTACTTGGACCCTACCAACCTGAACGGCAAGGTGCAGAAGCACCAGAACTTCGAGCAGGAGCTGCAGGCGAACAAGCCGCGCATCGAAGAGATCACCCACACCGGCGGGCGACTGCTCGAACAGGAACATTTTGCCAAACGTACGTATAACTACTATAAATAGTTAAACTTGAATACAAAGATATCATAAATCTACAAATGCAAATGATCTTTTATTTGTGAGTCACGTTACATTGAAATTTCAACTGATGTGTTTCATCTTGTTGTCAATTGTACCCATTATCCAAAATTAGGGGTTTTGAAAAATATTTTGTTGTGGGTAGCGTACATTCTTGACAATTCATATTTTCATGTATAGCTCAAATCGAGGCCCGTGTCGGCGAGCTGGGTGGCATTTGGGAGAAGTTAGCCGCCGCTTCCGAGCTGAAGGGAAGCAAGCTGCAGGAGGCCGCCGCCCAGCAGCAATACAACCGCGCCGTCGAGGATATCGAGCTGTGGCTGTCTGAGGTGGAAGGCCAGCTGCTAAGCGAAGACTACGGCAAGGTAAGTCATACCTGACACTACTATTAAGACTTTACGAGTATGTATAATAAATTGTTTAACTCATCAATGAGATTTTTTGATTACACAGACTAATTAAAATTTTATGTTTAATTTGTAACATAACATTTTCATAATTTTATCAAAAGCAGTAAGTCATATCTACATTTTTACATATATAGATTTTTTCTATCAGATAAGTCTAGTCTAAAAACTGTGTAATGTAGATCCACTTAAATGCAGACTAAAATGAATCCTTAACGGATAGTCCAAAATAGCCTATTACTTGTAACATAATGTTGTTGTTACTCTAGGATTTGACCAGCGTGCAGAACCTGCAGAAGAAGCATGCGCTACTGGAAGCCGATGTCAGCAGCCACGCTGAGAGGATCGACGCCATCCGCACACAGGCCGAGCAGTTCATCGAGAGGGGACATTTCGATGCCGACAACATTAAGACCAAGCGGGTAAGGACTTATTATTAGTAACTGGTTGTTCAACTTTGCTAAACATCTCAAAACTAAATGTAACATACTTGTTATACAAGTGGCCATTATTCAATACATATTATAATTGATGATTATTCCACTCCATAAATGGCCTCATTGATCGTCAGCTTATCCAGTAGTGAAAAGTAAAATCAAAGGCCTAGACCTATATCAGCTTGTGCGCCATAAGTGATGGTTTTAATTCCCTCACGGAACATTTATATAGACTATATTCTGGGTCTGATTTTTTTAAGAACTTGTATTTAGAAACTCGAGACGTTAATAAAATACATTTTTGTTTTTATTAGGATGGCCTTGTTGGTCGATACACTGCACTGGACAAACCGATGGCGATCCGCAAGCGACGCCTGCTGGACTCCCTGCAGGCGCAGCAACTGTTCAGAGACTTGGATGATGAAGCCGCTTGGATTCGCGAGAAGGAACCTATTATCGCGTCTACTAACAGAGGTAAATTACTATCTTCGCAACTAGGCAACAAGAAAATGAATAAGAAACATTGTAAAGATATATTTTTGGTATATGTACACGCAATTTGTGACCAGTAGGTATAGTTTGAAAATGGAGGAAGGCAGCTGGTAGTGACTGAAGGAGAAGAACTGAAGATCGAACTCTGTGGCGTTCACTAGGGGAGGCCTACGTCTAGACAAATATACGCTAATGAAGATGATAATTTGAAAATAATTATTCTGGTATTATTCAGGTCGCGATCTGATCGGCGTGCAGAACCTGATGAAGAAGCACCAGGCGGTGATGGGCGAGATGGCGCAGCACGAGGCGCGCGTGGAGGCCGTGCGCGCGGCCGGCGCGGCGCTGCGCGACGCGGGCCACTTCGCCGCCGACCACATCGCGCAGCGCCTGCAGCAGCTGCACGACCAGTGGACGCAGCTGCAGGACAAGGCGCTGCAGGTACGTGCCGCCCACACACCGCCACTGCTGACATGTTCGCCGCCAGACGGGTGCACGATCGGCTTGTGTATCACAAGGGTTCGATCTCCCTACCGAGGAAATATTTGTACCATCTACATGGTGTTCTGGGTTTATTATATATGTATAGTACATTTAACTTTTAATCACTTTTCATTATTTTTGGACCTATATCAAATAGTTTCGACGGTAAAAAGTACCTGTAATAATGGTCGAATACTTATTTAAATTAAAATATTTGACCGACTTCATTTATCCTTGTTATATCACTAGTTGTAACCGTTATAAAAAATTGATTTAATTAGATTGACGAATCATCTTAATTAAATTTTACCGTAGAAGATTTTAAAAACAGATCCAACACATCCATGCAAAATGTAAAATAAAAAATCCATCCTTTTAAAATCCTTATTTCCTCATCCCCTAACAGCGCAAACAGGATCTAGAAGACTCGCTGCAAGCACAACAGTACTTTGCCGACGCCAACGAGGCAGAGTCATGGATCCGCGAGAAAGAGCCCATGGCCAACACCCAGGACTACGGCAAGGACGAGGACTCTTCTGAAGCGCTGCTGAAGAAGCACGAGGCTCTACTGTCTGATCTCGAAGCATTCGGGAACACCATCAAGTCACTGAGGGAACAGGCCGATAGTTGCAGGGTGAGTTTTCTATAATATACCTGCTAGAAAAATCTACCATCAATATTTCTTTCTAATTTTTAGGTTTAGAAACTAGTAGTTAAGCTGTGGTAGTCTAGCGGTGTGACCAGTGGACTCAGATGTCAGAGGTCTCGAGTTCAAACCCTAGGCACGCACCACTGACTTTTCGGAAGTTGTGTGCGTATTTATCACATGCTGTAACGGTGAAGAAAAACATCGTGAGGAAACCTGCATGATTGAGAGATTTTCTCGATGGCATGTACGTCTGCCAACCCGCAGTAGGCTAGCGTGGTGGACTAAAGCCTAATCCCTCTCAATAAATGAGAGGAGACCCGTGCCCAGCAGTGGGACAGTAATGGGTTGATGATGATAACTAGTAGTAGTATAACTATGGAGTATATCTTTATAACAAATCCATTTTTGTCAAAGGGTAAAATCAGAGCTTTTACTTACAGTATATAATGTGAGAGACAAGAAATCATTTTAAACTACTATGAGGCTTATATTTAGGCAAATATTATACATTGAAATAATTCTACTGTTTATGGATATATGTATATTGATATTAGAAGTAAACTGGATGGTAACTACCAGACTGCGCGTAATCGTGGATGCTGTAAAATATCCAAAATATTAAGTGATAAAATTCGTAAAAAGAGTTTCATTGAAATACGGTTGATTACATTAAAAATATTATAATTTAAGTAGGTATTTCAATAAAACTCGTTTTAAAAGTATTTTTATAAAGATCTTATAAATGAAAGCGTATGATATTTTTGCACACAGCAACAAGAGTCGCCCGTGGTCGACGTGTCGGGCAAGGAGTGTGTGGTGGCGCTGTACGACTACGCCGAGAAGTCGCCGCGGGAGGTGTCCATGAAGCGCGGGGACGTGCTCACCCTGCTCAACTCTAACAACAAGGTAAGCTATGTCCTAACCGACCAACAATCCTATCATTTTTCGAATGTACCGGACAGTAGCGTTCAAAGGGTTAATCAGAGAATCTACTTTGAGAATAAAAAATCCAAAATCTGGACACAAATTCGAGTTTATCTAAAATATATCCTAAGATAATCCTGCAATTAAACTGGAGTAAAAATTTAAATCGATCTCCAATTCTTACTTTTAAAATTTGATACAGATAACCCTTAGAACCAATGCCACAAGAACATATTTTATTAGGATGTGTGATTGTGGCTGTTACACTACTTCTTACAAACTTGATCGCGATGTCATGAAATTACGTAAAAAAATAGTATACCCGATTTATTTGATACGAGCCAGAGTACTCAAATAAAATGAGTATATTTTTTTTAAAACTATAATTCTAATCTATCATCTAAATATGTAACAATTTTATAAAAACAATAGACTTTATACACATCTCTGAGTAGGTGATGATACAGACAGCACTACGTGGCTGATAAACTCACCTTTACCTAACAAAAGGAGATAACAATACTCTATTATTATCAGCATCTTATTATGATGCGAGATACATTCCTTAGCAAATTGGGATCAATACCGCATTATATTATAATTAATATATAACAGGTGGCTTATTACGTAGAAGTTACTATGTATAATAAAATTACGAGTTACAGTTTAACCGCTATATGGATTTTATTTTCTTGATTGACTGCAACAATATAAGGGTTTCATAATGAGAACATTTATTCATTATTAATATTTTTCGTGTATATCACATAGGTGGGATACAAGTATACGGCCCGCCTAATGGTCAGCGGTTCCCGTAGCCTATAGACGTTTGCAACACCAGAGGCGTCGCTTGCGCGTTGCCGACGCTGTTAAAGTTTCTTAAAATAGGGGAATTATTAAAACTGACAGCAAACGATATTCTCATGCTGTCAGAGTAGTCACACTCATAACGAGCTCTGCTTTTATTGAAGCACATTATTGGTCTGTCAGAATTTAGTTCTCAATGTGTTGAAGCACATGATTGCTCTGCCAGTATTTAGTTCTAAATATTTAATCAATATCAGCTCAAAACCGAAATCTCATACTCAGTATCAACTGTGACATCATGCTTAGTATCTTCTATTACGCAAAACAGACAGCAACATGTAATGCCCTTGTAATTAAATTACTGTAACACATAGATAACTCTTACACCATATCTTCGTGTTATCTTTTTTTACCGGAATGGATACCTACTGTTAAGTATGGATTCACTTTTTATTAATTTGATAGAACTTCCTTTATAAAATATAATAATAATGTGTATAGAAAAGAGGTATAAATGTGGACCGTAGCGCGTTCTATAGTTTCTGCCTATCACCATATGCCAAGGCAATATAATGTTTGTATATTAAATGTGTATTTAGTTAGCTTTAATTTATCCAGAAGATAGTTAAAAATCTTAATTTTACTTCCTATTTTCTTGAAGAATATTATAGCGAATGTGTCCTTTTTTAATTTAAATAATAAATTTTTAATTTTTCACTAAGCAATTGTTAATCTACATTAAACAATTGACAAGTGAGCATAACATATTGGTTGCTAATAGCAACACACAATGATATTGTTGGTTCATATAAGGAATAGCATTACCTAAATTATAAGAACTCAAACATAAATCCCTTCAAATTAATTATAACCATGTTTTTGAGACAATAAATGTTTTTATTTTTAAATTAAATGTAGAAGTAAATATCAAAAATTGTGTCTGGCCTTGTACAAAATAGTATGTATATCGACAAAACAGTGTGAACTTCGTGTAACGAAGTGATCCATTGTTATCTGGCTCAAACCGATCGTGTTTATGTAACGCGCACTAAACGAGACTCGTGAACATGCTGAACATTATACAATGAACCACACTCGAAGACGAACGCACTTACATCATAGAGCATACTTATAACACTTATTAAAAAGAAAAAAAAAAGAAATGTGCCGAACTTTTGATCTGTGCTTGTAATTAAAAAACAAAACTTTTTTTGTGTTCCTTGACGCAATGGACAGTTTACGAAAGGCCTGTAATTTTTCTGGCATAGATTCTTTTTCGAAGTAAAAGATGTAACTTTAATAAGTGGCCAGTGAATCGTTCTGTGATAGTAAAGTGATACTAGTGTTAAATATGATAGTTTTAAGTTGGTTATGTGTGATTTTGGTGGACAGCTTATTTGTACACAACAGAAGAAATGATAAGAAGCTCGCACATGTGATGAGTAGCTGTGGTAGCCTAGAAGTGTAAACTGTGTCTGTGAAGTAAATGGCCTTGGGTTCTAACCCAGGGAACGCATCAAAGATTATTCGGAAATTATATGCGTATTTTATCACATGCTCAAACTGTGAAAGTTAAAAGGAAAACAAAGTGATTAAACATGCCTGTGAGATTTTTTTGATGGTGTGTGAAGTCTGCCAACCCGCAGTAGGCTGGCGTGGTAGACTATACCCTAATCCCTCTGGCCTCACCGTCGGTCCTTGACCATAGATACTGTAGAGTATATAAAAGGGGGGATTTTGACTTGTTGTTGTTACATGAAAGTATTAACTACTGTTACGTAGGTACGTCAAATCTATTAATGTACTTTAAATCTAGAGAATTATGCACTGGAATTATTTTAATCTAGAAAATATTTATCTTGGTATAAATTGCACGATAATATAAACAGTATAGGTTTCGGTAACGACCGATTAATTTTGTTTGTAATCATAACATACACCTAATAATTTATAGTCACATCCCAGCGCAAACGTACGCTGCGGCTGGTTTCTGCCAAATTGAAATAACTCTACACGTTGAATTGATAAATTGAATACAAACAGTCTTGGTCAAAAGTATTAGGCACCCTATAATTTGTTGACTTTTTCATGTCTAAGGTAAAAAATTAAACTAGTTTTGGTTTCCACATTCATATATTAACATAATATGACTTAAGTAACTAACATTTAGTTGGGCCACCCTTGGCTTTGATCACAGCAGCGATTCTTTAGGGTATGGTGCTTACAAGCCTTGTGCATTCGGCTGCAGTTATATCACCCCATTTTCTAATCAAAGCATTTTTTAAGGTGGTTTTTGATGTAATGCTGTTCTCACGGATCCTGCGCTTCAGAATACCCAAAGATGCTCGATGGGGTTAAGATCTGGGGACTGCGCCGGCCAATCTAACAAGTCAATGTTGTTGTTTCTAAACCTATGCATTGTCGTCGCTGAATTATGGCAAGGAGCATTGTCTTATTGGAATTTGATGCCATCCAAGTTTGTGTCACTGAAAATGCGTGTAAGCGAAGGCAATAGTGCAGATTTCAGCACATTTTTGTACTTTTCACTATTCATACAGCCTTCGCATACGAACATTTCGCCGACACCATCGGCTGCCATGCAGCCCCAGATCATAATGCTACCTCCACCGTGTTTAACCGTGGGCACCACACAATCTGGATGATACTCATCGCCGACGCGTCGCCTCACTAATGTTGTAGCCGCTGTACAAAATACCTGTGAAAATGAAAAAAAGTAGAGTTGATATGTGTGCTCATTATTTTTATGGAAATAGACGCAAATAAGAATAATTAATGTTATTGTTTCTTACAATTAATATAGAAGCTTACCTCAAAGTTTGATTCATCGGCCCACACAATATTTGACCAATCTTCTTCTGTGAAATGTTGGTGTCGTAGAGCCCATTCTAAGCGATGTTATTTGTTATTTTCTGAAAGCCATGGCTTCTTTCGTGCTTTACAGTCTTTTAATTCCGCATCAGCAAGTCTTCTTCTTACTGTTCGAGCACTAACAGTCTCTCCAACTTCTTCAGACAAAGCAGCAGCAACCTCAAAAGAAGGTTTTTTGCGATCTTTTAAAGATTCGCGGATGAGTTTTCTGTCCTGGCGCTCAGAAGTCACGCGTTTTCTGCCAGTACGCACTTAATTTGCGTGTGAGCCGTCTTCGAGAACCTTTTGATAGCAGATTGCACTGCGCACCGTGAACATTTTATAATTCTCGCAATCTCTGATTGAGACTTTCCCTTTTCATGCAACAACTAACTTTTTATGCGTAATTCGTAACATAATTCACCATATTTCGGCATTTAAAAAAAATCAAAACAGCAATTTCACTACTAAACCACATACGGTAACTTATTTACGCTGCTAATAGCAAATATACACTGACAATATTTCCGAATATTTATTTTGTAATTACATGTATTCTGGATTTTGCTCACCAGATGTTTTATGGCCTATAGAAATAGATTGTCTATTGTTTTAATTATCGTTTGGCGGCACTATCATCACAATAGTTGAACACATTAGCATTTTTTTAAAATACTTTTTGAATTATCAATGATTTATGGGGCTGCCTAATACTTTTGACCAAGACTGTACATGCAGCGGTATCGAACCTATTAAAATTGACTGCGGGTTAAAATTGTACCGTGTTTTTGAATACGGTACAATTATGCCCCAGAAGTTATAGGTATACCTCCGTGAGAATTTGAGGACATAGAAAAAAGTTATAAAACAAATTTATTAAAAAAAATCACCTGAAGTTTTTTATAACAATGTTGCCCCACACTAGATAATTCTCCTGTGTCGTAGGTGCGTTTACAAACGTATAAATATTTGCTCGGTGTGGGAATCGAACTCGCAAGCGCTCAGCCACTGCGCCAATTGAATCTTCAAACTATTACTACAGTTTTTGTTTTTCGATATCAAATCGCGATCAACTTCTTATAACGTTACATTGGAATTTCCTGTATGACACAATCGTCTAGATAATAATAATATTTTGAGAATATAATCAATATTATGTTTTCCTTGTGAAAGCCTATTGAAAGAATTCACACTGTGATGCGTTAATACGTTCTGAGTGTTTATTTATCACCAAATGTGACGTCATATTGTTAACACGGTCCCTATCTTCCGGGTTAGCAGCTCGATGCTATCGAAGGCTGTGGGACTCCACATAATTGGTAAATTTGCGGACAGTATGGTTTCAGGTGCTCCCTGACATCGTACAACTATGGAGCTCAAAGGTAGTTGTTCCGGATCTGTGTCTTAATATAATAATATGTGACAGTTTGTTAACGACCCAGGACACAATAACTAATCATTCTCTCGGACAAAGACTGCTTGAAATATTTGCTTCCATTTTTGTGGTAGGTACGTCGTAATTGTTAGATTCCAATACTGTAATATGCCATTTGTGTCTCAAAATAAACACATATAAAAGACACATACAAAGACATGAATCTTCTTCAATATTGGTGCTATAACCTACACAATTAATAGTTCTAGTTAAATATGGTATTTGGTTCGTTAGAAGTTTAGGGGACCATCTCTATTTACCGAATGTTGTACAGGATATTCAATTTAAACGCTATCGATATGAGGTACAAATGGAGGGTTAGGTTAGGATAGTACCCAATATGCTTGGTTATTTTTTCGCCGATACAAACCATCAATATTGGATATGATGTATACAATATTATTATAGGAATATTGCACCGAGTGCCAGATTTAGAATAATTTTAGTAGCTATACAATACATATTATACTTCTACAATTGTTTTATGACCATTGCCGGTTGGTTAACTTTGATTTATTATTACTTTTGTCTATAGATGGGTTAGGTTTGGCTTGATTGATTGCCATATTGTTACACGTACCGTTTGAATTGAAGCAAGGTCGTTTGAATTGCGATGATGCGTATACTACGCATTCAACATTCAAGACTTGATACTCCATAATTTATCTGCCTTTCTTATAATTCTTCTTGATGTTAAATGTAAATGGATGAAACAAAAAATAATGTTGAATTTATGGAAAATATTAATATAAACTAAACTAGGACCGCATACTCAGCATGAACGTTCGCGACCAATTAGGTAACTCTGACTAGTATAAACTAGTCATATTCACTCAAAGGAAAGGAAGTGTCCCATTAACTCCCCAATTCAGTATTTCGCCCAGCTTTTAATAAAAAAAATACTGTTCGAAATGTCCTTTATATAGGTACGTTTTAATGCTAGTACAATCGGGAGACTATTTGTCCATACTTGAAACAAACATACGTACTTACGTGACACGCCTTCGTCACGTAATTATACACTATTAACACACGCGTATATTCTCAGGACTGGTGGAAGGTAGAGGTGAACGACCGCCAGGGCTTCGTGCCCGCCGCCTACGTCAAGAAGATCGACGCCGGCCTGTCTTCCTCGCAGCAGAACCTCGCCGATTCCAGCTCCATTGCCGCCAGGCAAAACCAGGTATGTACAAACGAAGAAGCGAATTTGAATTTTATTTTATTTCTTTTACTAAATATAGAAGAAGAAAAACGTTTGGTTAAGAAACAACACATTGAGACTATTTCTTAAAATAAAAAATCATAAGGTCTCGCAATCAATAATCTACTTTGTATGCGTATGTATGACGTATTTTTTTTGCTGCTGGGCCAAATGCGTGTAATATAGTCTTAATTTTATCATACCTTCTAATATTTTCTATCACATACGATAATTTTTTGAAGTGAATAACTTTTTGTAATTCTTATGAGAAATAAAGATTCTTAACCGTATTAAAATTTGTACAATTCTATAGATCGAGGCACAATATGACAACCTGCTGGGTCTGGCTCGCGAGCGACAGAACAAGCTCAATGAGACCGTCAAAGCGTACGTGCTGGTGCGCGAGGCCGCCGAGCTCGCCACCTGGATCAAGGACAAGGTACGTCACTTCATCATCATCAACCCATCACTGTCCCACTGCTGGGCACGGGAAGCGATTACGATATAGTCTACCCCGCTAGCCTACTAGGTTAGCAGACTACACATGCCATCGAGAAAATCTCTCAATGCAGGTTTGCTCACGATGTTTTCCTTCATCGTTTGAGCATGTGATAAAGTTCCGTCTCATACTTCCTGTTATCCTCCTCCTTCATATTATTTTCTAGGAGAAATGCTTCCTGCATATGAAAGATCAACTTCTTGAATCAATCGAATACAGCGCCCTAACGTTAACAATATACCACAAATTGTTCTAAAATAGCTTGGTCTATTCGCAGGAGATGCACGCCCAGGTGCAGGACGTTGGCGAGGACCTCGAGCAGGTGGAGGTGATGCAGAAGAAGTTCGACGACTTCCAAAACGACCTGCGCGCCAACGAAGTGCGCCTCGCCGAGATGAACGAGATCGCCGTGCAGCTCATGACCGTCGGCCAGACCGAGGCTGCGCTCAAGATCAGGACGCAGATGCAGGTCAGATATCTTCGTATTATATAGAATATTTATTAAATATAGAGACAGAAATGTGTTGCTGGGGAGTTTGTTTGTTGTTGTTGTTCTTTCCAGTAAAGACACTAGGAAATGGTGAAGGGCGGGCGTTTTAGGGGGCTGTTTTTATTGTCGACGTTCAAAAAGAGAATTAAATTTGGCCTTCGTTGAATAAATTATATTTATTCAAACTATCGGTCTAATCTAAATGTGTGAAAATAAGAAAATAATCAAAATACGAAGTATTATGTTTCGCACGCACAATCTATGTTAATTTGTTTAGAATTGGAACAATGTTACTGTAGCACGTGGATTATAATTAATTTAAGAACCCACTTGGGTCTATTATTTCAAGTATTTACGTCTCTCTAACCAACTGAACTAGTTATAGTTTTGAGCCTTATTTTTTGATACTAGGTTTCTTCCTGTATCTTGCTCACAAATACTAGGACCGCATAGGGCGCGTAACTGCGAAGTAACATACGCTATTCGCTTTATAGATTCTGCACATAAAGTTTATTGTTTGTATTGCCTCGGCATACCTGTCGATGCATTCCGTATCACGTATGCTATGTAACATACAAACATGTATACACAGTTAGTTTGCTCTCTTGTGATAATTTAATTTGCACCTAAATGAAATAGACACAACTATCAATATTACATACATTGAAATTCGTGATGAGTCAATTAGAGACACATTAGATAGTAAAGAGTTATTTGCATATTATTTTGAAAATATTACGTTATCAAGTGGTACTGTTATGTATGTTTATATGTATAGTATAGATTACAAGATTATACGTTTCGATTGACATGTGGAATGACATCAAATAAAGTCCATCCACTTATGTTTAAACAGTATAGGTAGTAATTTGAGTGGTTTTTTACTGTACAAAGATATTGGCATTCATGGTCATGTTTTTATATAGTCTCACATTGCACGTTTAAAGTTGACATGTATATTTTAATACGTGAATGTGTGTGTTTTTTATTATGCATAAAAATTATGGTCGACCACTAGTAAAAGTTAAAATATAAAGACCGCTGTATAAAAGTTACAGAAAGAATCCATATAGACTTCGTCACTTCAATAATTATGTTGTAACAACAGGAGTTGAACTCAAAATGGACGTCGCTACAACAACTGACGGCGGAGCGCGCGGCGCAGCTGGGCTCCGCGCACGAGGTGCAGCGCTTCCACCGCGACGTGGACGAGACCAAGGACTGGATCGCCGAGAAGGAGGCCGCCCTCGCCACCGACGACCTCGGGAAGGACCTGCGCTCCGTGCAGACGCTACAGCGTGAGTCACACCACACATTCTACACTTAACTTCCCAAGAAATGAGAACATCTACAAGTTTACTTTAAAATATTGACCCGTAAAGCTGTTATCATCGTCATCATCATCACATTATAGTCAACTCTTACACACTGTTTCATCGATATAAAACAGTGAGTAAGAGTTGACAATTATGTGAGTGGTTACCTCTCCGTCAATTATGGAGTACCGCAGGGCAGTATTTTGTTGCCAACTCTGTTTCTCGTCTATATCAATGACTTAACGAATCTCCAGCTACCCCAAGAAGAGTTGATCTCTTACGCAGATGACACGGTTCTTCTCCGCTGATACTTGGGATGACGTCTTTAGTGATGCCCAAAAGGGATTCAATGTGGTGACGAAATGGGTCAGTGACGAAATGGCGCTGTTAGTGCGCTGTATAATTACTTTCAGACCTATCCTATATCTCACTGCACAGCTTTACCAGTCATGTCAAGTCCTCACCGTACGTCAATTGTTTATCGAAAATATTATACTGAAACAACATGCTGAGCTCACGTACAATCCTAAGATCTTACAAAAACGCAAAAAACATGCAGTATGTACCCGTAATCATTTCCCAAAAACATCTTTTATTAGAAGATTTTATATTTTCATCAGTCCATACATATATAACAAAATTATTGATATATATTCTTTAAATAAGCCCCGCTGCAAGATGAAAGTACATGAATACCTTTTATGCCTCATATGAGAAGACTGAGGAAATATTTAATATACCCAATTAATTTAACACAATATTGGTAGTTACGGACACAAAGTCGATCGCACACTTACTACTCTCACATAAACACACACAACACACCCTCATTCACCAGACACATACGAGTACATCACGCACCAATGCTTGCACATATTCTATGTAAAACTAAAGCTAGGGGGGGCTTTAGTTCTCACAGTCAACTCACAGTAGCAGTTTGGCATTATAATGGATTAATAATGGCTTCTAAATTGTATTTTTTTTAAAAAGGGGATGAACTGTATTCCCAGATACAGTTACCACTTAGTTCGGATGCAGAGGTTTCCAAATCAAGTTACGATGTACTGTTAGCCTTTTAATTGAGTCTCCAATTGTAATTTGCTTTGTAATTGTATGTGTAATGTTGTGAAATAAAAATTTATTATTATTATTATTAACCGTTAGACGTTCACTGCTGTGCTGTGACATAGGTCTCCTCCAAGGATCGCTACGACGACCGGCCATGCGCCAAAGCTGTTATACGCACAAACAACTCTATAATTTGTATATTTTTTGATGTTGGTAGCTTAGAAATATCAAATAAAATAAAATAATTAGAAATATAAATAAAATAATAATGACTTCATTTTGCGATGGTAAGTAATAGCCTATCGGCTCCGGCCTAAGAATTACAAGTAATAATTGCTCCTAAGGGTGTCAATGCATTATCCTTATTGATTCAATTTGCACATATTATAAATATGTACGGATGGTATGGATGCGGGCGGCATATGACCGGTCGTCGTGGCGATCCTTGAGGGAGACCTATGTCCAGCAGTAGACGTCTAACGGTTGATATGATGATGATGATGATGAATATGTAAAAATGTTATGCTGTTTTTATGTTTCTATGTGTATATGTTCAATACCAAACATCAAAAATTTTAACCAAACTAATCTACCCAGGCAAACACGAGGGTCTGGAGCGCGATCTGGCAGCGTTGGGTGACAAGATCCGGCAGCTGGATGACACAGCCAACCGTCTGATGTCCACGCACGGCGACTCCGCCGACGCCACG
This sequence comes from Craniophora ligustri, assembly GCA_905163465.1. Lineage (NCBI taxonomy): Eukaryota > Metazoa > Arthropoda > Insecta > Lepidoptera > Noctuidae > Craniophora > Craniophora ligustri. Next base: position 15,739,717 of record LR990957.1, read on the forward strand.
TACAGCAAGCAGCGCGAGATCAACGAGGCCTGGCAGCAGCTGCAGGCTCGCGCCAACGCCCGCAAGGAGAAGTTACTCGACTCTTATGATCTGCAGAGGTAATATTATTGAGATTAGATAACAGGATAATTATATATTTCCCCATAACTTATTTTTCGTATGAAAATAGATACGTATTTGGTTCTTATTATATTTTGTCCGATTCCTACTCTCAGTTCGCTTTATACCGTTTGAAAGTTATACTCAGTGTGTTAAAATTAACTAAGCAACGATTGTTGGTATCCTAATATGTAAAAAATATTAACAATGAATATTACATCACTTCAAACATTTTTGCAACGAATTTCATCATCGATTTCACTCGCCAGGTTCTTATCCGACTACCGCGACTTAATGGCATGGATCAACTCCATGATGGCGCTGGTGAGCTCCGAAGAGCTCGCCAATGACGTCACCGGCGCTGAGGCACTCCTCGAGAGACACCAGGTACGACCCCACCACTGTGAACCAGTTGTTCATTGTATATTACAACCATGTTTGCTCCACCAGTGACTAATGGAGTGACGTCATCATTAATTTTGTTTGAATGTACAAAGATTTTATTAGCTGCATAGTTACCCCCTATTATAGCAACGTCAAAAATCCCTTAGAATCCTTCATAGACATTTATAATATTTTCCATGATGGAAATGTGTTTTGTAAATTGGGAATTATCAATCTGAAAAGCGAGTCTTAGAAACAGAATTGGCGAGTTTTGGGTATCGAAGAACAAATAACACAATCATGGTGACTGTATTTCTAGAGCCAGCGTTTGGAGATAGACGCGCGGTACGGCATAATGCCGCAGGTCAGACGCATTGCACGCATGTGTGCCCCCAACCTTACTACCATTCTTGCGAGTTGCCAGCTGTACATGTACTCATATGTCTATTATACAAAACAAAATTTCATTTAGAATTAACATGCTTCGGAAGTATAAATAGACACATGTACTACACACAGTACAGTAACTCGCTAGAAGTCTATAATATACACCGTTGTATGCAATAATACGCTACACTACATATAATATACACTACACTCGATGTACTGCTGTTTACAATCTAATTTATGTTTACAATTAATACAAGTTAGTGGCCAGGGGTAGTTACCCTAACAGTTTAACTATAAAAAACTTAACAGGCAAAGACAACTCTAACAGTATTATAATTGATTTTATTTTTGGATTTTTTCAATGTTGTGTAGTACAGTCAACTACAAAAGTGTAGCTCTGTAATTAATTGATTAATTAAAATATAATACTGTTCCATTTATCAACCCAAATATTTGCTGTCCCACTGCTGGGCACGGGTCTCATCTCTTTTTAAGGGATTATGCCATAATCCACCACACAGCCTAGTGTGGTTTGGCAAAATATGGTCATAATTGGAAAATATTATTGTTTGGTGTAATTGTAACACTTTACATGTTGACTGTACAAGTTTTTCGTGTGATTCCATTTCGTAAATGTTTTTAGTGTGTGTGATTCTGTATACTTTATACATATCTTCTATGAAATTCTTCATATTATGTGTTTTACTCACTTATTTCCGAGTGTTTTGTAAAGCTTCTTATAAACAAATCAAATGTGCAAATTTGGGATATCACAGTGTGCTTATACATTGATAAAATAAAAAATAGGGGAACATCATTCATAATGAGAGTCTAAAAATAATTTATTTGACCTGACCATTATGTAGAGATACAGTGACAATTTTTTACAAAAACCAAGTCATGGATGTATCTATGTATAATATGTATGTATTTACAAAAAAAAGTATATCAACCAACTAGTATCCGTAACACAAGCCTCGTTGCTTAGCTCGGAACTAGGTGGCGCTGTGTGTCATAATGTCCTGGAATATTTATTTATTTATATTTATTACATTTATTTATCACTATTGTTACGAATCAATGTGTTATTGATTTACATATATTAGCGAAAAACCAATGTTTTCTTTTGTATTACATTAAAGCGATTACTTCAATATGATGTAAAACAAAATAATATCTATTAAATATAAGTAGTGTCAAACAACTGATGTGTTCCGTATGCTATAGGAACATCGTACGGAGATGGACGCGCGCGCCGGCACGTTCCAAGCGCTGGAGCTGTTCGGGCAGCAGCTGCTGCAGGGCGGCCACTACGCCAGCGTCGACATCCAGGAGAAGCTCAACAACATGAGCGATGCGCGCCAGGAGCTTGAGAAGTTAGTACTGGTTTCATATGTTTGTAGGATAAAGTTCGAATATAACAATGGCGAATACTAGTTTGGATTCGTACTGTAAGAGAGAGTCGAGTGACGTCATCTTTATAACAATTTTTGCTCCTATATTTTGTCCATCACCAAATTAACAAACAAACATATGTCTCATAAGTCTCGTATTTATAATACATACATAAATCATTCTAAAACAAAACCAACAATCCTGTAATTTTGTATTTAATTTAAAAATAGTATCAATGGAGTTTCTTGCCGGTTCTTCTCCATAAGACCTACCTTTGGAACCGTGCAACTAAATTCAATTAATTCGACAATGCAAAAGCACCTGTATTGGTCTAATTGAAATAAATGATTTGATTTGATATGACTTGCCGCTTCATAATATTATTATTCTTTGATATAGCACTTTGGCTCATCTCATTTCCCTAGCCATTGAGTGCATTACCTTTCAACAAAATATATATCATTGTAGTAGTCTTTTACATACATTGATATCACGTAAAGTCAAATGTTTTATTTCAATCAGACCAGTATTACGGGTACTTTTTGCTAAAAAACTAGTTGCACGGTTGCATGAGGTAAGTTTTATGGAGTAAACTTACGACTTCTAACACCGCTGTACTCCACAGGGCGTGGGTCGGTCGTCGCATGAAGCTAGACCAGAACTTGGAGCTGCAGCTGTTCTACCGCGACTGCGAGCAGGCTGAGGGCTGGATGGGAGCGCGGGAGGCCTTCCTGTCGCCGTCTGCCAAGGACCAGCAGGATACTGCTGCCGATGCCGTGGATGCCGCGCAGCCTGACAACGTGGAACAGCTTATCAAGAAGCACGAGGACTTTGACAAGGCTATCAATGCTCACGTAAGTTACCCTGGATACTCTGAGTGCTTTTAGTATGATTGGTACTTTATTCTAGACAAAAAAAAATCTGTTCCATATTTAGCAATGTGGTGACTGTATAGCAAGTTGAATTTGAATAGTCTTTTTTCTTAATAAATTAATCACCAGGCATATCACCATCACCACCACCCTTCCTTTTCTTTTTTCAATCTTGCCTAAATAAAAACAGGCTTATGTACAGTCTAACAACCTAATTGGTATACATGCAACTATCGACCGATCCATGTGTGGATGTAAACCAATTAGCTTGTTAGAGTGTGCCATTATTGTACAGGATAAATAAATAAATGTTTATCTCATTACGCAGGAGGAGAAGATCGCTCAACTGCAGACGTTGGCCGACCAGCTGATGGCATCGGAACACTACGCCGCCGACGATATCGACGGCAAGCGGCGCCAGGTGCTCGACCGCTGGAGGCACCTCAAGGAAGCGCTCATTGAAAAGAGATCCAGGTAACAATATTTACACTTAGTTTTTATCATAAAAAAGACGTTATTTTTTATAAATTGTATAATCTTTTTTTATTAATTGCGGTTGTGCAGACTGGGTGACGAGCAGACGTTGCAGCAGTTCTCGCGCGATGCCGATGAGATGGAGAACTGGATCGCCGAGAAGCTGCAGCTCGCCACTGAGGAGAGCTACAAGGTATTAAATTAACCACATTTTTTTGTATAATATGGTACCTACTCTGCCTATTTCTAGCTATATGGCCCGAGATCATGCATGAAAAATATTACAGGAATTTTTAAATTAATGTATATTAAAATATTAATTTTATATTAAAGGAATTTAATTAAATATTACTTACCATTATTAATATTTACTTTTGAGCAGTACAATTATTATTATCGGACCTTATGCAACTGGGTTTCAAATGATTTTGCTGCCAATATAGTAGTTGTACTGCTATTTGCAATCATGATATAGTAATTACCTTTGACATGACCCCAGGACCCAGCCAACATCCAGTCCAAGCACCAGAAGCACCAGGCCTTCGAGGCGGAGCTGGCCGCTAACGCCGAGCGCATCCAGTCCGTTCTGGCCATGGGCGGTAACCTCGTGCAGCGCGGACAGTGCAGCGGCAGCGAGAACGCCGTGCAGGTACCTACACTCTATCTCTTTCCCACTGTTCATTCCAGGTAGAAGTGGGAGCGGGCTACCTGGTAATTTTCCTAACACACAAACAACAAATATTTGTTTGAGCTAAAGATTTTTTTTTTACATAAAAAACTATAATACATTAATTAAAAAAAAAAAAAGTATTATGTTACAAATAACAACTTAAGCAATATTTATTACAGTTGAAATGGATATAGCTGTAATATAGTACAAAGTTCGATTATTAGTGTCACAATTTCAAACAATATTCTAATAAACGCTTGAGGTATGCATTTATTTAACGTAATTTTTATTATACAGGCTCGCTTAGCATCCATCGCTGATCAGTGGGAGTTCCTGACGCAGAAGACGACTGAAAAATCCTTGAAACTCAAAGAGGCCAACAAACAACGCACCTACATTGCTGCTGTGAAGGATCTCGATTTCTGGCTTGGAGAAGTAAGAAAATATACATAATAATATGCATTTTCCAATAGGTAGATGTATTTTAGACAAAATACCGATATCTTAATAAAACTATTTTTTTGTTATTGATCTAGTTATTGTTAACTTACTACTTACTGCATTTTTGACACTAGCTCATTCTGGCATATGTTTTAGGTGGAAAGTTTGTTGACATCCGAGGACTCCGGTAAGGACCTGGCGTCCGTACAGAATCTCATGAAGAAACACCAACTCGTGGAGGCCGACATCCAGGCGCACGAGGATAGAATCAACGGTTAGTTGATCAATTGATATAAATTCAGTTAAAATTAATGTTGATAGTGATTGAAAATCGTTTTATTAAGATGGAAGAGCCATATAAGTAATATATCTTGTTAGCAGTGCATCGTCCATTGTTAAAGTGGGTGTGGCAGATGTGTTTATTGATCTTAAAGTGATGAAAATTTTTAACAGAGAGCCTGTCAAGTGGCAGTGTGTTAATGCGTGGTTGTTGTGTGTGGCAGACATGAACGCGCAGGCGGAGGCGCTGGTGACGTGCGGGCAGTTCGACAGCGCCGGCATCGGCTCGCGCCGCGCCGCCATCGCCGAGCGCTTCGAGCGCGTGCGCAGCCTCGCCGCGCACCGCCGCGCGCGCCTGCACGAGGCCAACACGCTGCACCAGTTCTTCCGCGACATCGCCGACGAGGAGTCCTGGATCAAGTACGCCAGATACTAACATACATTTCACCAAATAAATAACACGAATCAAATACTAATGTACTTCTTTGAATAGGGAAAAGAAACTTCTGGTCGCGTCGGACGACTACGGCCGCGACTTGACGGGCGTGCAGAACTTGTTGAAGAAGCACAAGCGTCTGGAAGCCGAGTTGGCGAGCCACGAGCCCGCCATCCAGGCCGTGCAAGAGGCCGGCGAGAAGCTGATGGACGTGTCCAACCTCGGCGTGCCCGAGATCGAGCAGCGGCTGAAGGCGCTGGCGCTGGCCTGGGACGAGCTGCAGGCGCTGGCGGCCGAGCGCGGAGCCAAGCTGCAGCAGTCGCTCGCCTACCAACAGTTCCTGGCCAAGGTCGACGAGGAGGAGGCCTGGATCAGGTAACAGTTATACAACAGTTTATTAGGATTTACGTATTTTTTATATTGGTCCAAATTTACAGATTTGATTCTGATTTTATAGAATTCAATGGTTTTATTATCTTGTGTCAATTTTATGTGTTTTACAAAACGACCGCGTCAATCAAATAATCGATGCAGCTTCTAATGAGTGTGTCGTGTTGTCTAGTGAGAAGCAGCAACTGGTGGTGGTGGGAGAATGCGGCGACAGCATGGCGGCGGTGCAGGGGCTGCTGAAGAAGCACGAGGCCCTGGAGGCCGAGCTGGCGGCGCGCGGCGAGCGCGTGCGCGACCTGGCCGCCGACGGCGAGCGCCTGCTGGCGGCCGGCAACCTGCACAGCGACGCGCTCTCGCACCGCATCCGCGCCCTGCAGGTACACACACTGCGCATCTGCTATCATTGTCATTTATTATAGCTTATATAATTACATAAGCGGTCTGTCACAAATATATTCATCGATTGAACTTCTCGAACGACTGTCAAACTCGAGTGTTGCATGCATAACACAAAGTATGCTCTCATATGATTTTTAGGAATTTTACTACTATATTTTAATTTTTGTAATTCCCCATAGGCTAAACTGGAGAAGCTGACGAGCCTGGCGGCGCGGCGCAAGGCGGCGCTGGTGGACAACTCGCTGTACCTGCAGCTGCTGTGGAAGGCCGACGTGGTGGAGTCGTGGATCGCCGACAAGGAGACGCACGTGCGCTCCGACGAGTTCGGCCGCGACCTGTCCACCGTGCAGACGCTGCTCACCAAGCAGGACACCTTCGACGCCGGTTTGTTATTACTTTACAAGAGAATTGGCGCAGGACGTTAGCACGTATGCCTGAGCTGTTAAAAAAAACTTTAATAAAAGTTGTACCGTAAACAAGTATTTCTTTCCAAAACTGTGTACTAAGTACTACTTAACTCTATACAATAGATTATAACTAAATAAATATCTCTTCACTAGTTTTTATATAAAAATTGTACTGTTAAAGCGGTCTTTGGTAAGATTTTTGCAATTAGTATTTTGTTTGCTTCTCTTTACTTGGTATAGTAATAATAATAACAATAATTTCTTCTCACAGGGTTAGCCGCGTTCGAGCACGAGGGCATCCAAAACATCACATCTCTGAAGGAACAGCTGGTGGCGGCCAACCACGAGCAGACGCCGGCCATCGTGAAGCGTCACGGAGACGTGATCGCGCGCTGGCAGCGGCTGCTGGGAGACTCCGCCGCACGCAAGCAGCGCCTGCTGCAGCTGCAGGACCAGTTCCGCCAGATCGAGGAGCTGTACCTCACCTTTGCCAAGAAGGTACGTTCTCCTCACCATAATTAGAGTATACTTGTATTTATTGAACGATACATTATGCAGACAAATTTAGAAGTCTAATGTTTTAGATTGCTATTGTCTGCTCCCGGTGTCTCATTAATTTGCTAAGAAATTAATAATTTGCCAATAACTTTTGATGAGTAAAACCGTAAAGATTTAATCCAATTTATATGCTGTCTATGCTGTTGTATAGTAGCTAAATATTATACGTGTGTTAATATAATAATGTACATATGTGTTAGGTATCGTTAATATTAAATTTTATATAATGTTTAAATATATATATTTATAAATAGTATAGTTGATGGCCACACTGTCGCTTATTAGGTTTAAGTCCTGTAATGGTAGTGTTAAGTTGAATAAATAAATAAATAAATAAATAAATAAATAAATATTGGATTCTCAACAAAATAAGTACATCTATCGACCGAATTTAACGGTCAAAAGTATAAATCTGTTCTGGTCACTCATTACATGACCTTGTGCCTACACGAGCATTTAAATGTTTAACGCATCCTGCCTGTAGGCGTCAGCATTCAACTCGTGGTTCGAGAACGCGGAGGAGGACCTGACGGACCCGGTGCGCTGCAACTCCATCGAGGAGATCCGCGCGCTCCGGGACGCGCACGCGCAGTTCCAAGTAAGTTCACATACTGTACTTTATTTAATTACTTTACAAATCAGTAGTTCTATTCCTTCTATAATACATTGCTATAATTATGTTAATACTTTCGTGATAATGAACAATTCACAAGTTTAATATCTAAGAAAGAAACATTTTATTTTAATGATAAAATTACAAACATAAACTCGACATTCTCAACCGTTTATTGTGTTCATACCCAAGACTAAATAATTATGTTTGCCAGGCTTCACTATCATCGGCTCAAAGCGACTTCGAAGCGCTGGCGGCCCTTGATGAGCAGATCAAGTCATTCAACGTGGGCGCCAACCCCTACACTTGGTTCACCATGGAGGCGCTTGAGGAAACTTGGCGCAACCTGCGCAAGATCATCGGTAAGGAATTCATTTGAATATCAACAATACTATTGAGGCATGCAGATGTAACATTTTAAAATATATTCATCTCTATGGTATTTCAGTCAATATAGTACACTAGATTTGTGCTTGATGTAAAATTTTAAGCATATTATACGCAGTAATGTAATGTTAACACAAAAAAAAAATCCAGATACTTCACTCCCGTTTTTAGTACAATTTTAATCTGTGAGATCCAAGGGCTTATTTCTGATTAAGCTGTGTTTATCCAGCATTTTCCATCCTAGGGTAAAATTTTATGGAATGAAAAATTGTATGAACGCAATAATTAATGTTAACAGCTGAGCGTGACGTCGAACTGACTAAGGAAGCTCACAGGCAAGAGGAGAACGACAAGCTCCGCAAGGAGTTCGCCAAACACGCCAACGCCTTCCACCAGTGGCTCACCGAGACTCGGTATGTGCTCACTACTGTACACTAACCCTAACATAGACTTCAGAATCTTTAGAAGTACATCTTTAAAAATAAAACAAACATAATAAAACATCCATCGTTTGTGTACTTGCTATACACACAAAGAATAATATGCATACCTATACATTATGCATATTTGAGTTGACTAGTTCCCATAAAATTATATCTTTGATGTCAGTAATACCACAGTATACAATGTTCAAAAGACAACAGTTTCTGTGTCAGGTATACTGCACGCGGGTAATTTTTACTATCATACTACTACTTAATTATATTATATTAAGTCTGTCTGTCGACAACTTTATCTGCCTACCCTGCCTTCCTATTAGGGATTTTACGTTAGGTAGTTCAACCTATCAAACCTGAAACTCCACAGATGTATTATGTGACTAATGTACAGCACAATGTCATATTTAAGTATTAGGTATGATCTATCCTGTGGCATTCCAAGTGTTGATCTGTTAATTGGTGTGCAGGTACCGGCTGCTAGGCTGGGACGGGTAAAGTATTCAGAATGTCGCGTGTTGTACTAAACTTGTCGACCGATACGCTTCACGACTTGGCAAAAATATCGAACTGAGATTGACTAACATATTTTAAATTCTTCATAATTCAACACATTTTTTAGATCTCTCTTGTCCTGATATGAAATGTATGTTTTTAACTTTGTCGAAGTTATATAAAACATCTGTTCATATTTCTAGGTAATATATGTTTTGCCAAGCCAATATAGTCGTTGTATCCACACGTACATTCTCGGTGTCTACTATTCAGCTTAATGATTGGCTTATTCGAAAATAATATGTCTTGTGTAAATTCATAGCTTATAAACGCCACCAACATAATAAAAATAATATCTGTATATAGGTTTTACTACTTACTCTTCTTATAATAATTATGTGTGTATTTTTATTTTCTTTAAACTTTACTAATGTATTTTTTTTTATAATAACTTTCATGTCATCTCTAGACCTCCAAATTGACATCCAATTACAAATTACTTAATATGAAATAAAACTTAAATCTCTATAAAAATAATCTGTTTCTCCAGCCTCAAAAACAAGATTTCATTCGTGTATTTTCCTTCCAAATACATGTAAACCGTCAGTTAATACTATGTCTTGTGTACAGTACATCCATGATGGAAGGCACTGGCTCGCTGGAGCAGCAGCTGGCGACCCTGCGGCAGCGCGCCGGCGAGGTGCGCGCTCGTAGAGCCGACCTGCGACGCCTTGAGGAGTTGGGTATGTAATATTAATAAATATAAAATATGTATGTATATCCAGACATTATGACACAGCCACATCTAATTCCGAGCTAAGCAACGTTGTGTTCGGATACTAGATAGTTGAGATACTAAATATAGACTGTTTTTTTTTGTAAATACGTATATACATACATAAATCCATACATTTGTATCCGTATCATCATAGGAAAGTTACTAGACGCAGTCATTTTAAAATAGCTATTATTTACCAGGTGCTGCACTCGAGGAGCACCTGATCCTGGACAACAGGTACACAGAGCACAGCACGGTGGGGCTCGCCCAACAGTGGGACCAGCTCGACCAGCTGTCCATGCGCATGCAGCATAACCTTGAACAACAGATACAGGCCAGGAACCACTCTGGTATGTACCACTTTATTTTCAAATCTTACATTTCTGTGCTATTTTTTAGAATTATTTTACATTTTTAATTCGCAGGCGTGAGCGAGGATGCTCTTAAGGAGTTCTCGATGATGTTCAAGCACTTTGACAAGGACCGCTCAGGCCGGCTCAACCACCACGAGTTCAAGTCGTGTCTGCGCGCGCTCGGCTACGACCTGCCCATGGTCGAGGAGGGCCAGCCCGACCCAGAGTTCGAAGCTATACTCAGTAAGCATCAACATTATATCTATATACTAATACGTGAAGCAAAAACTTTGTAACCCTTATTACGAAAATTGTGGGGACGGAAAAGAGTAGTGCAAAATGCTAATATTTTTTAAATATGCTTAAAAATATTTATAATTAAAATTAATTATGGTCGAATTTCGACCACCGGGCGACCACTAGTTATTATGTTTCTTACCATTCCATATGCTCTAGTTAACTAATGATTAACAAATTTCTTCATCTTCCAGATGTTGTAGACCCTAACCGCGACGGCCAAGTGTCGCTCCAAGAGTACATGGCGTTTATGATCAGTAAGGAGACGGAGAACGTCCATTCCTCCGAGGAGATAGAGAACGCGTTCCGAGCCATCACGGCGCACCAGGATCGCGCCTACGTCACCAAGGACGAACTATATGCCGTAAGTTACACGTACAGTTATGTGGCAGAGTGACACAGTGGCTAAGTAATCGGCATGTGCGTCAAAAGTTACGGGTTCGATCCCCGTATATACAAATATATACAAATATTTGTATGATCTACAGGGTCTGGTCAGGTGATTCTGGGTCTGAGCGTTTGTGTATTTGAAAATGAAGTGGGAGAAAACTCTAGTGTAGGTTAACACGTTGGCTGCTGAAAAACACACACGCTGTGTTTTGACTCACATAACGCGAGTGCGGCGCAAACACGCCTGGCGTGTTTTCATATTTTGTGCTACGACTGGGCGGCAAAACACGCCCTGCGTGTTTTTAACATCGCTACGCCAGTACGGATTACGCGCGAGGCGTGTTTTAAATCGACTTCAAAAAAGAAGGAAGTTATCAATTCGACCGTATTTTTATATCTTTATTACAATATAATATATTGTTCTACATATATTTTTTTATCTTCCTTTCGTAGGTATTAATTTCTAATCAGCTTTTATGAAAAATAAATCGACATAATGTCGTAGTGTTAACAAATTTAATAACAAACGCCTTCATAAAATTCGAAGAAAACAGTAAAATATTCTACAAAGGATTCTGCGGTATTAACAAATACACATCTGCGTTTTAATGTTGAATAAAGAACTTAGTAGGTGATTGTTTTGCACAAAATATATCTAAGTACCCAATTGTTTTATGCACTCAAAAATAAAAGACAATGAATGGTTACTATTACTACTATTATTATTATTACTATTACTATATGCGCTCCCCCACCCAAAACACACCAGGTGTGTTTTGGCCGCACTGTTGGTCGGAATACAAAATGTGTTCCGGCCGTGCGGGCGCTCACGCCAGGCGCGTAAACAGCCGCACCGTAGGTTAGCGCGCGCTATGTTAGGCCGCAGCCAACGTGTTAACTTGCCTTTTATTTAAAAGGTACCTAGCTAACGTTTGTTTTTTTCACAGAACCTCACCAAGGAGATGGCGGACTACTGCGTGGCTCGCATGAAACCCTACCTGGACAACAAGACGGAGCGCCCCATACCCAACGCGCTCGACTACATCGACTTCACGCGCACACTGTTCCAGAACTAAGCACGCACTGCGCACGACCGCACACGTGGCCCGCCCCGCAGTACTGCTTCATTATTTAACGTATTAAAATCGAAAAGAAAAATTTGTTTTTAATTTGTGCCGTGTTCCCACCTCACGTATGACGAGTACTGCGCGGCCGCCCGCGCAATCCGCTTGCGTTACTATTTATATAGCACTACTTTTCAATGTTTTATTATTCCAAAAGTATATAGACTGAATAAAAAAGCATTTTTAAACGTTTAATATTAATCATTGTTGTGGTATTAGAGTCCGTGCAATTTGATATAGTATATGATCAGTGCGCTGTCGTCTCGGAGACGTGCTTGTGTTCGAAGGACGAGCAAGTATACGCCCGGGCGAATAGTTTGTTTTGTCGCTACTCGAGTAGTCGCTCCGTACCGCATGGTATGTGTAGTTAGGGTGAGAATTCCTTTTCTCTGATGCGAGCAGAGAAATACGAAGCTGCCAGTCTACGATTCAATAGTCTTCTAATAGACACGTTTTTATAATCCTTTGTAATCTTCAATGTTCATCCAATTGCATTTCCAGAAAATATCTAATTTGCTAAAATATTGTAAGGCTAAGATTAATAATAATCGTATATTATCACTCATCATTGTGCTAAAATGCTATTTATTTTTTGTATTCTCATATAATTATCTTTTCAATAAATATTTATTTCATAATAAAATGGTTTATTTTTAAATAAGACTCAGTGATCCATTTATACAGTCCATTATTTATGTAATAAATTATCTGTTATAATACATTTGTTCCATATTTTTCAGTTACATATTTATATTAAAAATTTAGTTCTACATCGCCACACGAATGCTGTATGTAGTCAGATACAAGTATACTACTAGTTCCAAAGCAATATTTTTTTACATATTTACAAATAGACCTTACATACTTTGGTATTATCAATATCCAGAATTATAATATCACTAAAAACAAGTACACTATACACTAAGAATTTAGCTTACAATAATTGAGTCACGATGAAAGTATCTCCTAACAAAATACAAATATCTAGGTCCCGCCCTCCAAGCCAGTAACCTTGCACACACAACAGACAATGTATTATATTTACAATTACAAAATATGTATTAATAATGGTGAATGAATCCACTATCTGTGCCGTAATCATCCTCATGGAGTGCCATGTGCCACTACAACAAAAAACATTGAGATCTTACACAAGTTGATTTCTTCCAATTCCAATACCAAAAGATTTACTTTTCCGAAGTATTTTGGGGCTTGCTCTAACACGTTGGCTGCGGACGTCGCTCTAAATATCCTATGGTGCGGCTGGCAACATCCACGGCGTGTGCGAACGCACAGTCGTACGCTTAAACATGAAAACACGCCAGGCGTTACACTCGCGTGTGTTGGCGCAACACTCGCGTGAGCGAAAACAATGTGTGTTTTTAAGCAGTGAACGTGATAAAGTCTAACCAAATGTCAGCAATAGCTTCCCATTCAATGTTAATCTCAAACATAGCATGTGATTGTACGCTAGAGTTGTGCTCTCTGGAGAAGTCTGAACTCTTGTGGTGTGACGAGCGGCTGCAGCTTGTCGAGTAATGGCTGCGGCAGCGGGCTGCGCGGAGGCTGCAGGTACGGGATGCTCAGCAGCTCGCGCACGGACGGCCGCGCGCGCGCGTTGTATGTGAGGCACCACTTCAGCGCTGCGATCAGTGATGGAGGGAGGTCTGCCGGGAACACCAATTATCTTATTAAAAAGTCCAAAACACTACGGCGGACGTTAAATAATATGAAAAATATAGCATTACAAACAAGATCAATACTTACGCTCAACAGGCGGATAGTCGATGCGATGATTGGGGTCGAGTATGGCGGCTAACTTGGCGAGATTCGGGATATGTCCGAAGGGAGTGCGTCCGTACACCATGCTGTACAGAATGCACCCCAGTGACCACACGTCTGAACGAAACGAGATCTGCAATACAATGCAAAATTGTGTCGTAAAGTATATCGATAATCAGGAGTTTGGACTTACTATAGACTTACAATATTCTTTGCCTTACTTAGGTTTTAGTTGTAAAATTTACTTTATATGTTAGCAACTTAGTTCTCTTCTAGTTTTACCTTGATAGGCGCACTGCCGTCGCCGTTAGCCACGCCGTACCCGCCGGCACCGCCCATGAGCGCCTCGGGGCTGATGTAGGAGTAGGTCCCAGTTGCCTGAGAGCGCACCACTGACGTCGCATCGCTGCTGATAGCCGACGCGATGCCGAAGTCTATCAACTTTAGGCGCCCGCACACCAGTAGGAAGTTCGCGGGTTTGAGATCAGCGTGAATAACGCCTAGGGAAAGGATAAAATAGTTAATTGACTTATTTATAAACTTTGGTGTCAAGCATAGTCATTAAATCACCGTAATCCTATATAATGTAAATATGCTACAAAACTTGATAATCAAATTAAGTAGCTACCGCCTTTTGACTGTCAAGTTTCGTTACCAAAGAGTTCCCTTTGATTATTGTTCATCACAATCATTAAAATTTAGAAATGTCAATCTAACTATCTATAATATAGGATAAAATGTGGTAATACCATGCTCGTGTATATAATGCACAGCATGCAGCATCTCCTCCCAATAGTGCAGTACGAGCGCGGGCGGCAGTCCGGCACCGCGCGCCTTCAGGAACGAGGATAGGTCCGTTTCGCCCACCTCCAACACCATACGCAGAAACTGACTGCTGCGGTCATACTCACTGCAAGGAATAAATTTAAACATTGATTAAACTAGCATAAAAATTAGCCATAAAATAAAAAAAAAGGAAACCAACTTCAAAAACTAAAAAGCAAAAAATAACTTCATACAGTTTTACCTTTTTTTTAGTTTAGTTTTAATGGTATGAAGTCGGTGCCAAGCCAAACGTAATAGTAAGTACACTCTCCGCGAGTGACCTTGAGCGGGGTGGTTACAACCACCACATCATCGGCACCGACTTCATACCTTTAAAACTAAACTAAAAAAAAGGTAAAACTGTATGAAGTTATTTTTTGCTTTTTAGTTTTTGAAGTTGGTTTCCTTTTTTTTTAAAGTTAATTTATTTTTTTCTTTTTAGTGTTGTATATATATATAATTAACTTTTCATATCAGGTCAATCTAATGGCCTGAAAGAATACAACTATCGATCCATATATACTAATAATTATGAAAGATTTTTCCTTCAACTCCTAACCGTTGAGGAGTTGTACCTTCCATCATCAGATCATTACATGAGATGGTGATTTTCAGATGCAAATACTTGAACAGCTTTGGAGAATACATGTAAATGTAATAAATGCCTATAACTGAAGGAATTTTCTTTTAACTCTTAACTGTTGAGGAGTTCTACCTTCCATCATCAGCTCATCAACATCAAATGATAATTATCAGACGCAAATACTGGAACAATTATAGTAAATATATTGAAAATGTGATAATTGCCTATAAAATTTGAGGGTTGCCCTCGATTTCCCTGGGATCCCATCATCAGATCCTGATGTGGTTACAATGGGACCAAGTGTGAAGTCTACCCTTTTAAACAAAAAAAGAATTTTGCAAACCGGTCCAGGCGTTTCTAAGTAATTCGTGAACATACATAAAAAAAAAAAAAAAAAAGATTCCGACGAATTGAGAACCTCCTCCTTTTTGAAGTCGGTTAATAATGAAGAAAACCTACATAGATAACATTAAACATAGTCAAATTATTTATCATGTAAATTAAATTTAATACTCTAGTTCTACATATCTAATATCAAAGTTATAGCTCTTATGTAAAAAATTTGAGATACTTACTAATCAAATAGCCTGATGACTCTATCGGAGTTCTGCAGTTCCCGCAGCAATCTGACTTCATTGATATAGCCTTGTGCAAGCTCCTGGTCGATGGCCAGGTACACACACTTCACGGCATACTCACATGATGTGCCTACTTCTAGCACCTGCATAATAAGTGGAGTGTTTTAATCCCACATGGTGTAATAGTAATTTATTTGGAGAATAACATCTACATAGAGCAAGCTTTTTAGATTACAAATTATTATAAAGTACCAACTGTTTAACAATAATTTTTAACTGTTCTTGAATGACACACTTTTCAAAACACACTTCTTACTTAACTCATTTTGTTACTTAAAATGTAATAACATAAATCAAATAAAATATAATCCCCACTTTGAAAGAAGACTAAAAAAGTTTCATTCATGTAAATAATCAACAGGCAAGTGCAAATGTGCATGTGCAAAAAACCTGTATAGAGTAGGGAGTAGTAGGGAAGACCAGAATACAAATTATTAAATGTTTTTAAGGAAGATACTATTTTTTCAACTACAAAATATTGGGGATCAATTAATATTGATTTTATTCAATATATTGAGTATCTCTAATATGAACAAGATAAATTCCTTTTCCAATGATTTCCAAAGAACAAGGAATTTTAAAAAGAGTAACTCTAATAAACAAGAGCCAAATAAGCCAGACTCCACCTTAAAGTTATCAGTCTGCTATGATATTGTAAGTTTTAATTCCATTGAAATTTTGCCAAAATCAGGCATGAGAAGTATTAAATAGAAATACTCACTTTGTATACTTCACTGGAACCTCCAGTGCCCAGCTTTTTGATAAACATGTACTTCTTATCTTTTATACTGGTTGTCTTGAATAATATCTTGGAATTATTGTTAAGGACACCCTGAGGGTAGGAAGGTGTTGCCACATATGATGCAGGCATTGCTTTCCTATTCAGCGGGGTCTCAGGTACAGGAGTGGGATCTGGTTGAGGTCGCTGACACTGAGCCTCTTCTTTGGATGGTTTCTGTGTAAATAACTCCACTCTGACTTTGTCCCGGTTCTGTATGCTAGCTTTCTGTGGAGTTTTCTTGTGACTTTGTTTGGCCGACCCCGGTGTGAACTTCCTGATACCTGATTTTATTTTGGGTGTGGCTGACTTAATCTTTTGAGCACTATTAGGTACTCTCTCTGGAGTTTTTTTGACAGTGGAACTTTGCGTTCTTGTGCTATTATTATTTTGAGGCAACAATATAGTACGCTTTTTAACTTCTGAAGCAAGAATATTAGAATGAAGAATATTAGATTTTATATTTAAGTTTTTATTTGTACTGTGAATTAAATGGTTTTCTTTAGCAGGATGAGTTTGATGCGGCACCCAATTGTCGTTTGAATTTTCTTTATCATTTTCGTTGTAGGTGAATTTCTTCTCTGATGCGAATGCTTTGATATCTTTCGGTTTAGGTTTGATTGTAGGTGTGAAAAAGTCTTTGTTTATTTTCTTTACAGGTGAAGGCTTTTTCGATACAGTTTCGCCAAAAGAATTATCACTATCATCGGCAGAGGAGAAGCTGGCGTCCGGGCTATCTGCTGCATTCTTCAGAGGCATCAAATTAGCCAGCAATGCCGACATCGGCATCGCAGCAAACTTGATGCTGTTTGATGTCGATTCCGTGTTACCACTCATTGTTGATGGTATTTTAACGCATTTGTCAAAAATCCACACCAATTTTACCACTATATACACAATTATTATTTCGTTTTATCAACAAATGTTTAATATTTCACGCTTTCAAACTCGGCTACAATAATCCGTTGAACTTTTAAACATTTTTTTGACAGTTGTTGTCTTTCTTTATTCTTTTTTTCCCTTTCGAGATAAGGCAAAGGAATTTAGTCCATACAGCCTAGTTTAGTTGGCAATACGGAATCTCAAAGATATCTTTAGTCGATTCAACTCGATAAAAAATTGATAATCAATTAATATTATCCAAATATGAATTTTTGCATGTTATTTCAAAAACAATATATAAAGAGTTTCTACCGTGCCGTCTATACAAAACTATTTGATTCTGAGGTGAGCTGCGTAGGTATATAATTTTATTGTTCATCTCGTAGATCAAGGACAAAAAAAGTAAAAGGTTTCAATCTTTCGTTACGTAAGACTGTTTAGCGGGTGAGGGTGAGGGGGGTCGACAATATTTCTTATTTTTTCGATACAAGTAGGAAAGGGCTCATTAGCTCACAAAAATGCGCATTTATGCTGTATACTATGTAGAAGCGCTGGTAAACGAGCACGAGCCAAAATGCGCGCGGACGCGAGTACGTATACGATTTTTTTTCCTTCCTGGGGTTGGGTTATTATATTTTTTTAAATAGGGAGAGGGGTGTCAGTTATTACAAAAATACTTTTACGTAATAAATGAATGGCATATTAGTGTGGGTGTGTATGTAATTATGCACAAATTAATGTTACTCTTAAATATGAATAATATTTTTAATGATTCAGTTCATGATTATATTTGCATAATAATAATATGTAATAACTAATTAATGTTATAATTATAATAAATAATCACTATTTGTTAGAATACTACTTATTTACAATGAATTAATTAAGACGATTCAGATTCTTCAGATTTTGTAGGATATCTGCAATCGATGCTTCCACATTCACATTTCATCCATTTTGATTTCACAGACCAAAATTTGTCGCCATAGTCGAACCTGCAGGCAAGAAAATAATTTTATTAATAACAAGTAACAAATAATTCAAGTTCTCGCAAATCAAACTGACTATTCATCTAATAGTCACCAATACTTTACAGGCAAGCAATAAACTTTTTCCTGTATATTGATTGCATATGATTATGTATCATGTACACCCAGGCCATGAACAACAGGCAATAAATAGTCGACTATTACTACGATAACTATTGAGATTTAGTCGATTTTAAAATAGTCTGTAGTATACTAACGTGAGTTCTTCATCCTGTTGTATGTCGGTGGTAGCGAACAGCGCGACGGTGGGCAGCCTGAGGTCCCTGGTGTCGGTGAACACCCGGACGGGCGCCAGGTTGGGCCGGCAGCTGTGGTTGATGAACCGCGCCGCGCTACCGAACTGAGCCGCGTCCACACATAACTGTGTCTTGTCCGGACATTGCTGTGGAAATACGAACAATTATCAACAACCTTTCTACCTTACTAAGCGGTCGCCATCTTTGATTGCTTAGGGCATCCACTGACGGCAGTGGACTACGACAGGTTGATTTGATCGAAGCTAGTTGTGTACGTGCAGTTACCTCGAGCAGGTCGGGCTTGACGTCGAGCGCGAACATGTAGTGGTCCTGCGCGCGCGTGTCGGCGTGCGGCAGCGGCAGCAGCTCGCCGCAGTACAGCGCCGCCACCGCGCCGCGCCGCACGCGCTGCCGCGCGCGCAGCCCCCAGCCGCGCCCGCCGCCGCAGCGGAACACCTGCGCGCGCACACACACCGAGCCCGCCGCCGCGGCCTTGCTCACTACGCTGTTCCCGCAACGACGCTGCATACAATAAAACAATCACATACTGTATAACATAGTATACACTCACCCCTTTCTCCCATGAGGGTAGGAAGAAACTACAGAACGCCTCGCACTACGATTTCTACATATCACTTGCTTCATCCTCATTCCACATTTTCTATTACGCACCAGACCTTTTTGAAAGAGTTCACCAATTAGGTCGGTATATGTCCGGATGTAGGACGATCCCCCCACCCCAGACATCCGCCTTATAAATTCCTTTCGTTAATCACCTATCATTATTTATCATAATAACCACACACACGCACACGCACACGACTTGTAGAGCTTACCAAGTTGCATCCACATGTTTGATTACACTCGAACAACATGGGCGGGTCGTGGTAAGGGAAGCTCGCCTGCAGCCGCCCCCGAGTGTACCAGCACCGCACGCCCAGAGCGCTGCAGGCGCAGGAGCCGGACGTGCAGTCACCTTCCTTACACTCACAGCCCTGGGAGAAGAATCACAATAAAATTAATGCTGTTAATATTATTTATATCAATTTTTTTTTCTACATATTATTATATATAAAAAAACAGATAAAGAAACAGTCCAAATTATAAAAACTATATTTTTGAGTCACTGATTAGTAAAATAATAAGGGGAATTTTTAACTGCACCTCTATTTAGAAATTTAAGCTAACAAAATTTCTCCACTGATAACCTACTGCATATCAAATAAATGACAGTACTACAAATTAACTAGTTGATTACCTAATCGGTCCTATTTATAATTATTTATTGGTTTAGGTTAGGTTAGAACTGTGACCACAACGCACGAGCCGAGCGAGCGAAGCGAGCGTGCCGCGGCATCGGCCGGCGAAGTGCCAGAACCGAATCGGTCCTATTCATAATTATTAGTTTAGGTTAGAACTAATTTACAGTTAAAGTATTAAATACCACCCAAATAATAATGAGTGTCCAGATACACCCATGTGACAGGTGTCAGTATCGCATTCTCTCGCCAAGTGAGGTCTATGGAGGCTCACTTATTTAAGCTGGACGGGGCCCTAAACTGTATGATATAGGTAACCTAGTTCAGATCATGATATTTAGTACTAGAATTCCGATACCTTTATAGAAGAATAAATAAATAAATAGTTATTATTATTATTATATGTAGAAGCAATGAGTCTGTCTGACCTGCAGGGTGCCGATGGTGTGATCGAGGCTGACGTGTTGCGGCATGACGTGGCGCGTGACGTACGTGAAGTCGTCCGGCAGCGGCGTGTCGTCCACCTCGTTCACGCACGGGATCGGAAACGGCTCGCGACCGTTTGAGATGTCACTGGTGATAATTATTATTATTTTAGGCTTTGAGCTATGTGGGTTCGATTCAATAACAGGATGAGGAGTGTTATTGGGCTTTTCTGTTAAATAAATTCTCAATAGCAGATCAGAGTTTGTATTTGTTCACTTTTTTTTATGGTGATAAGGGGGCAGACGAGCAGGCGGCTCACCTGATGGTAAGTGATGACCGCTGCCCATAGACATTTGCAACATCAGAAGCTTGCAAATGCGTTGCCAAACCCCTTAGAAACCGTTCAGGTTTGTTAAAATAGGGAGTTACTGAACTGACAGCAAACGGAATTCCCATGCTGTCAGAATAGTCACTCCCCCAATGAGCTCTGGTAACCTTACTCACTCGCAGAAATACAACTATTGTTGATTCACTGCGGTCTTCTATAAGGCAGAGGTACTTCCCCAGTCGGGCAGGTCAATTTGAGCGAGAAATCTCGCTATGCCCTACCTCCTACAATTATACGATTAATGGCAATTGGCTCACCCCTATTATATCGGTCCGAAAAACTTACTAGTTAACTGTACATTGATAATACTTCTGTTTTTCATTCCCTTCTAAAGTTAGCCTTTCCGAAATCCAGATAAATAAGTAAAGGAGATTACGTACGAGAGGGAGATGGGAATATTTGAATATTGGGACTGCACGTTGTTTTTATCGTAGGAACTGATGACAAAAGAAATGTGCCAATGTTTCCGAATGGTTTTATAGTGACTGGGACACCTCTTAACTAGATGGGATAGACGGGGTGACATTTTCCCCTTTTGTTTTACCTGACCTCCTTATTATATAGAAATAATGTTTATTTCGGTTGACCGCTGTGCAAAATTTTTATATTTTTCATCCTGCAGAAGATTAAACTTTAACAATGATTCCAGATCTTAAAAAATCACCCACTTTCCCTTGCCTAGTTACATTGAACAATGTAACTATTAAGGTTAGTCATAAATAGAGACATTTGAGGAAACATTGGCAAATGATTGAATACACTGCCACAAAAAAAAAATAGCAACAAACCATGATATTAGACAGTGTTTAGTGATTTCCAGTAAATGTTGACTTATGTTGTATGTGTACCTGGTGAGCAGTTTGAACCGCGACACGTCGTCCTTGACGGCGATGGTCATCTGCATGTTGAGCGAGATGGCGCTCTGGCACTGTCCGCTGCACACCTCCACCGGCAGCTCGCCCGCGGAGTTCTCTATGTCTGTCTGTACGCAAATATATACATCAGTTATTATTTTGTCTCACGTTGTTTGTCCACGATAAACTTCTGAATGTACGAACCTATTTTGACGAAACTTTGCACACTGTATAATTTAATCCAACTTGATAGAAATGATAGTTATAATTTAAAGTTTTGTTTATTCATTTATAGTCTCCAAATTGAATGATAAAATAATTGAAGACTATTTTGATAATTTGAAGTTAGAAGTTTGAAATTCAAAATATACTGAGTTAATTTATACAGATATAATATTCAAATGATACAAAGAAATATACATATAAGTACATACCCGTGCTCCGTGAGCCAGTAAGATGACAACACAAGCGTAGTGACCTTGCCTGGCAGCTACATGGCTGGAATACAATATATATATTTATATACAAATGAATTAATACGAGTATAATGTTAAAATGGTCTCAAAAACTACTAGGATTCTGATACGTAATATCTATAATAATTTTTTTACAATTCTTTTTGTGTGTGAGTGTGTGTGCGCGTGCGTGTATATGTCACCGCTGTGTGTGTGTGTCTGTGTGTACGTACAGCGGCGTGTCGGCGTGCGGGGTGAGTGCGGCGGCGGAGGCCGGCGCGGCGCGCAGCAGTTCGCGGAGCGCGGGCGCGGCGCCGCTGTGTGTGTGTGTGTGTGTACGTACAGCGGCGTGTCGGCGTGCGGGGTGAGTGCGGCGGCGGAGGCCGGCGCGGCGCGCAGCAGTTCGCGGAGCGCGGGCGCGGCGCCGCTGTGTGTGTGTGTGTGTGTGTGTACGTACAGCGGCGTGTCGGCGTGCGGGGTGAGTGCGGCGGCGGAGGCCGGCGCGGCGCGCAGCAGTTCGCGGAGCGCGGGCGCGGCGCCGCTGTGTGT
Organism: Craniophora ligustri; assembly: GCA_905163465.1. Classification (NCBI taxonomy): domain Eukaryota; kingdom Metazoa; phylum Arthropoda; class Insecta; order Lepidoptera; family Noctuidae; genus Craniophora; species Craniophora ligustri. Next base: position 15,762,489 of record LR990957.1, read on the forward strand.
GTGTGTGTGTGTGTACGTACAGCGGCGTGTCGGCGTGCGGGGTGAGTGCGGCGGCGGAGGCCGGCGCGGCGCGCAGCAGTTCGCGGAGCGCGGGCGCGGCGCCGCTGTGTGTGTGTGTACGTACAGCGGCGTGTCGGCGTGCGGGGTGAGTGCGGCGGCGGAGGCCGGCGCGGCGCGCAGCAGTTCGCGGAGCGCGGGCGCGGCGCCGCTGTGTGTGTGTGTGTACGTACAGCGGCGTGTCGGCGTGCGGGGTGAGTGCGGCGGCGGAGGCCGGCGCGGCGCGCAGCAGTTCGCGGAGCGCGGGCGCGGCGCCGCTGTGTGTGTGTGTACGTACAGCGGCGTGTCGGCGTGCGGGGTGAGTGCGGCGGCGGAGGCCGGCGCGGCGCGCAGCAGTTCGCGGAGCGCGGGCGCGGCGCCGCTGTGTGTGTGTGTGTACGTACAGCGGCGTGTCGGCGTGCGGGGTGAGTGCGGCGGCGGAGGCCGGCGCGGCGCGCAGCAGTTCGCGGAGCGCGGGCGCGGCGCCGCTGTGTGTGTGTGTGTGTGTACGTACAGCGGCGTGTCGGCGTGCGGGGTGAGTGCGGCGGCGGAGGCCGGCGCGGCGCCGCTGTGTGTGTGTGTGTGTGTGTGTACGTACAGCGGCGTGTCGGCGTGCGGGGTGAGTGCGGCGGCGGAGGCCGGCGCGGCGCGCAGCAGTTCGCGGAGCGCGGGCGCGGCGCCGCTGTGTGTGTGTGTGTGTGTGTACGTACAGCGGCGTGTCGGCGTGCGGGGTGAGTGCGGCGGCGGAGGCCGGCGCGGCGCGCAGCAGTTCGCGGAGCGCGGGCGCGGCGCCGCTGTGTGTGTGTGTGTACGTACAGCGGCGTGTCGGCGTGCGGGGTGAGTGCGGCGGCGGAGGCCGGCGCGGCGCGCAGCAGTTCGCGGAGCGCGGGCGCGGCGCCGCTGTGTGTGTGTGTACGTACAGCGGCGTGTCGGCGTGCGGGGTGAGTGCGGCGGCGGAGGCCGGCGCGGCGCGCAGCAGTTCGCGGAGCGCGGGCGCGGCGCCGCTGAGCGCGCACCAGTGGGCGACACTGTTGCCCTCGTTGTCGCACGACATCGCATCCGCACCTGCCTCCAGCAGCAACCTGGGAACAACCATTTTATTAAACCTTAGCACATTTAAAACACATAGCAAAGTTTAAAATAAATTTCACATGTGTCCACTATTGAAACAAGTTGCATATAATAAAATGGTATACCTGACGACGTCGGTGTGTCCGTTCTCAGCGGCCCACACTAGCGGCGTCCACCCGCCGTGGTCGCGCGCGTCCACGGTCGCGTACGGCAGCAGCAGTGCCGCCACCCGCGCCCCGCCGTGCTGTGCCGCTATGTGCAGCGCCGTCATGCCGTCCGGACCCTGCACCATATCCATATTCACATAAGAAAGGTAGAACATAACGAGATTTCATCATCATCATCAGCCTATACTCATCCACTGCTGGACGTAGGCCTCCCCTTCATTATTGTCCCACTGCTGGGCATGGGTCTCCTCTCATTTGAGAGGGATTAGGCTGTAGTCTACCACGCTAGCCTACTGCGGGTTGGTAGACTTCACATGCTATCGAGAAAATCTTCCAAGAATGCAGGTTCACCGTTTGAGCATGTGATAAATACGCAAAGAACTAGGCTCTTAGGCCTCCCCACGTGAACGCCAAAGAACTCGATCTTCAGCTCTTCTCGTCCAGTCGCTGCCAGTAGCTACCTTCCGCAAGTTGCGCTTTCTCCGCTGAAGAACTCGTTTGCTCTAAGGGTTGTCGGTTCTCCGAGAAATGTGACCGGCCAATTGCCACTTCAGCTTGCAAATCCTTTGAGCAATTTCGATAACTATAGTTCCCTGACAGATAACTTCGTTCCAGATTTTATCCCTCAGAGAAACTCCGAGCATAGCTCTCTCCATAGCTCGCTGAGTGACCTTAAACTTGTGGACCAGTCTCAACGTGAGTGTCCACGTTTCGGCTTCGTAGATCATAACTGATAGGACGCACGCATTGAAGACTTTTGTCTTAAGGCACTGTGTTATGGGCGGCAAGAAAACCTGCCTAAATTTACACCCTAGTTGATCCTCCTATCGGCTTCTCAGACAAAGTTTTTCTACCCAATTGTATTATCTGGCCGTATTCCGGAACAACTTCGAGAGATACATCATTTACAACGACCGATCTTGAAGTAGCCCAGCTGTTGAACGTGACCTTTCTTTTTTCAATGTTCATCCCAAGACTGATACGTCGAAAGGTGTCCTCTAGGTCAGTCAGCATTCGTTCTAGATCCTGCAGCGCCTTCGATGGGAGATTAGATTAGGGATTTACTCGCTCAAATTGAACTGCCTCTGCTGAGGAAGCACCACCACCTAACAGAAGACTGCAGTGAACTATTCAAAATTAATATTCCTTTACACAGAATCGAGTCGCGTCAAGAAGTCAAACAGAAAGCAGGAGATAGAGAACGGCGGCGATTGTTCCACCGACAAGTGCTGAGCTCTTAAATTAATATTATTTATTATACACAGAATCTAAACACCATCAATTAGTGAGTGAAATAAAAAAACATAATAATAATAAAATAATAATAATCGTCAACTCACAGGGAAGTTAACATCACAGCCGGCCGCCACTAAGTACCGGATCACTTTGATCAAGTCTTCGTCCTTCGCCTTCCTGGTATCATCATCTTCCACCTCCTCATCTATCTTCTCCACTTCCGGCTTCTCATTGGATCCATTGTCCTCTATAACTTCTGCCTCCTCATTCTCATCCTTGGAGCTGGTATCATTGATCTTCTCTTTGCCCTTCTTGCTGGATCTGTCAAGTAATTCTGAAAGAAAATATTATATTAAACAAATTCAAATCGACTGGCTCGTTGGTCTAGTGGTCTTAAGGCCGACTATTGAGCAGTCTTGAGAGGATGATGTCGATGAAAATGTTATTGGGTTATTGCTATGAAGTTCTCGGTTGCAGCACGGAGTTTGGAGTCATGCGCAGTTGATGGCAATAGGAGCCCCCTAAAACCTAAAATATACCGGCGAAATGTCAGTGTCCATTAGTACACCTCTGCCTCACTCTTGGGGACAACAGGCGTGATGGTATCAAACATAGACATTCTGACACTAATGTTGTAAATAGAAGTTTATAATAGAGTACCGAGTATGGCAACCATGAGCGGCGTGCGCATGTTGTGGTCGGTGGCGTGGATGTCGGCGCGCGCGTAGTGCAGCAGGTACAGCGCGCCCGCGTGCCCGGCGCGCGCCGCCGCGTGCGCGCACGTGCCGCCCGCCTGGCTGCTCAGCGCCTTGTTGATGCTGGAGCTCGACACTGGACCAACATTGTGCCAATTTATTATTGAATGATTGAATGATTGTTTATTTCTGTAAATAGATCTTTTTAAAGACACTTTTACAAGTCATGTACATTTTTTTTTTTAGTATCTAGTTGACATCGGCATTTCCTAACTGACGACCTCTGAGAAGAAATGCCGAAACAAACTCAGAGAATCATGGTCTCTTTTAAAGTCCAAACATTTTGGTTATAATATGTGAGCCTGACTATGTAGGTTAAAGTCTGAGATGGCCTTTTGCAGAAAGCACCAATGCAGCTTTGAGTTGACCTGTCCATACTGACAGTACGCATACGTCAGCTCAAACCATTATTGTGGGAGCTTAACGACCCGACGCACGTCTATGCAAGATCAGCGGGACATTTGCGTAGGCCATTTCAAAAACCCAAAGCCGCCAGACATTAGTTTGTAAGCGTATGTTTATCTACCTACAAAGTGCTCACATTCACATAGATATGTATAATATAAATAATCCCATTGCATAAAAATCAACATAATGTCAAATATAAAATAATTATGTCAAAACATAACATTAACATAATGTCAAAAATATAAAATAAATAAAGTCAAATAATAATAATAATTAAAAAATCTATAGGTATACCTATACAATTCATGTCAAGATATAAATTAATGTCAACAAAAAAAAAAAAAATAATAATAATAATAATTAACATCAATGTCATGATGAAAATAATGTCCAAATCATAATAAATTACAGTAAAAGACGTTTGATAGCCCGGTTCATTAGAACTATTCAATCCCAAGCAGTTTTATCATCCATGTAATCTTTTAACGTATTAGTAGCCTTTAGCACAAAGTCTCTGTTTGATAAAGGATTTAAATCTGCTGAGACTTAATGTCTGTACATGGGTTGGAATTTTGTTATAAAAGCGTATGCATTGACATCTAAAGGATTTACTGATTTTCTGGAGCCTAGTTGCAGGAACAACAAATTTATTCTTATTCCTAGTATTAATATTATGGATATCACAATGCTTTTCAAAGAAATTGATATTCTTGTAAGCATATAAAAGATTTTCGTAAATATACTGTGATGGAACAGTCATAATATCAATTTCTTTAAATTTCTCCCTCAGTGAATATCTGGGACTTAAGTTATAAATTGATCGAATAGCCCTTTTCTGCAACACAAAAATAGTTTGGATGTCAGCAGCATTCCCCCACAGTAGAATGCCGTATGACATCACGCTATGGAAATAACTAAAATAAACTAACCGAGCTGTATCTATATTTGTTAAATTACGATTTTTTTTAACGGCATAAGCTGCAGAACTAAGCTTCTTCGACAATTTATCTATATGTGGGCCCCACTGAAGCTTAGCATCTAAGGTAATGCCTAGAAATACAGTGGTATCTACAAGATCCAACTCTCCACCGTTAACTAGTACACTGGTTTTAACTTGTCTGACGTTAGGCGTTGTAAACTTAATACATTTAGTTTTGTTTTCATTCAAAACTAAATTATTTGCATTGAACCAATGTACCACTTTCGAGATAGCAGTGTCCACATCGTATGTAGTTATTTGCTGACGTTTTAGTTTAAATAAAAGCGAGGTATCGTCTGCAAACAACACTATCTCTTGATTATCTCCCATCAGATAGGGTAAATCATTAATATAAATTAGAAATAAAAAAGGGCCAAGAATTGAACCTTGCGGAACTCCCATAGTAACAACCGACCCCGGGAATCTCTTTCCATTGACGTCCACTTTCTGAATCCTCTTACCCAGGTACGAAATAAGAAGATTCAGAGAAGTGTTCCTCACGCCATAGTGGTGTAACTTCCTGATCAATGTATCGTGAAGAACGCAATCGAATGCCTTAGACAAATCGCAAAAGATACCCAAGGCATCGTGTGACTCTTCCCATGCATCAAAAATGTGACCTAGAAGTTCAACACCGGCATCGGTTGTTGAACGACCCTTGGTAAAGCCAAACTGTTTTCTATTAATTAGGTTGTTGGCGTAAAAGAAACTTTGTAATTGACCTAAAATTATTTTTTCAAAAATTTTACTGAATGTTGGTAGCACTGATATCGGTCTAAAATTAGTAGGGTCTGATGTGCTACCTGACTTAAACAAAGGTATAATCTTACTATTTTTCATAAGATCAGGGAATTTACCACTATCAATACATTGATTAAATATAAAGGATAAAGTAGGTGCTACAATGTGAATAATAAATTTGGCAACGTCAACAGAATTTCCCCACAGGTCTGCAGTTTTTTTTACATTTAGTGTATTGAAAGTTTTAATAATATCGCTACTGTTAACATGTTTAAAATTAAATTCAATAAAGCTAGCTTTTACGTTTTCCCTAAGTAGGTTCTCTGCAAAAGTGGGTGATGAATTTAAGGATCTAGTGACCACAACAGGAATTCATGTATGTAAGGGAACGAGAAGAGAAACTCTTGAAATCTTCAATCAACAACTTTATTACTATAAAAAAACACTTTAGCGTCTTTCATCCAAATTGCACATCCTCGCCATCTTTTTCTTCCCTCTTTCTTTCATTCCTTTCACCTTCACTCATTCATCTCACATTCCGTTCTACATAATTTACTATCTTTAAAATTCCTTACATGAATTGTTTGGTTAAATCATAAGGGGGTGCCAAAATCACCACGCTTGGCAGGCCAGTTGGCGATTGCACTGTGGTAGGTGTAGTACTCGAAGGACACTGCTGCCTACCCTTCGGTGTATCCCTTAGTGGCCGCTTACGTTACCCACGAGAACACAAAGGATGATGCTATTCTAAGACCACGTACTGGAAGGGGCAGCGTGGTTAAGCCCCTGTCGAGTTGGACCGACGACCTGGTAACGGTCGCTGGAGTGCGCTAAATGTGGGTGGCGCAGGACCGGTCGTCGTGGGAATCATTCGGGGAGGATCTACTTCCAGTCGTGAACGTCTATTGGTTGTCCATTTATTTTTAGTCAACAATTATCTTACAAGACACAGAATCCATGACAAGATGTATGAATGTGGACGAGGCAAAAGTGGTATGCAGGGACCGTAGCGCGTGGAATTCTGTAGTTTCTGCTTTCCATAGGAAAAAGGCGTGAGTGTATTTATGTATATATACTTACCGATCTTGGGTATGAGCTGATCCACCGTGTCTCCCTTTAGGATCGCGTCACACAGCTGCTGTGGTGACTTGTTGGGCGCCTGCTCGGCTCGCTGGCACAGCTGCTTCAGGTCTATGGGGGGTGAGGGCAGTAGATCCTCGGGGATAATTGGACCAGTCTCCTCTTTGGGTGTCCGGGTGGTGAAAGACAGGTAGGCTGGGGTGCTGAGACAAATGGCATGATTGTAGTCAAAACTGGGAAGAATAAAATAAATTATAATATTCTAAAATTTTCTAGTATTTTTTGTTTAAAACCGATCAGATAGGGTTTAATGTTTATAATCTTGTTTTTTTAGGTGATGGCCACTGACTGAAATGACGTATTTATCAAATAGTGCAGGAAAACATTGTGAGGAAACCTAGATTATTTAGAGATTTTTTCAATCATGCCATTGAGAAAATCTATTAAGTGTACCAACCTGCACAAGGCTAGCGTAGTAGATTATCGCCTATCCCTCTCAAATAAGAGGAGACCCGTGCCCAGCAGTGGGACAGTAAAAGCGTTGATGATGTTATTGTATAGTTACCATTGTTCTCTCTGATCAGGTAAGAAGATGCGTTTATTGCTGCACTTCATCTCGACCTTGACCTTAACGCAGTCGGTGTTGGCGGGCTGCCAGCGGTATGAGAACACTCCGCAGTGTGGACACCCAGGCTGAAGCTTGGAGTCGTTGTAGGGGAGACCACAGTCTAAGTGGAACAGGTGGCCAGACGAACATTGATAGAATGTGCCCTGCAACAAAATTTATTTTAAGTTTTTTTATTACTTGTACCGACTGAATCCAATTGAACCATAAATATGATTAAAACTGCATAGTATTGAACGCGGGAATTAAGGTAGATCCACCTATTCTAATCTGCGATTCAAAGTTTTGAAACTGAAGTCGTAATCAGAGGTCAACTATCAATCGGCAGTTCCGATATTTCTGAAGTTCGTTAATCAGAGTCGTAGTTTCATAACAATTCTATTTAGTTCTCTAACCTGAGTACAAAATAGTCCGCAGGCGGGGCAGCACATGTGCTTAGCCAGCTGTGCTGCGTGCAGCGTGCACGCCAGTAAGTACGGCGCCCGCGGGCCGGCGCGCACCAGTGCCGCCAGCCCCCCGCTGTTGTCACCAGCACCACCGCCGCGCTGGCGACGTGCGCTGTGGGAACATCCCACACGAACGCCATCCACCATGTCGATAGCTTGGCAGAATACCGGCTCTATGTGATAAAATATACCAATGTTTACCTAATTCTAAGTTGACACAATACACTAATCACGCAAAACCCAAATCAAAAATCGAATAAGAAATGAGAATATCGGTAGAAGAACTGAAGTATCAGAAAGTGCGTTATGCAAATGGATATATTTAACCCGTTAACGGCCAAAAGTATTTTTACAATTTGCTTATACATATAATTGAGAGCTTAAAGGTTATAAGATTCCTCAGTGATGATAGAATAAATAAATTGCGGTACGATCAAAGTCCAGTGCAAAGGAGACGACAGAACGAAAGAGAGAAGGGTTGACTAGGGAATAGTAGGGAAGACTGCTGCAGTGAATGGGTTAAGTTTGGTTTTTAGTATACACATCCTCTGCCGACATCACTTACCACTTTTGCAAAGAGGATATATTCAATAAAAAGAAACCCATAATTTTAAAGAAAACAAATCAGTTGTAAGTAAATTAAACATAAACATAGTATAACCAGTAAGTTCCTCTTGGGCCGCGTACACATTGCTGGGTGTCTCGCAGAAGCATGTCGCGACGATCGCGGACTCATCAGCCGGACACGCCGCCTCCGAGCCCTCGTCCCCGCCCGCCGGATGGCTGGACAAAAAACATTAACTTTATTTATTGGAAACAACAAAGACAAGCTGGCAAAGACAGTGTGTAAGTAAAATATACTATAGAAGTCAATGCACATAGATATGCAGGCCTTTGTGTACTGTGAACTAACTTTTACTCTTTGAAGAAAGAAGTATTTCCTCTCGTTTTGTGGTTATTTTCACGAATCCAAAATCTCACATATATGTATAAACGTCCAGACTATTTTAAAACTATTTATAAGTCATAGCGTTTGATTCCGACACGGAAAATATTTGTTTTCCGTGTCGGAATCAAACGCGAATGAATAGGTTTCTTTAGACACCAAAGGCTACGGTAACTGCTCACCATCAGGCGAATTATAAGCTTACGTATGTTTCATATCAATCTGCACCATTCTCATATTGTTATTATATCCATACCTAAGCCATTGTAAACGAAAGCAAACAATTTTGTAATTTTTATATTGTTTAAAAGAGTATCTATGGAGTTTCTTGCCGGTTCTTCTCCATAAGACCTACCTTTTGTAACCGTGCAACTAAATTAAATTAAATTCGACAATTCAAAAGCACCTGTATTGGTCTAATTGAAATAAATGATTTGACTTTAACTTTGGCTTATTTGCACCCTTGTGGTATAAAAACGCGCAACCAGTGAAGTATAAGCCAATTGCCAGGCCAATGCACAATGATGTCGTCAACTTAATATTTATTTACTTAGTCTCTTCCATTTCAGCCTCTGAATGTCCGTCATCTCCTTCGGATACTCTGCACTTCCTACGTTTTCGATGACTCCTGTTAGACGAGAAAAAAAGTCAATAAAAAAATATAGCCTAGAAATTAATAAATGACGTCTAAGGAAAATTTGAAAGTGATCTCACCGTTCACTCTCTTCAACATAATTGTGCCTGCCCGATCGCTTTGATGATCGGCGCGGTGACCTGGGGCAGTTATTTCGTTATTAGTGATTTTGAAAAATGTATACTAGTTAACTATGTCTCTAGTGAGCTATGATTTTAACCTTTCATTCACCATTATCCTATGTATACCTATGACAGTTATTAACTAACTTGCTAAAAACTTAACAACCAGGTAATCTTAACTGTGAGTGCATTGCAGTTTTGATCATTCACCGTATTTACTGTCTCATTGCTGGACATCAGTCTAATTAGTCTGATGTTAGTGCGTCATAATCTGCACCATTAGACCTTATGATAAATGCACATAACTTTAATCAGTCAATGGTGCCTTGGGATTGAACAAATGGTCTTTGATTTCATAGTTCACTCGGCTATAATGTTATAATACTGATATTCAAATCAAAAGTGCTAAATTGTGAGAACAAATCAACCGCATATTGTAAACATTCTAACCTACAAATTACTACCAAGTGTCACCCGATGCGAATTCTACATAGACTATAGAGTGAAACTACAGTGCCAACCTAACAAACACCGAAACAAGTGTTGCCACAGGAAAACAGGTGTTGCCATAGTAAAACAAGTGTTGCCACAGCAAAACAAGAGTTGCCATAACAAAACAAGTGTTGCCACAGTTAAATAGGAGTTGCAATAGCAAAAAAAAAAAAAAAAAAAAAAAAAAAAAAAAAAAAAAAAAAAAAAAAAAAAAAAAAAAATTATTAAAAAGAAAAAGACAAATATGGAGAAAAGTATGGAAATCCTATTGGCAAAACTAGACGAAAAGTTAGACCAACAAACTAAAGTTATAACAACTTCAGTAACACAAAATGTCATGGCAGCACTAGACGAAAAGCTTAAAGCGATCACCGAAGAAAACGCCCAACTCAAAAATAAAATAAATGAGCTAGAGCTAAAACTCAAATTTGTTGATAAGGATAAGCGCAAAAACAACCTTGTCTTTTTTGGCATTGAGGAAGGACAGGCAACAACAGAAACGGAGCTAGTAGACTACATAAAAGACATTATAATAGAAATGGGAGTACACTTTGATGTCTTCGAAATTAATAATATTTACAGAATCGGTAAAAAAGAGCTCGATAAAAATCGCCCCGTTGTAGTCTCACTCACAACTACGTGGAAAAAACATATGATTTTGCGAAACAGATCTAACCTACAAGAAGGTGTAAATATCAAAGAGGATTACCCCAAAGAAATAATAGAAAAGCGTAAACAACTGCAGCTGCAAGTTGAAGAGGAAAAGAAAAAAGGGAATATAGCATTCATAAAATATGACAAACTGATAATAAAGAAAACACATGAAAATAACAGAGAAAAGAGGAAAAGAGAGACATCAGGATCACCGAAAATACCTTCACAAAAGAAAAGTACACTGACCACCTTGAGCAACACCCCCACTAAAACTGCGACAAAGGAAATAATCAGACCAAACATACTGAACTACGTAGAGCGCGGGAAATCAGCTTCATTATTGAATCTCTCAAAAAACTAATATATGACACCCGGATCCAAACAACCCCAACAACCACATTACCAAACACAACACTCATAAAATGCACCCCAAGCCGGCTTGCCACCGTGGGGGAAGAAGACAAACACCCTCCATCTAAAACAAAACATTATAATTCGAAACACCCCAAAGCGAACCTATTTAGAAAAAATATGTACAAAAAGAAAACAATACAGATGAAACAAGATAAAATGGTCACTGAACATATACATGTCTGCACACTGAATACTCGGACACTGAGAACAGAAGAGAGCCTAAAAGAACTAGAAATAGCCATATCTAACATAAAATGGGACATACTGGGCATCAGCGAGATGAGAAGGCCAGGAGAAGGGATAGAAGAGAGGAACGACTATATCATGTTTCACAAAGGAGAACACACCGGACAAAAGGGAGTAGGTTTCCTTATTAAGTCTAAACTGAAGAAGAACATTATGGGATTTGAAGGAGTTTCTGATAGAATTGCGGTAGTCCATTTAAAACTTCCAGGTCACAAGAAAAACTGGGTCATCTTTCAAATATATGCCCCAACAGAACAAGCGGGGAAACCAGACATAGAATATTTCTACGAGAGTATCTCAGAAGCAATAAAACCGCACTACAACAACAACATAATAATCATGGGTGACTTTAACGCTCAGGTTGGAGAAAGGCAAATTGGAGAAGAACCCTCAATCGGGAAGTTTGGGCAGGGCAAAAGAAGCCAAAATGGACAGAAACTAGTAGAATACATGTTGGGAAATAACCTTACTTTAATGAACTCACGTTTCTACAAAAAAACTAAAAGCAAATGGACGTGGTCCTCCCCCGGTGCAAAATTCAAAACTGAAATTGATTTTATTATAACCAACAAAGCAAGCGCGTTCACAGATACCAACATAGTTAAAAACCTCAACTTTAACACAGACCACCGTATGGTAAGAAGCTGCCTAAGCCTAAACCAACCCAAAAGATCCAGGAAAAATCTAGCAAATAACAATAAGATGCATCAAATATCAGAACACAGCCATTCCACCAATTTCTGCACAGAAACACTAAATGAAATTATTACCTCCGACGCAGAAACTGGGATTAAATACAAGAGACTACAAAACAAATTGAAAGAGATGATAGTCAGCAAACCCAGAAGCAAAGAAAGCTATTTAAGTAAAGAGACACTAGAACTACTAGATGAAAGAAGAAAACTAATATCAAACAAAGGGGACAAAGAAAGACGCCAGAAAATTGCAAACCTTAGCAAGAAAATTAAGGAAAATATGAGGAAAGACCGTAAGGAGAAAAAAAATAGAGTTTTGGAAGAAAACATAAAAATAACAGGAGGAACAAAAAAGGCCATGAAACAACTTAGCGAACAAGGGAAACAATGGATATCTAAACTAAAGCAACGCAAATCATGCTTAACTAATCGACTCTCAATACAGAAACTAGCTACGGACTATTACCGCCGATTGTATTCTGACAAATTTGATTCAGAGTTGGCCACAACTTCGGAGGCAAGTGAAGCAAAAGAAAATAAAGTAGACGAAGTGCCAGAAATCCTTGCCTCAGAGATAATCAAGGCAATAAAATCCCAAAAACTCGAGAAAGCCCCAGGGCCGGACAAGATACCTAACGAAATGCTCAAGGGAGCCTTAGAGGAAATCACTCCTGTGTTGGAAAAACTTTTCAATGAAATATTACAAACAAGGCAAATTCCAGAAGAATGGACGGAGTGTCACATAATTCTATTACATAAAAAAGGCCCTAGAGATGAGATTGGGAACTATAGGCCAATTTCTCTAATATCAAACATATATAAAGTATTTGCAAAAGTGATCCTGGAAAGAATATCATTAACACTAAACGAAAGCCAACCAGTGGAGCAGGCAGGATTCCGAAAAGACTTCAGCACAATAGATCACATTCACACAATAAAACAGTTGATACAGAAGTATAACGAATACAATAAACAAATATACTTGGCATTTATAGATTACTCAAAGGCATTTGACAGCCTCAGGCACCAACACATATGGAGGAGCCTTGAACAACAAGGGGTCCAGAGCAACTATATAGAAATACTTAAAAGTATATACAAATCTAGTAAGGCCAGCATTAAATTAGAATCAACAGGAGAATCATTTCCTATCAAAAAGGGCGTACGCCAAGGCGATCCTCTCTCCCCTACGCTATTTAACGCCGTACTCGAGCACATCTTTAGACAGCTAAAATGGGACCACTTAGGTCTGAACATTAACGGAGCTCGATTAAACCACCTAAGATTTGCCGACGATCTGGTGCTTCTTGAAGAAAATCCAGCAGTAATAGAACAAATGATGCAGAGCCTAGCAAATATAAGTAGAGAAGTTGGACTAGAAATCAATGCCAGTAAAACAAAATTGATGACAAACTCAAGGGAAATTGACGTTATGGTAGATGGCAACAAGATCGAATACGTTAAAGAATATATCTACTTAGGACAGATAATATCCCCTTCAGACGAAATGACAAAGGAAGTAAACATGCGAATAGCCCAAGGTTGGAGAAAATACTGGTCACTGAAGGAAATAGTAAAAAACAAGGATCTAGGCAATCACATAAAAAAGAAAGCATTCGAGACCTGCATTCTACCAGTTCTTACTTATGGCTGCGAAACTTGGTCAATAACACTTCACCACAGGGAAAGGCTAACAAAATGCCAACGTGCCATGGAAAGAAGCATGCTAGGGTTGAAAATCAAAGACAGAGTCAGGAACGTAGACTTAAGAATAAGAACAAAACTCACAGACATTCTTACCAGGATAGACACTCAAAAATGGAGATGGGCTGGACATATGCTACGCCACCCCATTAACAAATGGAGCAAGCAAGTCACCCTTTGGCAGCCAAGAGACGGCAAAAGAGATAGAGGTCGTCAAGTCAGGAGATGGGAGGATGACTTGAAACAGACAGCGGGACCATTCTGGCTGAGAGTAGCAAGGGATAGGACACATTGGAAGGAATTGGAGGAGGCCTATGCCAAAAGGCACACCGAACTTAGGGACCTCTTGTAACCCTATGTTTAGGAATAAAAGGCTATTATTATTATTCAAATCTATCTGGGAAGATTAGAAGTCGAAGTAGATGAGCATGACAAATAATGTTTTTTTACAGACTGAATAAAATAAAAAATCCTTAAAAACTTTTCAATTAAAAATAATTAAAAACTTACTTATGCTCTTCTTCACCTAAAGGTGATGAGCGGTCACTGTCATTCATTCCAAATGAAGAACATAGCCTGGTAGACCTTCTAGGTCTATTTTTAGCAGCGACTTCAATGCTGCACTGGAAGTCTTCACTGGAATCCTCATCTGTCTCCAAAAGCTTACTGATAATTACTGGATCGTCATCCATTTCATCGTCTTCATCCAGCTCTTCAGCTTCGCCATCTTCTTCTTCTTCCCTATGATATGATGATAAAAATACTGTGAATACTATATTGAGTATGCAGATTACTGCAAAAAATTTTAATGTGGCTAATATAATATGTAACTAATGTTCAATAAGATTATGAACCACCTTTAACTAATAGTTTGAAGTTACTGTACTGTTCACTATTTTTAACAGAATGCAATATTGAAATAAAACTACTTTTTACGGATTTTATTGCAGTGCATACATGGAATATGTTTAGATTTATTGTAAAGTAGTAACAAACGTACAAAGTAATTGCTATTTTAAAAGGTTTAATATTTGATGTGTTCAAATACTGTCTATAATATACAAGTAAATAACAAAGGAGAAAATTACTTCATCATAATTGATTACCTGTTCTCATTACCACTCTCATCCACATCCTCAGGGTTGATAGCCTTCAATCCTAGTTCACACAGGTGTTTCAGCTTCATCACAGTATTTTGGCTCTGACTGTCATCATCTATTTGCACAACTTCCTCTTCAGTGTCCTCCCTTTTCTTACCCACCTCCATAACTAAAGGTCGAGCTGACCGTCTAGTCCTCACACCTTCTTCAGGAGATTTGTCACTCTGTATACCAAGACGCGCATTGTTCTGAGATTCGAGTCCAATACGCAACTCTTCATTAGCAAGAATTTTTGCTGTAGGTTTTATTCTACGCGATAGTCTCTGTGGTAGCTGCTGGGTTTCATACGATTTTTCTTTTCTGGCTATAGCATTAGCGAGAATGTTGTCCGAGTCCTTACTGCGGCAGCGCGTCGAGCGCTTGGGAGGGGTATGTGAGCTATCTGACTCATCATTCTCTGAGGCTGTCTGTGCACCTGACTTGTCCTTCTTGGGCGAGGATTCGTTGTCGCAGATCCACTCCCACTTGCCGCGAGTCCTGCTGGATCGCCGTGGAGCCTCCTCATGTTTCTCTTCCGTGGATACAATCTTCATGTTGCTCGTTTTGGCACTGCTTTTTTCAGAACGAAATGTCAACACTATACGCGGCTTAGGATCTTCGTCGCCTTTCTCAGATCTTTTTGCATCTATTTTATCAACAGTTACGGTAAGGTTCTCAGAGGATTTATCGACTTTTTTCTTGAGGGGCGCGTCTTCATCCACATTCATGGTGTCGTCAAGGTTGTCTTGAAGCTTCAAGGTTGGTTTCTTTCACTTTTTGTTGTATATAGATAACTCAAACATACACTTATGCTTATAAAATTTCCTTAGAGCGACGTTGATCATTTAAAATAAAATAAAAAGAAAATTATAAACAGCTAATAGCTACAACTGTAAAACTAAACAACAACCGTACTATGCATTGATATTTACTCAGGCATCTCGTAAATAAGATAAAATTATCAACTGATTAAGTAAATATAATAAATTTAGTGATTAATTGATTTATAATATGAGGCATATAAGAAAATAAAGCAAAAAAATAAACAGAAACTACAGACGAAATGCAGAGCACAGAGTATATTAGGTATTTTTTTTATTATTAATTTTGGCAAGTCGCTATATGCGTAATGCCACCTACAAAAACTGGAAAACTTATAGTAACAATTAAAATGAATTTAGGAGAAGGAATTTGGGATATTGGTTAGGATTATGGAGATATTGAATATTAAGACTACCTAAACTACACTAAGCGTGTACTATCTACATTATCCTTTCTAGTAACACTGTGACAGTGTGACTACTCATTAATATTTAATAACAAACTGTTATACCGGTGACAGAATGAGTTAAATTATTCTAAATTCAATAATTCATATCTAAGCAAGAAAAGACACCATGAACTTGTTCTATAAAATTCAGATTGTCAATAAATCAAAACAAAAAGTGTAGTATGTATGTCAAGACCCAACAGCTCTCTGCCCATATTAGTCCAAGATCCCAGGGCCGCCAGACGTCACGTATTTTCTGACGAACCAAATGTGGATTATTGAGTAGTGCTAGTATGTACTAAGAACGCATGCCTACCAGCTATCTTGCCTAGTGGGCCAATTTTCAAGTATCAGGTAATCAAGGTACATACAAATATTACTTACCTCACGTAAATTCTCCAAGCTGATTTTTACGTATATTTTAAGCAATATCCTTAAAATAAGTCGCCAATACTCCCAGACACTTTCCGTCAGCCGTATTGCTTTGCAGACGCTTTAAAGCTCCCGAAGGAATTAATTAACTTCACGTAAATTATGATGCTCCATTGTTTATATCTCCACCAGACAACTATTTCGAAACCTTTTACGAGAAGACAGAGCGATCCAAGGGGCCAATCATCCCCTAGACTTCCGCATATTCGCAATCTGCCTCACTGTCATGCCCGTTGATAATACCCTCACGCTCCTACCCCCAGAGGCATTAAAATTGAATTAAGGGGGATGATTAGCCCTTATATCTTACTCTATAAGATCCCAGGGCCGCCAGACTTCACGTATTTTCTGACGAACCAAATGTGGATTATTGAGTAGTGCTAGTATGTACTAAGAACGCATGCCTCGAAGAATAGGACTGTTTTACATTAAAATAAAACAGTTATTATGTGCCGAAAGAAAGACACAGCGTTTATGTGAAGAAGCTGTCTATGATCTTGCCATCAAGGAGCATATTTAGTTAAAAACATACCTGTTTGTCTCTGTTTAATGAAGTTACCATGAATTTCCGGCAGGGGTCGAGCGTCCTTCCCGCGCGTCCGTTGATTCACTTCATAGTGTCTTCACTCACCAGCCAGGCCCTTGCTCTAACGCTGTGTCTTTCTTTCGGCACATAATAACTGTTTTATTTTAATGTAAAACAGTCCTATTATATGCCTAGTCGAAAGACACAGCGTTTATGTGAAGACTTGTTTGATATCTGCTGGTGATGGTAACTGCAAACGCTATGTGAATTGGATATAAATGTGTAAAATACCAAGAATTGTTTCTCATAGTTTAAACATTTATTCTTATTAATAATCAATTATTATTTTTTCTAACATTATATAACAAAATATAAGTAAGAATTATAAACGACTCATTTATATAGTTATATATTATTATGTAGTATGGTTATCTACTACTACAATAAACAAAATGTTATTAATTAAGATATTATAATAATTTGGCACTCAGTCTCATGATCATTAACAATCAATATTATAAAAAAGGTGCATCTACAGTAGATGCTAATTAAGATCAATTCTATATTTGTAATTATCAATTAAAATATAAACTCTAGACACATGAGAAATTTGATCTAAGTAAATCCTCATTTTTATCTTTCTGAATGATTTCCCTGCAATGAAATAAAATCTTCTTAAAGTTTTATCACTTTTCCAATTGCCTGTTTTTAGTCTTTCTTCAATTACAATGTACATTTTTCCACCAGCCTTTGAATGCTACTGCAGCTCTAATACTCCCTGGTGGTGCACTTATGCCTACTGCTTTAAAAACAAATTTAACCCATCCTGCAATTAGGGTTCTAGTAGTTGGCTTAACTTACCCTTTAAGAGGAATAAATAAATAAACTGGATATATTACTATTTACCCGACTATCCTGCGAAGTCTAAATTAATTGTTTGATATGTCTTACAGGACATATATGTACAGGGCATTTGGGTGTTTCACCAATGACCATCCCGACTGCCTGTAATGGCTTGAATCTGTTATTATCCAAACCTGGACCACAGCACAATGATGTCCTCTTCTTCTATGCAGTTGTTTTGAGATATGTCTAGTAAGGTAAGGTCATGTATTCTTGGACCTGATGCTAAGAGCAAAATTAATGCAGTTCTTCTATATATATCAAAAAGCGAATTGGTGCGATAAACAGTGGTTTCTAACCAATTAAATAATAAAGGGATATGCCATAAAGGCGATTTTGTAGGTTTGAGTTTAATCAATGCAATGGCTTTTATTACTTGTTAACAAAGGAATTTTTTTGGAAAGGTTTTCTACTGTTGAAACACAATAAGTAGAAATAGCAGATTTATGTAATAATATTGTGTTATAGTATATATAACACAATATTATTGTATATTTTTTGTATATAGTGTATATTGTATATTATATATACATATACACTATAAAATAGTTCTAAATAAAGATTTGTTAAAAAACCTTGCAACATCTCTGCCATCTGGATTTTTATTATTAACATTATTTGTGGTGGAAAATGCTAACCACCTGTTTATAGGGGTTTTGTATGTGTTTAGAGTGCTAGTTCGCCAACTGCTACTCAATAATTGTATTTCCTCTCTATTCCAGTTTGAGAGCTGATCCCCCCCCCCCAATTTTGGGAGGTTTGATTCAGGTTTGGAAGGACAATTTGTCCCCCTGTGGAGGACCTAGACCTGTTGTTTGATCGATTAGATTCTGCTGCAGATCCAATGTTGGCAATGGATCTGCTAGGGCTCTGGCTTTGAGGTCGGTTAACCCAAAGTACTGGTCCCAATGTGGGACTATTAAGGTGAACATTCCCTTGGCTTTGTTCAAATGTGCCAGTACCCAAGGGACTAGATTGGGTGGGGGAAAACCCAGCCCAACTGACAGTTCCAATTTTGACTGGAGGCGTCGCAGAAAACTGCTGACCCATCTGTCGAATCCCAGGTTACGTACCGCGGGACGACTGCGGTTTCTTTTGATGCAAACAAGTATATGTCTGGCACGCCCTATTTTTTGAATATTGCCACCCTGGCTTGGATTTGCAGATGCCACTTGGGCACAGGCTTTCCTCTTGAGAGGTGGTCTGCAATCCTGTTTAACCTCCCTAAGAGGTAAGAAGCCGACAGCGTTATGTTGAGCTGCTCGGTCAAGTGAAGGAGTTTGTCTGTTAGGCCCAACAGGGGTAAGGAACGGGTACTCCCTTCGTTCCTTATGTAGGCTATCAGGGTGCGATTGTCTGAGTGTACCAGTACGTGTGCACCCCTCATGTCTGCACCTTGTTGTGATAAGGCTGCATACACGGCATACATCTCCTTCACATTGGAGTGCCACTTTAGCTGGCGAGGACTCCAATTGCCCGACAACATTGTGTTGTTCAGGTGTGCTCCCCAGCCCGCGTCCGCCGCGTCTGTGGTTGCACTTTTAACCTTGCATTTTTTAGCCACTTTAGTAACTCTACTCAAGAGTCTACTAGAGGAGGTAACATCCTCTCTTGCCTTGGTCTGCCTCCTCTGAATGATTTTAGTAAAATCGGTGTTCCGCGATAGTGCAGGTGACCATTCAGTGTCGCTAAATTGGTAAAGTTTATTATACCCAGCCATTTCTGTACCTTCCGGAGACAGGCCATTTTCTTTTACAATAAATTGGTTGACATTTCTGTTATATTCAGTACTTTTTTGACAGGAAGAGATATTAAATTGGATTTTGTGTTCCATGTCATGCCTAAGTATTCTAGTTACTGAGTTGGGGTGAAAAGTGATTATTGATAATTCACTTGCCAACCCAACTTTATCAGGGTTCTACAAGCTTTGCTTGGTTTTGATTGGTTAAATAAACTATTAATAATTAATAAATGAAAATTAATTTTTATCCTTATGCCCTGTCTCTGAAGGATTTCCGCAATCCAATTGGTAACAGAAGCGAAAGAGTGAGGGGCTGATGAAAGACCGAAGGTAAGGGCTGTTTACTGCAATATCTCGCCTCCATATATTATACGTAGAAAACACCTGTGGGTTTCCTTTATGCATAAATGGAAGTAGGCTTGGTAGAGGTCAATTTTTATCATCCAGTCCTGATCTTGAAGGAACAGAATAATATCCACTCGAGAAATGAGTTGGAAATGACGAGTTGAGACATGCATATTCAGTTTTCTTAAATTGAATATGAGTTGTACTCCTCGTCTGGGTTTTTATCAAAATCATCTTTGAATGAAAACCCGGTGCGGTTAGTTTTAGTTTCTCTAAAATGCCCACTTCCTTGAGTTCGCTTATGACTTGTGTCATTTTTGCTGATTGCTTTGTAGCAAATCTGGTTATTATTTTCTTGCAAGGATATTGCACGGGAGGTTTTGTTTAAAAAAGGGTATACAGCCCCTGGCTATAAAATTTTGAACATATTTGCTCACCCTCAGCTGTGCTCATATCTGAACATGGTACCCCCCTTGAATATCCTGCTTTGATAGTCACTTGTCTTTATTAATGTTGGAGTTGTCATGGGAGTCTGTGAGACAGGGGAATATTTTATATGATAGTTATTATAGTAATTTTTCTCAACTTTTGATTTATTTTCCTTATCAAATTTTCTTGATTTAGAGGACTATTTAATTTTTTTTTTTTTTTTTTTTTTTTTTTTTTTTTTTTTACTGTCACTAAATTTATTTTTATTCTTTAAATAACTTGGCATGTTTAGCCACACCTGGGATCTCCCCAAAGAGTATACCAGCGGAATACGAGCATCCGTATTAATTAGGTGTTTCAAACTGGGTGGAATGTTTTGAAACGCAATTTTTAAATTGACATTGTTTATTTCTTTTAGAATACGGTCACATATAACCTCAATACATTCTGCCTATTTTGCGCAATTAACCTGCATACATGACTCCATATTTTTATATGATGGAGATAACAGACCAAATATTTCTGTAAATTTACCCGAGTTTGCATTAAGTTCCGTACCTGCATTAGAAGCCTAATCTATGACGTCCTGTAAACCATTTACTTAAATAGTTGTCGACTATGTAAGACTGCATTCGATAATCCCGCTAGTAAATGTTCAGTATTAGTTAATAATCTGTTCCCTTATTTAAATGACAGAGCTCCTCATCTAATTTCAGACCTGTAAATCTCACAATCACATCGCTACTCCGGGTAGCGAAGTGAGCCTGTAATGCTTTTTTATATCTTATGCCTTTCCAAGTTGCGAGTTAGACTGTTGTAAATTACTGATTTCCGCTAATTTACTTGGGTCAGCACTAGGTATAAAGTTATTATTAACTTTCCTAATGACATATTAGTTGTAGGTATAAAAGAAAAAATTGTTTCGGACATCTTGGAATGGCCGGCATTATCTGAACTATTATGAGTTTTGTTACTA
Organism: Craniophora ligustri; assembly: GCA_905163465.1. Classification (NCBI taxonomy): domain Eukaryota; kingdom Metazoa; phylum Arthropoda; class Insecta; order Lepidoptera; family Noctuidae; genus Craniophora; species Craniophora ligustri. Next base: position 15,783,701 of record LR990957.1, read on the forward strand.
TTTAATGCATTTAGGTATGATGGAATCTGAGCTACGCACTCTGAAAGGAAATCGACTTGATTTATTGGAGAGTCTTAACAGGTTTCGACCTGCTTCGACATCCGCCTGGATCTATTGTTTGGTGGTGGGTCCGCAAAACCCTCCTCATCTTCTGAAGATGAGGAAGAGCTGCTGCTTTCTATTGAGCTAGAGCTCCTAGCACTTCGCCCTCCCTCGGGAGCGACGACTTGCGCATCGGAAGCCTCCGACTGATTCATAAGTACAAGTAGGTACTCACCTAACTGCCGCTAACGACGACACCCACACACACTACATTAAACTTATGCGATAAAGCACTTATTTCAGCTAAAAAAGTAAAAAATCAAAGTAGGGACACTTAGTTCTCACTTTTACAACTTTGGAAAATTTTCGCTCCTTACGCGACGAAAATCACAAACGCTATGAAGTGAATCAACGGACGCGCGGGAAGGACGCTCGACCCCTGCCGGAAATTCATGGTAACTTCATTAAACAGAGACAAACAGGTATGTTTTTAACTAAATATGCTCCTTGATGGCAAGATCATAGACAGCTTCTTCACATAAACGCTGTGTCTTTCGACTAGGCATATAATATAGTATTGGCATATCGAAAAAATACTTCTGTGTGACAGGAGTCAGGCTGACACAAATCTGTCAGTTCTTTGATATAATATTGGCTTTCCACAAAATGTTGTTCCAGCTTTATAAAATATTTATATCTTTAGCTTCTTTTGTAAGTCATTTCGTTTACTCTTACTGTTTATTTTCAATAGCCATCTCTTTCATTGATAAGGTGTGATAAGGGGGAGGCTTAAGTCATATAACTATAATGATGAAGAACAAATTACTGTAATTGACAGTTACTTATCTACGTTCAGCTGATACGAATGTATCTTTTAAATTAAAATATACCAATTAATATAGAGAGTACTGATAAACTAATTTAAGTCACTTGACTGTATCTTTGTTATTATTACGAACGGTTCAGTTCTTGTTTTCCAGCAAGATGAATGAATTATTTTTGAGTGCCGAGCATGTCTTGCAAGGGGGATACTTTCACTCCACACTGAGGAAACTGCAGGAGCCCAATACAAGTTTAGAGCCGCACAATCTTATGTATCCTGTATTCTTATTGTAAGTACTAGAAAACAGTAGCACCGGCTGCACAATAACCTTGTTCAGGTCCGCTTATTGCTCTGTCATTGGCACAGTTTTAAAATGAGGGAAACTTCACCATATATATAGTCTATTCTATTATGTGCTATTATTAATTGCTGAACTTTTTCTATAACATAAATATCATGGCCATTGGCCTGGTTTAAAAAGAGAAGGTTGGCTAGCCAACCCTCATGCAGTTGTTCTATGTTTATCTACCACCTCTACTCTTTCTTAGTTCCTAATTTCAATGAATGATTGATTATATCACCTAAAAACTATTTTGGCTTATGTGATGTATTATCTTATGTTAGCAGATTTATTTAACTGTATTTACTTATCTTTCTTTCTTTTTTTGTTAATAGAGAAGATGACAATGTTGTTCAGCCTGTGGGTAGTATGCCAGATGTGTGCAGATATGGCCTGAACAAGTTAATTTTGAAGCTTAATGACCTTGTCCAAAAGGGTCTTGAGTCTATACTTATCTTTGGGATTGTTAGCTCCTTGCCTAAGGTTTGTATTTTTTTTAAATAGTATAAATTACAAGCAAGACTAGACTGCTCAAGGAAGAATTATAGACACAATAGTTTTTTATTTTCAGGTTTTATCTTTGATGAATTGGTATAACAACTGCGTTTCTATACTGAAAGAAAAAGTTGAATTGGACTGTGATTTTGTGTAGCCAGTACCTAATGCCTACTAAACTCTTTCGTGAATTAGAGATATAAAATGTAACAAATAAGAAAAACTGACTTCTTGGTAAAGGTCCCTGTATTCTACTAGATGTAAATGGTGCAGGACTGTTAGTCATGGCAATCCTTAGGGGAGGCCTATGTCCAGCAGGAATGTACATATTTGGCTGCAATCATGATTCATGATGATGATATAAAAAGTAAATAGATGCTGATGAATTTGATTGTTTATTGCGTCTTATTTTCAACAGGATGCCAATGGATCTAGTGCAGACTGTCCTGAGAACCCAGTAATAAAAGCTCTTCCTAAATTGCGGGAGAAATTCCCTAATCTCCTCATTGCATGTGATGTTTGTCTCTGTCCATACACATCACATGGACACTGTGGGGTCCTCACACCTGACGGGGTGATTGATCATGCAGCATCTGTCAAGAGGATTGCTGAAGTTGCCTTAGCCTATGCTAAAGCGGGTAATCATTTTTTTTTTGGTGGTTCTTCTTACAGTGGTAGAATTAAGGAGAGTCTTTGCCTTGTTATTAGAAAATGCGAAAAATTAAGAGTTTCTAATTAAAGAAACGATTTTTTTTTAAACATTCATTGTAGATGTTTTAACAATGACAATAATCTGCATAATATATCACTTTAAAAAGCAGTTTAAAGAGACACTGGCTCTTTCTTCTTAAAGATTGTAAGTAAAAAACTAAAATATTGAAATCTAACATTTTCAATGTGGTATCAGTATTTTGAATTCCATACATTAAATTAACTTGTAGATTGCAAAGGGGCATTAATTATCAATTCCGTTTGTTGTAGCCTTTGAACTCTTTTTGTAAAATAAAAAGATAACAACTTAGAGTTAAAACTCTAAATTAAATATCATTATGAGGTATATTATATTTTAAATCTAAAATGTTCAGTATTTTTCCATTGATAATTAAAAATTATACTTATAATATTCGTGTTAGAGTAGAAAATAAAATGAGGAGGTAATTATCTGCATGAGCGAATATTTTCATTGCCTCGCACTATGTACATGACCTATTATAAGCTCTATTACAGTTAGATAAAGATAATATTCAACTGATGCAAATATATGCCTTGAAATATTATGGAAGTCACAACATCCATTGTTTTCACCAGGTGCACAAATCGTCGCCCCATCTGATATGATGGATAACAGGATAAAAGCTATTAAGGATGCTCTGGTGTCCTGCAAACTACAGAATACTGTGAGTTTTCAAACTATAACCAACAGAAATAAAAAAAATTGTTATGCATTTCCTCAAAATCAGACGTCGTTAATATTTAGTACATAAAAAAAATACTATATACATATAATATATTATGTGAAAGTTTGTTTGAAAGATGTTTGTTACTGTTATGCCAAAACTGCACATTGCTTATTGATTAAATTTTACAGTAATATAGCAATTCCATCAGAGTTTACAGCAGAGCTGGCGGGTGCTAGTACCTATTTGTTTCTTTTAAATTACATTTTTTTACCATAGCTAACAACAAACATTTTTACTTGTTAATCTTAAACACTCTTCTTTTCGAAGTGGGGTAAAAAGTTAACTATGTCTTTAAATTATCATCAGATTCATATCATATATTTATATTCATATATTGATTTATTTATATAATTAATTTTATTTTATAATTTATTTACTTCAGGTGTCGGTGCTGTCGTACTCATGCAAGTTCGCGTCGTCAATGTACGGGCCTTTCCGGGACACCATGAAGAGTAGTCCCATGGAGGGCAATAGGAAATGCTACCAGCTGCCTCCGGGCAGTGCGGGACTCGCTGCTAGAGCTGCTGTAAGTCCACCTTTTTTATGGTGATAAGGGGGCAAACTTGCAGGAGGCTCACCTGATGGTAAGTGATCACATCTGCATCACCAGAGAGCTTGCAAATGCGTTGCCGGCTTTTGACCTCATCGGCACCCCATCATCAACCTAATTATTGTCCCACTGCTGGGCGCGGCTCTCCCCTCATTTGAGTGAGATTAGGCTAGCCTAGTGCGGGTAGGCAGACATCGAAAAATCTCTTTAGCATGCAGGTTACCTCACAAAGATTTTCTCCGTTTCAATATATGATAAATTCGCAAGTAACTTAAAAAAAAATTGAGATAACTTATGATTTTTCTACTCTTTCACAAGCACATGTTTAAAATATGAATTCTGCCATCATCGTAAAATTTACTCAGATATTAAAATAAAACTATTATTTAGTTGTATTTGCTATTGGCGTACCTACTCATTATGTAAATAAATAAATTTTACGATTTATTTTATTGCAGTAAACAATATATTATATTATTTTAATCTCAAACATTTAGTAGATACTTTTACGATGGATACTAAAAATATAGCCCCAAAAAAACAGTTTTAATTTAATGTTCAGTAAATTTACTTCTAAGACATTTTTTTTTAAATTTAGAATAGAATTAAGCATCGGAAACAACCCTTCAATGCCATTACAGTCTACATATACATATAATATTCATTATAATTATGTTTCATTGTATCCTAACAATAAGGTTTACGTATCTCGTAGGCTCGTGATGTGGCCGAGGGCGCTGACTTCTTGATGGTAAAGCCTGGTCTGCCGTACCTGGACATCGTCAGGCAGACTAAGGACAAGTTCCCGAACCATCCTCTGTTCATATATCAGGTTTGCTACTTTCAATACTATTGTATCTATTACGATCAATTTTTTTATATTCCTGGACATTATGACACAGCGCCATCTAGTTCCGAGCTAAGCAATGAGTTATGTGTGTTACGGATACTAGGCGGTTGATATACGATCCCTGTATACCACTTTTGTTTCGAAGAAATCCAGGTTTATACAAATCTTGTCATGAGTACTACTAGAATTTCGACGACCCAATTAGTCCAACGGTAGTTAATACTGCCTACTGTGCTATGGGTCCCGGGTTCGAATCCTGGTAGGGACAAATGTTTGTGTGGTGAGCATAAACATTTGTATCCGAGTCATGGATGTATCTATGTATAATATGTATGTATTGACAAAAAAAGTATATACATTTTTTATTAAAAGTATATACTTTTTTTTATAAAAAAAAAATCGAATTCGGTCGTCGAAATTCTAGTAGTGATCATATATTTAAACGGTAGTAATATACCGAAGTCCAGTGTGCAGTGAAAGGAAGTCATCACTTGAGTTGTTGTAACACTATTAATTTAGTAATATTTCAGGTTTCAGTGTATCTAATCCTATACTAGCACTTGATATTCATAATCAATAATCATCCGTAAAACTAATTAAAATTCACAATCTGTAAATAATTGTTTCTAATTAATATTTTTACTGCCTAAGTAAAGGAAATTATTGAAATAAATCCTGTTCTGACCTCTGATATATCGTGTGTATACATACAAAAAAAATGTCTGTGTAAGCTTCAAAAACTCAAAGAGTTCCTGCACCTATTGAGATCAAATTATGACACGATTTTTGGCCCGTTTTTTGGTGTCAATGCTTTGTGTTGTGCCTCATTTGGAGCTGTCCATTAATCACGTGAGATTCGAAAGGGGGGTAGGGGTTCAGCAAAAATCACTAAATATCACATGGGGGAGGGGAGGTATAGTAAGATATCACGTGTAATTATTTTTTCGCCAAACGCGTGATTTCTAAACCTAAAAATAGTATTACAAACATTTTAAGATTCTTTGTAGGTACTAAAAAATACACGTGATTTTTGGTGGGGGGTGAGGGGGTAGTCTTAGACCTCACCTCGTATCACCATGGGGGAGGGAGGGGTTAAAAAATGTTAAAAAAACATCACGTGATTAACGGACAGTCCCTTTCTCATCCATGCAACAACAAAACAGCTTGTTAAAAATAAAATTTGTAATATGTCTGTGTAACTACAGGTGTCGGGAGAGTACGCCATGATCTGCCGCAGCGGGGACAACTCGGAAGTCCAAAATATCCTCATGGAGACGCTGACGAGTATGCGGAGGGCTGGTCAGTATTATTATACGGATAAATATATTATTTCGATGGTTGACCACTTTTCATCCTTATTATAAATAAATATTTCTGGACATTATTACACAGCCCCATCGAGTTCCGTGATAAGCAACGAGGCTTGTGTTACGGATACTAGATGGTTGATAATCTACATATATATATATATTTTTTTTGTAAATACGTACATATTATACATAGATACATCCATGACTCAGATACAGATGTTGATGCTCATCTCACCAACATTGCACATCACCCATAGCACAGAAGGCAGCGTTAACTACCGCTGAGCTAAACGGGTCGTCAATTACACAGATCATAAGGTTGAAAAATTACATAACATTTTTATGGGCCTATCTAGGGTTTGGCCGTGAGCCCACAATCCAGGCCCCTGAAGGAAAAGTCATACTGTCATACATATTTGTATCCTTATTATTGAGAGCCGAAGGTCGAAAATCTGCATCTAAAACAACGAAAGCAGTTAGTAGACTAGATTATTTTGAGAAAATTTTGTAATATCACCTAAACAGTATTTCAAGAATCGCCAAACTCAAGTGGCATTGGGCAGAACGGATCGCCGATGGGACTCGAAGGTTCTCGAGTGGCGACCACGAACTGGAAGATGCAGCGTGGGTAGGCCCCCGGCAAGGTGAACCGACGCGGCGACCATTTAGAGGTCACTCGAATCCGCTAGATCCTCGTAGTCCTCGTGGCAATCCTTGGTGGAGACCTATGTCCAGCAGTGGTCCTTTAACGGTTGATGATGATGAAACACTATTTAGTTCCTCATTATTGCTCAATATTTATAACACCCATTGTTCTTTTCAGGTGCCGATTGCATCATTACTTACTTCGCGCCTGTAGTTCTGGACATAATATCTAAGAAACAATAAAGAGTAGAGCTTTTGTATATTTTTGATCTGTGGAGCTGGGTATTCGAATAAAATTGTTTAATTTTACTCATAATGTTCTTATTTTATAAGTACAGGGATTCTGTTGTTATAGTTTGTAAGTAGAAATAAATTTTTTAGAGGTTGTATTACAGCTTTTTATTGTGTAAAATGGAGATACCCTAATTCCTCCTTTAAGAAACCGTAAATATAAACCACGAAGATAAAACCTATCGTTATAAATTTTTTGGACCAATTAATTGAGAAAGTAAAAGACAAATACTTATATGTATTTAACTATATAGGGCGTAAGAATTAAGAAGCTTCCAATTCAAGTAATAACCATTACCGTTTCCTAGTAGTAATTCAAAGTAGAGTTGATATCGAGAGTATTCGATCAGTAGCAGACCCGTGGGAAAATGTTCTAGAAGATTCTCGCCTAAATCACCTTAGCCCCATTTTTTTAAAGAATGTTCCTTTCTTGACTACTGCTACCCGAGGTACTGGCATAACACCTGCAATTCAAGACATTTGTTTCTTTAACAGATTGACCACACCTGATTATTTATTCCATATTCGTATTAAATATCTCCGTCACTTCATTGTCTTTTTTATAATTAATGAGAATAATAAAATAAATGTTGATTTTATGTATTGACACAGTTGGTCGTTAATTAATTCTATAATGTTAATATCCGCACATTGCTTTCGTTTATCATTATCTAAAATTAATTTTGCACTGACGTGTACTTTTTGGCTATTTACCTACCAATAAGTAAACAAATAGGTTCTCAAGAGTCATAAGGATGATGCAATTTCGTGTCAGATAAAGTCGTCAACGCCTTTTCCAAAACAATCTCGTAAGTATTTTTTTAAAAGAAAACTAAGGCATACGAGAAAGGGAGAATAATTTATTTATAGCCCAATCGCGACAAACTTTGTCATCTACAGATAGATGGGCAAAGAATGAAACCAAAATTTGTAGTATTTAGGAACACAGAAATTTGTAAAGGAACGCGTATATGCAACTTATGCCTTTATGTTTGGGCGTGCCTAATTTTGGGTTTGGTGACCTGGTATACAGGAAAAAGCACATTAGCACGCTCTTATAAGGATCACAACACTTGTTCTCATTCATGCAATGAAAGGAAGAATGATGGTGCCCGTAGGTTAATAAATAGATTACACTGATGCACCTACCACATATATTTCTCTAAAATAGCTAAGTAAGCAGGAGATACTCTTGCTCTGCCTGACATTAATGTAATTATCACGCTTAATAGTAGGTTATTAACTTATGAGGACTAACTGTATTTCGGTCCAGTGTTACCAAAACGGGTCCACCATCCAGAATTTTCTAAGAATACCATAACAAAAACTACCAGTAATATCTAAGTGGTAATATCTAAGTTTCATGTAATAGGAGGGGTCCTATTACATTAAACTTAAAAGACTCCTGATAACCTACGGGAACACAGGCGTAAGAAGTTAGAAGCGATTTTCCCCAGTCCCGTTGAATTAAAAAAAGGATATATATATGTAGCAATAATAGTGTGTAACTTTGTGCAACGATTACTTAAAAAATACTTTATCAAAACCGTACAAGATAATAACTTTAGCTCTTTCACAAGTTCTGGAAAGAATAAAATTGATTTCGTAATAAACACGAAACCTCTATTCAAACTTACCGCTACAGAGAAAGTCATATTAGGGGCCAGTTATAAACGTGGGCCAATCACGTTGCGCCAAATACACTTATTTGGACCAATCGTAAGGAAGCTAGAAAAACGTCATCATGTTGTGGACCAATCATTTTAGCCCACGATGGATGCTAGCGCTAAATAATAGCGACGGTCGCGTGTGTAACTTCAGTTTTTCTTGAAAAATCGAAGGTGTAAGAGCAACGTACGTATCACAGTGAATTGGTAGTCGTGTCCACTAAGTGCTTGAATCGTGGCTGTGAACTATATTTGGGATTCAATTTAATTTAATCATCGTTGTTATAGGTAATTATGTAGTTTCTATACTTATTTCCATAATCAGTGTTTCTGTAAATCTATAATTCGAGGATCGCTGCGAATATGTTAACCTCACCCGTCCCGTCATGGTTTGATTATCTGACAATGAGAAAATTACGAAGTTTACATTAAATGGGTTTTACTAACTAGGTTTTATTGGGTAAATGCAGCGATTTCATACATATTTTCCAATGAGATTCATATAAAATCCGATTTATCTGTGCGTGGCGTCAAAGAAATTTCTCGACGCACAGTGGGCCCGGGCCGTGTGCCGGTGGAGCGTCCCACATTTTTCATAGCCGTTTCATGGTACCGTTAGGCTTCTTGTGCTAGTTAAAGACATACCGGGGAACTTTCCTTTTTTAAATCCCGCTAGCGTTTGGCCCGGCGCCCTACAATAGTGACGTGTCCTTTAACGATTACGTGTCTCGTCAGAAAAGTGTCATCTGGTACATCTTAAGATATTTCAGCTTAAAAGTTATTGAAACGTTGAATATTCAACGTCTTAAGTAAGTGTATTTGGAGGATTTTTAATTAATGTTTATGGTTATTTTCTTACAGAAAAGTTAAATATTGCATGCTGAAAATGCGGTGGAGTATTCTAGCGTTGGCCTGTATGGTCGCGGCGGTGGTCGCCGACGACAAGAAAGATAAGGAGAAGGATATCGGCACCGTCATCGGTATCGACTTGGGTACCACATATTCTTGGTGAGTTGGACATTTTTGATACCCTCCTCCTAGAATATTGTAGGCAAGTCCTTTCAAACTACATCCTGTCTCTGGTAGTAGAAAAGATGCACATCAAAAGTGTCTTTTTTGTGTTTTAAGACTTTCTAAACCCAGTCAGCACCAAAATAATGTAACAGCTGCAATATGAGGAAAAATTTCATACACCTATGTTCCAATTTGAATATAAACAAAAAGTAATTATGTATAATTTTCTATGAAATTAACTGTGACTGCCATGCTGAAAAGCTAGTAAAGGCTGATACATTAATATTTCTAGAACATAATTATTTTACTATTCTGATATCTTTCATATAAAGATAACATATTCTCGTTGTATTTCAAATACCTACTTACATGTTTAATCTTCTAGAATCATCTGCTCTTGTACAACCACTTCATAAGTAATACTTAGCATATTGGGGTCAATGAACTTAACCATATTTATATCTTACAAATGTGCAAACAGTATACGTATTTAAAAAATAAATTAATTTATGTTACTCATTTAAATTTGTTTTTTAAGTGGAATTAGAATTAAATGTCCACACATTATTTCATCATCAATTTGTAATATGTATTTGAAACGAAGCTAATAATATTGTTTACTAATAAACAATTATTTTATTTTATTCTGTATTGTGAATATTTGTTCCTTGTTGGAATTCACTCTCTAATTAAATGCCAGTTTGTTGGTACAATGAATTTTAATATGAAGAAACAACCCAATGCAATTATCAATCATTATTTCTTCATCTTCTATTTCATATTTTTTGGGTCTTATATAAATTCAATGAAGGCAATAATCTTGGTTATGAAGTATCTAGACAAAAATTTTACAATACCTTTTTATTTGTCAACAGTGTGGGTGTGTACAAGAATGGCCGTGTGGAGATCATTGCTAACGACCAGGGTAACCGCATCACTCCCTCATATGTAGCGTTCACCGCTGACGGCGAGCGTCTCATCGGTGATGCCGCCAAGAACCAGCTTACCACCAACCCCGAAAACACAGTATTTGACGCCAAGCGTCTCATCGGTCGTGAATGGAGTGACTCCACTGTCCAACATGACGTCAAATTCTTCCCCTTCAAGGTAGTTGAGAAGAACAGCAAACCCCATGTCTCTGTGATGACCTCCCAGGGTGACAAGATCTTTGCCCCTGAAGAAATCTCCGCTATGGTCCTCACCAAAATGAAGGAAACTGCTGAGGCTTACCTTGGCAAGACAGTGACACATGCCGTCGTCACAGTCCCCGCCTACTTCAACGACGCTCAGCGTCAAGCCACCAAGGACGCCGGTGCCATCGCCGGTCTCCAGGTGATGAGAATCATCAATGAGCCTACTGCTGCCGCTATCGCTTATGGTCTTGACAAGAAGGATGGCGAGAAGAATGTGTTGGTCTTTGACTTGGGTGGTGGTACCTTCGACGTGTCTCTACTCACCATCGATAACGGCGTCTTCGAAGTAGTAGCCACCAATGGTGACACTCACTTGGGTGGTGAGGACTTCGATCAGAGAGTTATGGAGCACTTCATCAAGCTGTACAAGAAGAAGAAGGGCAAGGACATCAGGAAAGACAACCGCGCTGTTCAGAAACTCCGTCGTGAAGTCGAGAAGGCCAAGAGAGCCCTGTCCTCCAGTCACCAGGTCAAGATTGAAATTGAATCTTTCTTCGAAGGTGAAGATTTCGCTGAAACACTTACCAGGGCTAAGTTCGAGGAATTGAACATGGACCTCTTCAGATCTACCCTGAAGCCTGTGCAAAAGGTCTTGGAAGACGCCGACATGAACAAGAAGGACGTTGATGAGATCGTGCTCGTCGGTGGTTCCACCCGTATCCCTAAGGTTCAGCAACTGGTCAAGGAATTCTTCAATGGCAAGGAGCCTTCCCGAGGCATCAACCCCGACGAAGCCGTCGCTTACGGTGCTGCCGTCCAGGCTGGCGTACTCAGCGGTGAACAAGACACTGACGCTATTGTGCTTCTCGACGTCAACCCTCTTACCATGGGTATCGAGACTGTCGGAGGTGTCATGACCAAACTTATCCCCCGTAACACCGTCATCCCCACCAAGAAGTCCCAGATCTTCTCTACCGCCAGCGACAACCAACACACTGTCACCATCCAGGTGTACGAGGGTGAGCGTCCCATGACCAAGGATAACCACTTGCTCGGAAAGTTCGACCTCACTGGCATTCCTCCCGCCCCGCGTGGTATCCCTCAAATTGAAGTTACCTTCGAGATCGACGCCAACGGTATCCTGCAAGTGTCTGCTGAGGACAAGGGCACCGGTAACAGGGAAAAGATTGTGATCACCAATGACCAGAACAGACTGACACCTGAGGACATTGAGAGAATGATCAAGGATGCCGAGAGGTTCGCCGATGAAGACAAGAGGCTCAAGGAGCGCGTTGAGGCCAGGAACGAGCTGGAAAGCTATGCTTACTCCATCAAGAACCAGCTCCAGGACAAAGAGAAACTTGGTGCTAAGGTTGGTATTACTAATTTATTGTTATTTATATTTGGCAACGGTAAAAAAAAATCTTTAGTAGTCGAAAGTTTTCCGCTTTTCTATAAACTCATTTCAGTAAAAGAAAGTCTTATATCATATCATTAAAAAACAGAACTTTAAATAATTTAGTCTAACTATTTCTCTTTCTTTGTCTACAGTTAACTGATGACGAGAAGACCAAGATGGAGGAAGCGATCGACGCTGCCATCAAATGGCTGGAAGACAACCAGGACGTCGATTCTGAAGAGTATAAGAAACAGAAGAAGTCCCTTGAGGAAGTTGTTCAACCTATCATTGCCAAGTTGTACCAAGGACAAGGAGGCGTACCCCCGCCCGGCGCGGGTGGCGACGATGAAGACTTTAAGGACGAGTTGTAACCAAACAGACTTTAAAACGTGTGATCATAGCCAAATGTGATCTCCGGTCGATGTAGACTGTGCACCGCGACACGCGTCACGCTGCACAACCTTCACCGACACACGGATGCAGAGTGTTTTAGCTCGTGTTGTGTATATTTATTGTATGTCTGGTTATTGCGTGCGTGTGGCGTGTGCGGCGGGCGGGCTGCCGTCATAGAGCTGAGATCTGATCGAGTTTCTGCCGCTGCGCACGCGCGTCTGAATGGTGCGTGAAGTTAATTGTAAAAATTGATGCATTTTTATTTTTAGTGAAAGCAATAGTTTCGCGTGTGAAATGCGTGATGCCTAATTCCATGACTTTCCGATTATCGATCGATCTTTCTGATCGTACGATTTGAGTCTCATTACATCCAAGAGACTAACTCAACTGTATGTATGTAATTATTTTGAGACTGCAGAATTGTTAGTTCATAATTAGCAGAATAATTAAATAATTATGTAGTAATTAAATAATTTGAAATGAAGTACGGAGGAGTACATAAATAAAACATTTTTCTAACGACAACATCTTTTATTTCTGAATGACCAATAAGGAGCCACAATGGCCATTAAAACTAATCGCCGCGGACGTTGCGCAGTTGTTGACAATACTCGATGTCAAACTGCGGCGCTGCGGCCACAGCCGCTTGAATCTTCACTTGAACTTTGTCTAAAATATAACATTATCATCAATAATCTCATGATGACGAAGGTGCAAATATTAAAAGGAAAAGGGCATGTGATATTACATTAAGGACGCTGTTACATTTTCGACGAACTCAAATTTAGGTATTTAGAGTCGCACACAGCAACATTACGGACACGCACACATTGAAACCACTGAGCGCTCGATTTTATACATCGCTTAAATAATCTTGATCCTTGTTATTATTTCTTATTTTTATTTGAATTGATTCAGAATGTTTAGTGTTCGTACTATTTTCGTGATAATTAAGTTATTTGCTACCTGGTGACCTATTGTACAATCGATACGAATTACTTTACGTTTGGTCTGCAGATATCCCTAAGTAAAATATCTTAAAGTAATTTATTTCGTTATATGTGAATTCAATGCGCTGTAATGCATTCACAATAGACCGAGTCATTCATGACTCGGTCTATTTTGCTATATCTCATTAATTATGATTAATATGTATTTATGTTTTTAAAAGTAAAAAAAAACATAATGGAAAAATTTTCGTTTACCTTTATTAATGAAAACTAGAACTACAATAAGAAAACTAAATTTAGTTAAAAAGCCACGAAAAACTTAGTCCGCCATAATATTGGATTTAGAGTGATGTTACAATATTTTTAGAGTTATTCACAGCAAGCCTATAATTTGATATCCATATTGTAGGAAAGCATAAAAATGTAGAAATTGTATTTAGAGAGACGTCATTTTATTTTTTGAGTTATTTTTAGTAAGTTTTTGATCCCCATGTTGTAAAGTGCATCACAAATAACTAGTCCGCCATGGGTGTTCGAGAATGACGTCACACAACTAAACATCCAAACATGTCTATACAAAATTTCAGCTCAATCGGTTGAAGATTCAAAATTGACTTGCAAGGATCCACCCGAACAAACATAATTAAGTAGTTAAATATATACATTGCAAATTAATAAAAAGATTGTCAAAAGTTTACGGTCAGAGATAGGTTGTATAGTTCACGTACTAAGTACTAATAAGAATTAATCCCGACACTGACAAGAACAAACTATTCCTTTTCCTTATTATTACATCATTCTTTTAGTACTACGTCGTTCGTTCGAGATGTCAGTATTCTTAGTCTCTGGTTCTGAACGAGTAGTCGCACGCTACAAGCTAGAAATTTAAAATTTTATAATTTTAAACAACAGTCTGCGGTAAAAACTACACATACTTATACCAAAAAATACTTAACAATAAAATTTGCAATAACATGATACCTATATTTCATTTTAAATTTCACTCAGAATATATTTTAAAATAAAAATAATAGCATTCTACAAGGCTTAATAAAATTGAAAATATCTAGATTATTATAATTTATAGTCTAAAAAAAATGAAAAAGTGCAATAAATAAAATAAAATAAAAATACATAAACATATCTAAAACAAATATAGAAATACTTATTATAAAATAATTATATTATACGATACTATAATGATACATATTTTAATGATACAATTTAATTTAATATACCTATATAGGTTTTATCTTATTTGACAAAGAGCGCCTTCATCCTCTCTCCTATTAAAAATATCTTTTGCTGTGCCCGACAGGGTCCATAATTGATCCAATGTTTAACATGCCTTCCAACTAATGTACACATTATGGAATGCAATAAACAATTGAGTAATTGAGTAACTGTAGAACTGTAGATACTTGAAATACTCTAAACGCGACTAAATGAGCGGAAGCGATATAAAATCAGAGTATGAATAAATGGGATGCATGATAATATTTCATATAAAGAATAATCGGGTATTGTAAGAATTATACCCCCCACCCATCCATTTCTTCACCTGCCCAACAGCTGCTTAACCTCACCCATCTATTTGTTAACTTGCCCAACAGCAGCTTAACCCTACCCATCTACTTTCAGGCCTAATCTAAATCACAGTATTAATAAGACTTAACCCCACCCATCCATTTCTTCACCTGCCCAACAGCTGCTTAACCTCACCCATCTATTTTTTAACTTGCCCAACAGCAGCTTAACCCTACCCATCTACTTTCAGGCCTAATCTAAATCACAGGTTTAATATGACTTAACTCCACCCATCCATTTCTCAACCTTGTCAACAACTGCTGCTGCTGTTAGTATCCAAATCCCGATCTTATTCATCAATCCCTAAATAACATTCTGATAATAAATTTAATAATATTATTAAAGTCGTATTTACTTTTATTTAGGTTTGAAAAAGTATCAACATCTTCCGGTCACGATAAACGACTATATGAGTGTATGACACAGACTTTTTCGTAATTTATATTTTGCGACAGAGCGATACGCACATGCTTCCACAAGCGCGTCTGAGCGCGGAATGAAAGTCCGCGAGTGAAAAATGTATGAAGAAATTTGCAAGCGTTCATATTTTTGCTGTTTATTGAAAACTGAAATGATTTAGGTACAAAATAATTAGTCGAACGTATAGAGGACTATATATGCCGTAATTTTATATAATTTTGATGATAAAATATGCTCTAAGTTTACTTTAAAATGGTACGTAATTAGACCCTATTTTTATACATTTTCTGTGATTATTGTGATGGTCAAAACGGATTTATAGGAAAAAATTGTATGATGTCATGCAATTTTTCTGATGCCAATCTGAAGATGAATAAATTACCTTTGAATTGAGACCATAATATATTCACATATATGATTGCTTATACATTAAAATTGTACCTGAAAAACACCGTTATTTGTAGAAAAATGTAATAGCGTCCTTAACCTTTTAATCGCATTCACTTTAGAAATTCGAGATTTTCGTACCTTAGCATCACTACTTGATTAAAAAATAAACGATAACATGAAATCTTGTAGATAGACCCACGTAACAGTTAAACGGTGACGTGTTTGAATAAATCAATATGACGCCATAGCCCGTTATACACTTGTTCATAGAAGAGATTGTTTGCTGTGTTCATAACCGTTGTTAGTGTATCAAAAGCACTGTTTTGTAGTGATGCTCCGCCCAAATACTGTAACGGATAACCCAGTACAGTAGCTAACGCTTTACTATTTTTTCATGGCAGCGTGAAAGCGGGAGAGGGCTTCATATGGGTTAAGTCACTAAAACAGAGTCGATGCGAAACCCGAGTGGCAATCTAAAAATAACAATTTATTATGAGAACTATATTTTATCGGGATTCAAATAAGTCTTAGAATATAAAATACCGAATAGTGCACAGGGGCATCTACTCTCTATGACTAAAATTTATGCATATCTTAGAGAATTTTACGTTTTGATTTGACTCTGCCTCAAGTCACGCCGGCTCAGACTCGTAAAGGAAACTATTTTCAAGGGGAGCGGGCAGTCATCAGTCTGTACGTGTACATACCTTCTATTCGTGTATTTTGTATGTCAGTTCACCTTTTGTTTTGTCATTTGCAAGATACAAATAATACGTGACTGTTTGATAAATGAAAATATGCGCAACTAATTCATAGTAAAATTATCGACTACTATTATTTATCTGCTATAATATCTATTTCATGTTAGACATATTTGGGCCCAATCTAATCGGCATATATAATAATTATAATTATTACGAAGTCACGAGAAATTTCTACATACATACATCTATAGCATGTCGCTTTTAAACAAACAGATTATAATCAAGGATTCACGACCACTGCACGTGTCATTGAACGGAAAACTTATCGCGCTCTTGGTGACAAAACCTACCTAGGTACTATAGTACTTACCTATACGTATATATTAGATACATAATGCTTTCACTGCTAAATGGACACAGCTGAGCTAGCTTGCTCTGTAAAGACTCATAAAACAGACGACGACTCGACGAACGAAATTTATTTTATGGTTGAATTGAAATGAAATTATTTGATATCCATGATTAAGTGCTTCATTGAGTCCAATTATAGCAGCGTTATGCCACTACTGTCATGCATGCTTAGGTTATTAACTTAGTAATTAGTTGACAAAGATTACTCAATAAGTTTGCGAAATCGAAGCTGACTAGAGGATTATTAAAACTGGTTTTCACTCATTGATATAACTGTGTGTTGTATCAATTAGCGGATACTTGATTTGTAGATATTGGTGTGACCGCAATAATATTTTAAAGGAACTTAGTGATTAAAGAATGTAACTGTTGTTTTTGTCTGTATGTACCGAAGGGTTCATTGGCATCAACCTCCACAGCAGTTATGCCGGCCGCCGCACGTAATTCCGCCAACACCTCCGAATAATAGTTATCCCACTGTGAAAATAGCATTTAACTTTATTAGTTTTTATATTATCTTTTATTAGTGTGACACGGTGATTCTTCTATATCAATTATATTGTAATAAAATAATGCTTTTTCGTGAAACTTAAGTGGTAACGAAGAACTAACTCAAGGGGAGTGTCTCATGTGTCCTATTCGATGACTCATAGAAGCGTTTGGCGGAAAATTATCTGTTAATTGAAACGACATACTGACACACCAGTGTAGCTGCCTATTATCACATAACCGAAAATAGGTACATATAAAGTTCAGTTACTTCCTAATTCAAATCACGGTTAGTAACGGTGTGATACGGTTATTACTTTTGATATCACAGTTAGGTGCGAATGCGTGTTGACTTGGTAAAAAATTTTGTTAAGTACCTACCTGAATGTTAATTCACAAATAACTAGGGCATCAAGACAAGAAATGTGCGAGGCATTGGCGTACGTTTTTTCGATAAATCCATATCCATACTTAATATTATAAAAGCGAAAGTGTGTCTGTCTGTTACCTCTTCACGCTTTAACCGCTGAACCGATTTAGAAGGAATTTGATATGGAGATAGTTTGAATCCCGGAAAAGGATATAGGATACGGAATCGATAATTTCTTAAAAGAGGAGGGAAATAAATAATCAGATCTATAAAAAAACCAGATTGTGTACCTAAATTATTCCTTCTACGCAAAGTCGCGGGCAAAAGCGCGCGTGTGTACTTTGCTTATAAACACATATCTAATCTATTTACTCAACTACTGGTTTACGCTATAAGACCAACCTCTTCCTCCATTAGAGCCTCGTCGTGGTCGGGGTGGCGGATGACTCGAGCCCCGGAGCCGTACGGCACCTTCTCCCCCGTGCAGACGTCATAACCCTGGGCCACGGACCTCTCGCGACACGTCTCCAAGTCAGCATTCAGTAATATTACCCTGGTCAAAGTTAATTTATCAGCTTTACAAAGATAAGCCCGCGATTGCATACGAAAATGTTAATAAAACTCCCTTGCAGTCTTGTCCATATCTTATTGCTGAGTTGGTCTCGTTTCAGAATTATAAGGGTAGGTAGAGAAGAGAAGTTTATTCCAGGCTATTAGAATAGCGTGGACTAGACATGCGAGGGCAAGATAGACCGACTTTAGACTTCGTCAAGAGAATTGCCAAAGGTCTCTTGCGATAATTTTCTTGACTGTTAAAAATAAATACATTAATAAACAAGTAATTACAATAAAAAAGTAATTACAATTACAAAAATAAATCTCACATAATTTCGAAGATTAAAGGCAATTATCAAAGCCTAGTTTGCATACCTATATTCGAGAAAAAAAATGCGCTACGAAGTTCGGCGGGTTCGCTGGTGCTTATAAAATAAATTTGGTAATATTTGAGTACCGTACCCTCCAATCTTCAACTGTTACAATTACTTTAGACTTTCACTTAGAAATCAGTCTGTATTACATTGTAGTAAGCTAAACTGAACAAAACGAAAGTGCAAGTTGGACTAGTTTAATTGATTTTTTGTTTTTGAGAAAACGATGACACTATGAATTTCTCCTGTGTCGTGAGCGCGTTTACAAACATAAATAATATTCACAAACACCCAGACTTGGACCAACTACCAGTCTAAGTGTCTAATACCTGTAATCAACTTATTGATCTTATATCGTCACCCTAGTTAATAAAGGATGGATCCGTAATGATTCTAAATAAATCACAAATATCTGTAAACCAACATTTGCACCCTTCGACGCAAAAACGACGGGGTATGATAAGATTGACATGTCTGTGTGTGTTTTTGTCTGTGGCATCGCAGCTCCCGGAAGGATGAACCGATTTTGATTTTGGTTTTCTTGTTTGAACAGTGAGTTAGTCGGGAGTTTTCTTAAAAAATCGGTAAAGATAACCGCCACAGAATGTGTCAGGGTATTTTTAATTACTTTATTTTTATCTTGAACACTCACCGATTAGGAGGAGTCGACATGGCATCCAGATGCTCAAAGTCATTACCGCAATTCGGGTATCCAGTAAGCACCCATCCGTGATCAAGACAGTCCTAGTAATAAAAGAACCTTAGTTACCTACTTAATATGGGGTTTTACTTAATATGAACTGACTAATACGACCCTAAATACGAATATGGCTAAAAAGTGGGTTATAGAGGCATTGCATTTTGAGAGTCGGACATTTGTATCGCTAAAGGCTAACGCTGATACATTGGATTCGAACAAAATTTATAAAGCAATGACGCTTTTATGTTTTTTTTTATATACCACACGGTTGGCAAACAAGATTACGGACGCCTGTTGGTAAGCGGTTACCGTAGCCTATGAACGTTTACAACACCACAGGTGATAATCGCGCGTATCCGACCCTGAACCTTCCCCGAAGTGAAGTACTGCTTCGCCCTATTGAGCACACCATTTTTTAGATACCAACTTGGCCTTGTCCTCCAGATGACAGCGGAGCTGGACGTCACTGAAAATCTTGTATCCCACCAATGTGTTTGGAGATATTAAGGGCAGTGTTCTCAAATTAAGGTGCAAATGGATTTTTTTTTGTGGTGAACGCGCAAACTTGTGTCTTAGTGGGGTTCAGTTGGAGCAGATTTAGTCGTCCCCAATCATGTTGTTATGCGATGCCCAATTTAAATCTAAAAGAACGGATCGAATAAATTGACCGACTTAGAAGAACTGAGTTGCGCGACTAGGTTTTTTTACAAGTATGTTTGTGATGACATCTCATTTCTTTTTGGAGATAGTCCAGTCCATTGCCAGCTACTTCATCTGCGTAAAATTTGTATTATACGGCTTTTTTTTGTATTGAAAGCGTCGGTATTGTCGGCGTCGGTATTGTTGGCGTCGGTATTGAAAGCGTTGATTTTCTTGGCATCCGTATTGAAGGCGTCGGTATTGTTGGCGTCGGTATAGATCGCGTCGGTAATGGTGGCGTCGGTATTGTTGGCGCCAGTATTGGTGGCGTCGGTATTTGTGGCGTGGGTATTGATGGCGTCGGTGTTGGTTTCGTAGGTATTGTAGCCGTCGGTATTGGTGGCGTCGGTATTTGTAGCGTAGGTATTTGTGGCGTCTGTACTGAATATTGATGGCGTTGGTATTGTTGGCATCGGTATTGGTGGAATTGGTATGGATGGCGTCGGTATTGATGGCGTCGGTGTTGGTTTTGTAGGTATTTTAGCCGTCGGTATTGGTGGCGTCGGTATTTGTAGCCTCGGTATTTGTGGCGTCGGTATCGTTGGCGTCGGTGTAGATAGCGTCGGTATTGAATATTGATGGCGTTGGTATTGGTTGCGTTGGTATTGTTGGCGTCGGTATTGGTGGCATTGGTATTGATGGCGTCGGTATTGGTGGCGTCAGTATTGGTTGCGTCGGTATTGTTGGCATCGGTATAGATCGCATCGGTATTGATGGCGTCGGTATAAATGGCGTCGTTATAGGTTGCGTCGTTATTGGTTGCGTCGGTAGTCTCGGCGTCGGTATTGAAAGTCGGTTTTGATTGCGTCGTTATTGGTGGCGTCGGTATTGATGGCGTCGGTATTGGAAGCGTGAGTATTGTTGGCGTCGGTATAGATGACGTCGGTATTGGTTGTGTCCGTATAGAAAGCGTCGGTATTGGTACCACCAGTAATGGGTTACGGCACCGAGACGTGGGCCTTAACAATGTGCTTTATAAGAAAGCTCACAGTCACTCAGAGAACGATGGAGAAGGCTATATTAGAAGTTTCAATACGTGATCGTATCAGTAATGAGGAGATCCATAGAAGAACCTGGGTCACTGATATAGTCCGAAGAATCGCCAAACTCAAGTGGCACTGCTCGAAGAACCAATGGCCTTTGGGGCTCGAAGATTCTAGAGAGGCAACTGCGAACAGGAAGTCGTAGCGTGTGTAGGCCCCCGGTAAGGTGGATCGACGACCTGGTAAAGTTCGCTGGAATCCAATGGATGCGGGTGGCGCAGGACCGGTCGTCGTGGAATTCCTTGGAGGTGCTTATGCCCAGCAGTGGACGTCATTTAGCTAAAATGATGATGATGATGAGGATTGAACATAATCATAGATATGTAATCCTATATTTATATAGGATTACAAAGTTATTTATGCAGTTTCTGTATCTAAACAACTGGACCGAAATCGCAAAATATTTTAGTTTTTCCTTGATTTGTACACTCAACACTCATTGTATTCTAAATGAAGCTTCTTTGTCTTCTAGAAGTGCCTTAGAGTTTTGATGATCGGTCAGTCAGTGAGTGACAAAAATAAGAAACTTTGACTGTAAAAATAAAAATAAAAATTCAGACTTCTAGTCTAATCCGCAACGAAGTTATAGGGGGTCTAAAATGGCCTGAACTGGTTCGAGAAAAGATAGTACGGCCGTGCCCCCAGATATCTTTACACCAGTAATACACGAGTTAGCTAACCTTCTTCAGAAGACGATTCTTGATAGCCTCTGCTCTCAGCTGGGTGCTGGGTCCATACTTACGGATCCTTTCCCCAACGCTGTCATTTTTCGCTTTGGCCTCATTGAACACTTCATCGAAATGTACTTGAAATGGAGAAGTGAACGTGGGTGATTAAGAGAATGTTTTATTACATTTGAAATGATAAATCTAAAATCCAATTCTTATTAGGTATCTATTGCACTGAGTAATACATATCACTCGTTGATGGGTTATATTGATTTCTTACACTTACGAGAATATTAGTCATTGAAATAAAAAATTTTTACGGATTTTGTCACGGACACGCGGTGTATTGGCAGACGGTATTACTAGTACTACCTTTAATCCTGTAAAGGACCCGAAATGTCGAGTAAAAAATATAAGTATACTGCGATGAAATTCGAAAAAAGTTACTTTCCAACTTAAAATAAATAAATAATAATAAATATTTTCGGACATTATTACACAGCGCTATCTAGCTCCGTGGTAAGCAACGAGGCTTGTGTTACGGATACTAGATGGTTGATATACTACATATATACTTTTTTTTTTGTAAATACATTGTATATTATACATAGATCATGGATGTACATCCATGACACGGATACAAATGTTGATGCTCATCACACAAACATTTTTCCCTACCGGGATTCGAACCCGGGACCCATAGCACAGCAGGCAGCGTTAACTACCGCTGAGCTAAACGGGTCGTCATACATATTCTTATTCTTAAAATAGTTTGATTGAACCGACTTGTCTGATTGAATTAGTACATATTCCTTTAGGGCCAGCTAAGTCATGTCGGTATACGGTATCGGTTTAAAGGACATGGTGATAGGTGTATTTCTAAAAGAAAGACCAAGGGATATCACGTGTCGCTTATGGTATCAAAGTGTCCATTGTAGGTACAAAGCTGGAGGACAGATTCGAGTCCTGTCCCAGATTTTATCATTTTCAAAATTGGAGTATTCATCATCATCATTATCATGAATACTAAGCCTGCTAACAATACTCCAAGCGGGCTTAGTATTAAGCCCATTCAAATTAGTGAAATTAACTTACAGTAAACCAAACCGAAATGCTTAGCCAGTTGGTAGGCCTGTGACCTTCGGCCGGAGCCACGTGGTCCGAGCAACGCCACCCGGTACACGCTGGGGGCGCCAATCATGTGGATGCCCTGCTTCGGGCCCTGCGCGCCCGCGTGGCAGGCGCGCACCGCATTGAAACACTTGTTGGATATGGTCTCTGCCGTATCTTCTGGGTCGATATGCACTTCCTGCATTATATTGCAAGAAGAAATACCCTGATTGATTGTTTTCGTTACGCTAACTACGCTAACTCTCTGTGTATGATTGAACTTCAATGTGTTGTATAAAGTTGAAATGGAAAAAAAAGCGCTGACGGAGCTATTCTCTATATATACTTATTTATGTAGTATGTGAGATTATTCCGTGTTAATATAAGTATGATAACATTGCAATATGAACAATTTACAATTAGTATATCGTTTCAAAGTAAACAATCACTTAACTTGTTACCTATAGTTGTAGACTGTAATTTCGATCTACATAGCCAAGATTTATCTAATTATTTATTTGACATGAAGCTTGTTACCTTCAAAGTAGCTTTGTATGTATACTTGAGTCCATGGAAGTCTTGTTGGAAAAAGTTTCGTTTAGGAGTGTGGTTGCTGACAGCACGCGGTGCGACGGGCGGGGTTTTCATCAGTGATATCGTCACTGAGGGCAGCACGCCATCCTGCTGCAAGCATCGCGCCTCACGCACCGTGCACGGGTGATCTGAGGGCCAAGAGTGAGGTTCTTTCCGCAGATGGAGCTTTTTCATGACGGGGTGGAAACAAGCTTACGGCCCACCTAATGGCAACATGTAAATGTAACCTGAGGTGTCACATGAGTGTCCAGTGCTAGCTGCCTGCTGCGGCTTTGCCCACATGGTATATAGATAAAAAGTAGCCTATGTGTTAATCCAGGTAATAAGCTATATGTATGCTAAATTTTATTAAAATCTGTTTAGCGGTTTTTGCGTGAAAGAGTAACAAACATCCATACATCCATACTGTTGGGATAAACGCAGATATATGGTTCTAACCTTTTGATTATAACCTCCTTGCGGTTATACATACATGTCTGTCTTTTATATGTAGTCAATGTGTCATGAATAAACCGTTTTCATATTAATTTAGAAGTCTTGATTTTCATTGATATTTATCCTTTTCATCACATCACAAACTTTCGCGTTTATAATATTAGTAAGATTAAAAGTAAACTTCATCATTCATCCAAAGTTTAATTGTTCCACCTTTTGATTTCCTCCTGTGTCGTTAGTACGTTTATAAACACATATTCTAACATACATAAACGCCGAGAACCGAATCAACTACCCGTAAGGTAGTAGTTCATATATTTGCTCATTGCGGGGATAGAAGTGCGGCTCGTGACGCAGATCCAAAGCACTCAACAATCGCGTCCGATGTACTGTCAATAAAAGAAAAGAAAAGGGGATGAAAGATTCAAAGATTACCGAACATTAGCCACCCAGCTTGAGGCACCGGTTCCTTTTTCAGTAGAGATTTGGTTACTTCAGACATTAAAGCTGGAGATATACAGCCAGACACGTAGTCATCGTGCTGAACAAGAAATTAAGAAATCGATTAGGTATATCATCGATAATGAGTATCGATTATGTGTAATCGATATCAAATACGAATATTATGCAATGCCCATTACTTTTTCATAGCGATCCATCACGCACCGACGTGTTATGACGAAGCAACCGAAGTCTTTTATCATCTGTTTCACCAGCAATTGTACATCTAGGTATATCAAACATAAAAACATTAATGATTATAAGCTTATGATAAATTATGAAACGTAATAAGCACATCTCTAAGCGAAATACAAACAAATTCTTTGACATTGTTTTAGAAACAGAAAGGCAACCAAGGGCGTAGCCAGTATTCTATATAGGAGGATAAAGAATAAAATGTGCCGTAGAGTATTTTTTGCAATAGTAAATTTGTTTAATCTGAACTATACAGTTTACCAAAAGAAAGCTGTTAGGAGTTGACCAGCTGACCACTCTTCTAGGGGCGGAGGGGTTAATTACACTAGGTAATAAACTAAGAAACTTTATCTTTTATAAAGATATACGTATTATACATAGAAACATGACAGTAAGTTAAAATGCTAAATAAGTTCAAATGCTTACACAACATTTCTCCCTACCGGAATTCGAACCCAGCACTCTTACCACAGAAGACATAGTAGGTATGTAGATCGAATGAGAATTTCCTAATGCTGATGAAGTTTTGTCTAGAAAGACAGGAAGCGATAGTTACCTAATTCTAGTCCGGGTTCAATGAGCAACAGCACGCGTGATGCCTCACTGGTGTACAGGTGGTAGGTAACAAATTGTTTCATATGCGTGAGATGATCTTTGGGGAGATCTACGATGAGATTACGGATCATATCCTGGGAAAAAATATTCTTTTTGAATTGCATTCATTGTAATTTCAGAAACTTGTCTGAGGCACAGTGTTTTACCATTGACGCTTATCAGTAAAGAATACTAAGCGATGTAGACGTTAAAGCATAGGATTATTTAAACGTCATCGATGCTGAATTCGGACTTAGTCTGTGATTCGGATCGCCGGAATTCGGAAATCTAACAACGCCTTTTATACTGATGTTTGTTATTCTTACGAGAATAGGTAGGTAGGTATAACAGTTATAACACGTTGATCTAGAACTATTTTTTTAATGTGTCGTGGACTCGTGGTTTGTTGATATTATTTCATTCTAGATTTTGTTCCTGTAGACTACTGTAGGGGACTTATCCCCTACGGTAGTCACACAACATTTTCTCCATTACCACGAGGAGAAACTCACTGCTTCGTGGAGTTCTCGTATTTGGTACCTATTACAACGCCTATAAATTATCTAAGAATGTCATTTTTGTACCTATACGATATATACTCGAATCGATTAGGTGCCTCGCTTGAATTAACGAATAATAAATTCATGATTAACGTTATTAAAAGAAATAAGCCAAAATACGTAGGAGGCTGGTAGCTACTCACTAAATATTTAAAGAAACGATAGAATGTGTTCAGGTACTTAAATACATAACCATGTGCGAATCCAGGGTGGAGGGAGGGACGTGGGGGTCATGATTCGTGACCAGGTGACCAGAAGACCAGAAGTAGGTCTAGTTCGACCATAAAATACTTTCTTTTCCATTGCCATGATACACTACGTACTATATAACAATGTGATCCCCTCTCGCCTTGACAGCTGGATCTACCCTTGTGCATAACTAGGTCTTTAATTTAATCGTGATATTTGTAATGTGGAAGAAAAGGGAAACCTTCATCATTTGATAGACCCGGTACTTCTCGAGTTGTGGTAGAAATTTCTCGGGCATTTGTAATGGCCTATTCGTGCTATCCGTTTCAGTCATTTTCTTGTATAATTAACAGTTCTGTAAATAATATTAGAACTCTGTATCGAGTTTTCACAAGAAATTATTAATAGAGAATATATTGAGAAATATAAAATCTATAAATGGCTTTTTGACAATGTCTTTTTTATTTTTTTTGGCATATGCCTAAAATATGAAAAAAAACGCGTATAGGTATCATCAAGCGCATTTTCATTAGTTGTTGACGCTCACATGCGGGGTACGGGAGATTTTTGATAGGTACGCATGCCCTAAGTCTCGCATTTGGGAAATAATTATCACTGGTCGTTAGCGCCCGCCTGCGGATAGCACCCACACGCTTTTAATAGATCGATTAGATATTTATTCCGCTACTTCAATACATAACAAAATTAATTGTGACTATTCTTGGAAATATATGCGTAGGCACTGAGGTATTTTTTTTTGTGTACATAATTTTCCAGTTTACACTGTAAAAAAGATTTATACACGTTATACGCTATCGTTTGGAAAGTCATCAAAGGGGCCGTATTTAACTGACAAAATAATAATTCGCAGTATAAAGTACCCAACAGATACCATAGTATCACTGCGAATTGGTGGTCAATCGTACCTATTACCACTATTAAAAATAAAAAATCTAATCGAGTTTCTGAATGCAGAAAAAGTAAATGTCATCTTTTCTGTCAAAAATGTCAAATGGTAGGTGTCAATTTCACGTTTGTTTTATAGGTTATGTTTACGTAACTTTTGTTTAGCTCTACGAAAGAAGCTATTATCACTAATTACCGGCTCGATTTGGTTCGATGTTATGACAAAAGCTAATATGATGGGGTCAAATGTCGTATACCTCATCGATAAGTAGCAGCATACCAAGAGAATCGCCATACGATTTTATTAGCTCGTTGGATATAGCAAGGTCACTGTTTTTTGCTTTTAAATTACGTCGCTACTCAGTCCATTAGCTAGATGACGTGCCATGAACAGCGTGAGGTCATTCAGTAGTTGTTTAGTGTCTAAGATAGGTGTAAGGATGTGTTCTACAAAAACAAGCTACGAGGTACGACTTGTAAAGATATATTCGTTTAGTTATTTTGTTTGAGAGTGCGTTTGTTATACGTTTACGGCTAAAAAGGTATCGTAAACTTAATGTTGAGAAATATTGCCACATCATAATGTTTCTATGTTCTAAAAAGTTTTCTAAAACATATAAAACCTAATTGAATGTTTCTAACAACTTGAAGTTTGATTGAATGATGTAGATAGTAGAGTATAGATATAGTTAGTAGAGTATATATAGTTTAAAACGAGACAGTCTCATCATTGAATAAAAGGATTTATTTATATAATTCTTTATTGTACACAAAAAGAGAAAGCACCACATAAATTAAACAATACATTTCTAACAGTCATATTAAAATATTATATGCTTCTTTTTTTATTTAAATATTACAGACAGGAAGAATTTATAAATTCTAAATTAAAATGCTAGTTAGGTCATTTAGCACCCAGATATTATGTTTTATTGGTTGTTTAGAATCAGCCCTAAAGTTTTCACAACAGTCTATAATGTTTGGTTTTTTGATTATTGGATTGACAATGCTTTTGTGGTGATCATCACCACAAAAGTGGTCATCACTTACCATCAAGTGAGCCGCCTGCTCGTTTGCCCCCTTATCACCATAAAAAAAAGCATTGGATTGTCAATCCAATACCCCATATATCCTAGATAATATTGTAGTGATCGGAACAGGAAGAATTTACCTATTATTATATATTATATTAAGGAAGTAGGCACCATATATAAAGTCCTGTAATAATAATCATGATATTATCCTCTTCTATTTTAGCATCACAAATTCTTATTAGACAGAATAAAATTAACTTTGAAATAAGTTAAAAATCAATCACAGATTCAGTTTTTAAAAAAAATTAAGTTTAGCATTTGGCCACAATCTCACGTCATAGTACGTGAGGATGTGGTTTAAGATGTACCACAATTACCTAGAAGATACATTTTCAGTTCTATCAACAAAACAATATTAACAGATCATAAAATAATTTGTTAAATTCAATTAATGGGTAAGTTCAGTATGGGTCTTATCATTGAGTGTAGATACTAATTTAAAAAAAACTGTTAGTAAACATTTTTAATACTTATATAGTTTGTTTATGCAATTGATTTTTTTAATAATTGATAAGGAGCACTTGAACCAGTTTTTGTTTATTTATATACATACAATTAGATTCATGTTATTGCTAACTTTGTCTTACCTAGAAGTGAGTAGCCTTTTCCAGGGGACCTAGACTTACTCCTGTAGACTTAATATTAAGTGTTAATAAATCATTAGAGTTGGTTGGGTCTAACAAATTTTTTTTTGCTAATTTTAATTAAAATGTGCAGAATAGCTATAGATTCTCAATAAATTCCATCTCTTGGGCGGTTATCTGGGCATTAATCTGGGTATCTTATTATAATATTAATTTACTGATTAAATAGATATTTGTTAAGAAAATTGGACAGGTACTCAATACTCAATTTTTTATCGCATTCCATTGTAATTTTACAGATGGACTTAAATTAAAAATCTGATAAATAATAATAATAATAAAAAGCATTTATTGACTTAAAACACATTTTACAAATTAATTAAACAACATGGACCCTGTCGGGCACAGCAAAGTAAAAACATTTTAGGTGTTTTAGGTCCCATGTAATAGGGGACCAGCCAGTTGCCATCAACCGGGCACAAATCCAAACTCCGAGTTGCCATTGAAAATTTCATACAAAAACATAATCGAACCCAAGACCTCTTGAACTTTACAATTTTTTTTTTAATATCAATATTAACGTTTATCTACTTGAACTTTAATTATTCCACCTGAAAATAAATGTCGATAAACAGTCACGATTTATTTATACCCAGTGATTGGGAATTTAAACGGGAATAAAAATATTTATGCCCAAAATGCGCCGGGTTTTTTCCTTATTTTCCCGCCGCATAAACACATTGCCCATCTCTAGTTAAAACCCAACTTTTTGTTCCTGTTGAAATTGAAGTGGCATTAGAAAGCAATAGATTTTCACACACAGTCAACGGTTTATATATTTTTTTTTTGTTCCAGGAGGCTGTGCGCAAGTTAAATCTTCTGCAATCAAACAAGGCTGCCTTAGAACAGATCAGAAAAGATATAAAAAACGGTCAAGTAAGTAATTAACCTTAAA
Organism: Craniophora ligustri; assembly: GCA_905163465.1. Lineage (NCBI taxonomy): Eukaryota > Metazoa > Arthropoda > Insecta > Lepidoptera > Noctuidae > Craniophora > Craniophora ligustri. Next base: position 15,813,190 of record LR990957.1, read on the forward strand.
TAAATTTTGTTATTTTTTTTTCTTAATAGGATATAATTATCTCTCTTACTGATTTTAATATACAAAAGTAAGTAAATTATCAAGACTCATACAGGCATAATACATGTATTACAGTCTAGCGCTACCAAAAATTATATGTATCCAACATATTATTTAATTTTTGGTGGTATTGTGTGAAGATTGAAGAGTTATTGGTATAAGGTATAAGTGGATACAAGGACATTTACTAAATGAAGTCTCATTGATCTAAATGAAGTCTTACAATTTTACACTCCTGAAAAACGAAAATATGCCAATATAGACTATTTATATTTTTAGATAAGTAGGTATAATTATATATTATGTGTTCTTTTTTTTCCTCTTCTTTGGCATTAATAAGACAGTCCACCACGCTAGCCCTCTGCGGGTTGGCAGACTTCACACGTCACCGAGAAAAAATCTCAGCCATGCAGGTTTCCTCACAATGATTTCCTTCACTGTTTGAACAAGTGATAAATACGCATGTAACTTCAAAAAAGATCTTCGAAAAAGACCTTTGATAGCACAATCCACTAGCCACACTGATGCAATATAATGAACCTTTGCCACATCTAGTATAATACCATTATTGTTTATTGTGTCCAGTTTTATATCAGTACATCTTATATGTATATAAAAATCTCGTGTGTTTATCGCTGAACTCCTACAAAACGGCTAGACGGATATTATGAAATGTTGTATGTATATTTGGTAGGTCTGAGAACTGAGTTTTTTTATACCCCTAGGTGATATGGATTTCCCTCACCAGATTTTTTTTGATATAATATTTTTTTGTATTTCTTTTATGATTTGGCATTAAAAAATAATTATAACCCTAAATTTTCACTCTTCTACTACCAAAACAACGTTTGCTGGGTCAGCTAATATTTCATTTTTCCTATGATATCCTTTAACGTAGCTTATAACTTGTATGTATGGTGTAAACTATTGTTAAATAAATAAATATAATGATTGGATTACTCTGTATTTCAGAAATGCAACAATTTAGAAGACATGGAGAGATATTTATCAAGGACTGGAGTGAGTCTGACAAAGTTGGATGAATTATCTGTGATACATATAGCTGGCACCAAAGGAAAGGTAACTATCATTTGAACACCAATCTAATATATAAAATTCTCGTGTCACAGTTTTCGTTGCCATACTCCTCCGAAACGGCTTGACCGATTTTGATGAAATTTTTTGTGCTTATCCGGTATCTATGAGAATCGGCCAACATCTATTTTTCATCCCCCTAAAAGTTAGGGGTAGTTCACCAACCCCTATAATGTGGCAAAACAACGTTTGCTGGGGCAGCTAGTTTTTTTATATAATATCATCACAATACAAATGATGACACAATGGTTCAGTGTTGGGCTTGTGCGTCACGTGTAATCGGTTTAATCCCCGCACGAAACAAATATTTGTACGATTTACAGGTACTTGCTCCGACTCTGGGCGTTTGTGTATGTATAGAGTAAATAAATAAATAAATAAATATTTTCGGACATTATTACACAGCGCCATCTAGTTCCGTGGTAAGCAACGAGGCTTGTGTTACAGATACAAGATGGTTGATATACTACATTTATATACTTTTTCTTTTGTAAATACATACATATAGATACATCCATGTCTCGGATACAAATGTTGATGCTCATCACACAAACATTTGACCCTACTGGGATTCGAACTCGGGGCCCATAGCACAGCAGGCAGCGTTAACTACCGCTGAGCTAAACGGGTCGTCAGAGGAGAAAGTTTTGAAAAAAAAAAACTTTTTTAGCGTGTTCACGACCTTGATCATAAATTTATTCAAAACACTTTACCTATACCTACATACATAATAATATGTGAATGTTAAGGCCACACGTTTTTCGATAATACTTTATCTTAGTATACTTATGTAAACAAAATAAATAATGCATTAAAATTATTTTCTAATCACTCGAAAGAAGCTAAAGAAATAAATAATGTAATAAACGCAATCTTTTATGCAATATTGGGATATTATGGCGACTCAATTAGTTCAGCCGTAGTTATCACTGCCTTTTGTGCTATGGGTCCCGGGTTCGGATCGCGGTAAGGACAAATGTTTGTGATGATTTGATGAGCATAAACATTTATATCCCAGTCATGGATATATCTATGTATAATATGTATGTATTTACAAAAAAAAGAAGTAATTTTAGTATATTAACCAATTAGTATCCGTAACACAAGCCTCGTCGCTTAGCTCGGAACCAGATGGCGCTGTAGAGAATCTTACTTAAAATACGATATTTCTATATATTTTTTATTATTATCAGGGTTCAACAAGCGCGATGTGCGAGTCCATACTCCGTCACCACGGGTTCCGCACAGGGTTCTACTCGTCACCGCACCTCGTCGCGGTGCGCGAACGCATCCGGCTCGAGGGGCGCGTCATCTCTGAAGACCAGTTCGCGAAGCATTTCCACCAGGTCTACGACATGCTGGACGGTACTAAGGTATCTAAGAGAATTTGATTAATAAAATAGCCAATCAGGTATAATTTATATGTTGGTATAACGATAAGGTCAACAAATAAAAGATATTTATAGAAATGAAAATTATATTTTGCACTAAAGTAACTGCGGAGCACGTTTGGAGCCCGTGTCGATAACCGATACGGTCAGATCGCGAACTGGCTCATGACGCGGGGCAACCGCGAGTTAGAAACGAATTGTTGAGTTGCTAATGTTGTATGGGTGCACCGTACAGTATATCTATATCAACACAAGCGTCGTTGCGTGGCTTGGTTCTAGATGGCGCTGTGTCATCAAGGAAGGGTCATGGGGTCATAAATCGCTTTTTTTAGGCCCCTTTATCTGAATCGAAAGCTACATCTGCTCTTGTGTGTCCTATGGTCCGGATGTTTTTTACTTTTATTTAATTTATCTAGAAAGATAAAAACAGTTTATTTGCGCAAAAAAATGACGCATAATAAGTAATCTGTTACCTATTTGTTCCAACTTGTGTCTTCCATATAAATTATTATTTAGTTGGTGAAATGAACTTCTTATCAGCGGTGTTGAAATTTTCCCAAGCGATGATAAAGTTATAAGGGTTTTTCTGATTATTATTACGTTGACTAACGCTGTTGCGTTCAAAAATCCCAGAAATCCGAATACCTACGAAGAATATATTATTCATCTTCAAAGACATACGAGAAATATTTAAAGTCCCGGTATAATATTCTTGATGATTTTCCCACAATTTAACATCACAAATGATTTCAAGATTTTAAATAAATTGTTTACAAATTGATAATAAAATCACCCGGAGAGTCACCATTTCGTAAAATTTTATACATGGCATACATTAAAGTCGGTCATTAAAGACCTCGCATTTGCAGGCCCCCTAGTGTGTGATATTCATGGGCGGCGGTGATCACTTACCATCAGGTGAGCCTCCTGCCCGTTTGCTCCGTTGTTTTATTAACATAATAATTATCTTGATCCTAAAAATATCTTAAATATAACTTTAAAACTATCCTTAAAATATCTATTTTTACAGAAATAAATTAGGCATAATAAATTTACAGGAATTTGAAGGAGACATGCCGAAGTACTTCTCGTTCCTGACTGTGATGGCTTTCAATGTGTTCCTCAAAGAGAAGGTGGATGTCGCCATAGTGGAAGTGGGCATCGGCGGCATTGTAGACTACACTAATGTTTTAAGGTTATTATAACACGTATTTATGTTATCTTATATAATACTAGCTGACCCAGCAAACGTTGTTTTGCCACATTATAGGGGTTGGTGGACTACCCCTAACTTTTAGGGGGATGAAAAATAGATGTTGGCCGATTCTCATAGATACCGGATAAGCACAAAAAATTTCATCAAAATCGGTCAAGCCGTTTCGGAGGAGTATGGCAACGAAAACTGTGACACGAGAATTTTATATATTAGATGTATTTAAAAGATCCGATGAACCTCTGAACTAATGATAACCCGTTTAGCTCAGCGGTAGTGAACGCTGCCTGCTGTGCTATGGGTCCCGAATCCGGTATCGATTGCGAATCCCGGTAGGGACAAGCATTTATGTGTGATGAGCATCAACATTTGTATCCGAGTCATGGATGTATCTATGTATAATATAATATTAACCATCTAGTATCCGTAACACAAGCCTCGTTGCTTACCACGGAGCTAGATGGCGCTGTGTAATAATGTCCGGAAACATGTATTTTATAAAATCTTGCCCCTATGTGTGTAGTTCGGTACTACTTGAGAAATATTTTTTTCTTCAGTTTACAATTATTTTACTTCACTACATCAATGTTCTCAGTACATTGTGTAATACAATTGCGCCGGCAATCGGTCAATAAATGGTACTTCATAATATTACACACACACACACACACTGTAATTTTTCAGTTACGTTATAACAGCGTCATTTTATCAGCTAGCTGTTCTCATAACGACTTTGGTTTATGTCAGTACGGTTTTGTTATAGACATTTACGATGTTTTATTACATTCTCTGAAGGTTAAAGTAACTGTTATTTATGTGGTTAAAACATCACTTTTTATTCTCAATGGTCAGTTAATTACCTGTTTGCCTACCTGAAGATATATACCAGGGGTGACCAACCTGCGGCTCTTGGAAGGATTATTTGTGGCTCTCAATAATTGTACCCCAGTTCCCTTTTCATCTTTACAAGCGCGTAGCTACGATTTCTATGTAGAAAGTAAAGAAAAAAGATCACATAGATTAGACGACCCAATTAGTCTAGCGGTAGTTAACACTGCCTGCTGTGCTATGGGTCCCGGGTTCGAATCCCGGTAGGGACGAATGTTTGTGTGATGTGCATAAACATTTGTAAATATAAAGTATATCTGGACATTTGTATCCGAGTCATGGATGTATCTATGTATAATATGTATGAATTTACAAAAAATAGTATATGTAGTATATCAACCAACTAGTATCCGTAACGCAAGCCTCATTGCTTAGCACGGAACTAGATGGCGCTGAGTCATAATGTCCAGAAATATTTATTTTATTTAAATTTATTCAAATGTTGAAAAATGCCTTGACTTGAATCATCCACTACTGGTATACACTAAAGGCTGAGCAGTATTTAATTTTATTAGGCGTCACGCTCATAAAATTAACTCCTAACTGAGCATGTGCACTTGGACACATTCGCCATTCGGGGTATCTCGCTTGCTATCGCACTGCATAGCTTCAGAAGAGTATAGTTTTCTTACTCGAACAGTAAAAACATATATGTAGCCAAACATGACACTAGTTTTGTAATTTCCCCAGAAAGGTCCCAGTAGTGGGCATAACAGCATTAGGCCTAGATCACACGTCAATACTTGGTACCACTCTGCCCGAGATCGCGGCAGCCAAGGCGGGCATCATGAAGACTGGATGCGAAGCCTACACCGTGGAACAGCCGCCAGCAGCTATGGATGTGCTGAGAAATGTCGCAAATCGATTGCAGGTAACTATTATGTTTCTATGATGGTGTTTGTGTAAATGCAATCTCGATACGTACTGTCGAGCTAGTATGGACCCAACCCAAGCGTTAAAAAAAACATACAAGGGTCAGCAACGCGTGACTGACACCTCCGGTGTTGCCAACGTTCATAAGCTACTACAACTGCTTTCCACCAGGCGGCCCATTTGCTAGTTTGCTAAAATATTAGTATTATTGGTAATTTGATTTCAATTTACAATTATTATTATTGACATGTAACATTTATGAAATACAAAAAAAGAAAATACAAATTGTTCATTTCAGGGTGGGTAACTATACATTAAAGTATCGACGACCCAATTAGTCCAGCGGTAGTTAACACTGCCTTCTGTACTAAGGGTCCCGGGTTTGAATCCCGGTAGGGACAAATGTTTGTGTGATGAGCATATGCATTTGTAGCCGAGTCATGGATGTATCTATGTATAATATGTATGTATTTACAAAAAAAAAGTATATATGTAGTATATCAACCTACTAGTATCCGTAACACAAGCCTTGTTGCTTAGCTCGGGACTAGATGGCGCTGTGTGCCATATAGAGGAATATTTATTTATTTAATAATAATCTTTTCTTATTTTCAGTGTCCCCTTACCATAGCTCCTAGTTACAAAAATTACTCATTCCCGAACACGGAACAACCCCACTTGCCTGTGGACATAGAAGCTTATCAGACGAACGCCTCTCTAGCCATCCAGCTATCCCACGCGTGGATGAGGATCACCAAACCCGTACACACCAAAAACGGCCTCAAGAATAAAGCTATTAACGGTCAAAATCGCCCGACCAAACCAGTATTAGATTCAATAGTGAAATTTGTGACGAAGGAAACGATGGCCGGATTAACTTCTTGTAAATGGCCGGGGAGGTACCATGTTTTGAAGGCAGATTATGCGGAGTTTTATTTGGATGGGGCGCATACTAAAGAGTCTATGGAGATCTGCGCCCAGTGGTTTAAAAATTATAACAGGTAAACGAAAGAAATATCGCATTATTAAATATTTTAGTCATAGGTTGAGCCAATATGAAATGTTTTTGTGTTATAGTTAGTTTTTTATTCCTTAAAGATTTTCGCTTTCGAATGATCCAGTTTGGATCATTTGAATATGAATGAGTAAAACCTTTTTGTTTAATTTGAATGGTTTTTCTGTCAAATGACTATCTAGTCATGGGGATTAGGTGATCTCACCTTAAAGAATTCACTTTGTTGTTACAGATTACATGACAAAGTACTGATATTCAGTGCTACAGGCGACAGGAACGGTGAGACCTTGCTCGCACCACTACGCGACGTCGGCTTCAAGAAAGTCTTTTTCGTAATCCCAACGGCCCACAAAAATATAGATCGAAGCAACGACAATTACTCTTTAGTAGAACAAGAGGAATTATTAGCAAGGTGTGAAAAACATGTCGAGATTTGGCAACACCTCCAAGAAGGTTGTACGAATATCGCAGTTGCAGGATGTGTGGCAGATGCCTTGATCAGTTTAAAAAAAAATAACAGTGTCGATAGGTCGTCTGTATTAATAACGGGGTCATTGCACTTAGTTGGTGCTGCACTATCTTTACTAGATCCTAATTTAAGCAGTTAACTAATTAATAGTTAATGTATGTATAAATTATAATTATTATAATAAATTTATTTTCACAAAGTACTTCAATTGTTTTATTTTCATCATCTTTCTAGTTTTTGACGTCGTGTTCCAGTTACTTAGATGCGGCTGACCAACGATATATTTTATATTCACGAAGCTACTGCCGTCATACGATCACACACCGATTGTTGAGAAATACGACTGTCCTTAAGAGATACTAGTTGTTTTTATTTTTGACCCTAAGTAACTTAGTAACTTATTTGGTATTCATTCAGCAACTGGAACCAACAGAACAATAGAACAGGAGACCATAGTCATAGATTTAATATTCTTTTAAGTTACTTAGCATTTTTCAGTACTGTTAATCTTAAATTTATAAGTACATATATATAGTAACCAAAGTACATTGAAAAAGTATCTTGTCAGACATTAATCCATTTAAACTCTAAAATTTTAGAATTCATAATACAGATATCACAACGAAAAAAAATGTTGTATAGGATACAACATTTTTTTTCGGTTAATTCATCAAACTCTGTTAACTTGAAATAAGGTTGAAAAGAAATGGTCATAATAAAAACAATTTTATTATTTTAATAAATTAATATTGTATATTTTATTCACCTAAAGTTAATTGTGTATCATTAGTATCTAGCAACCTATCTATATCAGTTAACCAACTTATCAATCTATCGAGATACCCTCCTTCTTGCTTATAACTTAACAACAATAATTGCATGTGTTCATATGCAGTTGGTTGCTGTAACATATACTCTAGCCTTTTATCTCTCAAAGACAACAGCTTGATGAATATAATAGCGATTAACATCCACTGTATAGGCTTAAACATTATATTAGTAGCTTTCAACTTAAAAGTGTTCACTAATAAATGGATATCGGAACTGATAGACAGACTTAGAAGACCTAAAGAACGGAGTATATCTGGCAAAACTTTGTTCAAATGTTGGCACACTATTCTCCGACGTAGAGCATTCTGTGAATTTTTGTCTACTAGAGGTATATTTGTTAGATTCTCCTCTTCAATATCTTGTGGTGGAAGAGGTTCATTAGCTACTGGTTTTGGAATTTCAGTCTCTCCGGAGAAGAAGGCTTTTACTTTCAATTGCATTTTTTTACTTTCCTCTTGCAGCATTCTGTAGTCTGGCAGAGGTCTAGTTTCTCTTTTCAGTGTTTGGTTATCAAGTTTCCTATCTTCCAACTCCAACATATTTAGTTTCCTACATAACTCTTGGTACTGATCATATACATTGGAATTGTAGAAAGTGCCTTTAGCGTAATTGTTTAAGTACTCTTTCATACGTTCTCCTTTGTGTGCAACCATTTCTCTGACCTTTTCTTCTCCATATAATAGAAGAATAGTGTCTAAAGAAAACCATTCAGCTAAGCATTTCTCCACTTCAATAGTTAATACTGTTACTAAAGGTTGCTTTTTCAGTGGCACCTTTTTTAGCTTACTTTCTTTTCCCTCTTTCTCAACTGTCGTAGGAATTGTAGTAGTTAGTATGGGATCAATTTTCTTTTCAGGTTTTTCGATGATGTCACCTACAATGTTTAGTGGATTTGGTGCAGGTTTATGATTCTTGGTAACCACATCTGATTCAGGTGTAGGAGGAGTATCTAAGTGTGAGGGTCCTTCTATTTCTAGTGGTTTTATTACTGGATCACTGATTACTATTTTATCTTCTGAAGTATTATCAGGTTTACTTGTTTTGTTGACCTTACATTCTAGTTCAATATTAGCTAATTTGTCATTTATATCATCTGTTGTATCTATAGTATTTTCTTTATTGCTATTTCCTTCTGGTTTATGTTTTAATTCACTAGACTGTTCAATGTTTTCATCTCCATCTTGCTGATCTGGAGACATTTCATTGAGGCTTGCTTCAGCAAAATCATTAATTGAAGTGAATGATTTATTTTCAGAGATTTTTACTCTTTCTATCATAGTTACATCTACCTCTTCTCCCATAGAACCAACAGCATCTATCTTCAAGAGCTGGAAATTGGGTATAATTTCGTACTCCCTAAACCATAGGGGGCTGGTCAACATCTGTTTCTTGACAAACATGGCAGAATTATAGCATGTGTTGCTGCAGAAGTTTTTCCTAGCAGTGATGTCGTAAACTTTATTGGTTTTTAAAGATATTCTGTACTTTTGTTTGGGTATATCCTTCATGGACAAAGAATTTCCGCAAATCGGGTATCCACACAAATGAATAATGGACCTTTCTTCAATTATATCCTCAAAATGTGTCTGGTTGATATCTGGAAGGCACTGGAGTAAGTATGCATCAGTAACCTCGCCTTCCAAAAGGCTCTCAACAATCTGTTGTGCTTTCGTGTTACATTCTCGCTTCTTCAATATAGCCTGACGTATTTGTTCCTTACTCATTTCCTCAATTTTAGTTGGTCTCATTTTTGGCTTTTTTGAAAAGCTAGCGTCCATTTCTTCTTGTATATTGATAAATTAAAATCACTACTCTCAACTCTGTTTGATAATACTTGTCATTGTCATACAAAAATATCAAAATAAGTGTCACTTTGACAATGACTTACCTAACTGACGTCCGTTGAAAAATACATTTTGTTTTTTTTTCACTAATATTCATATAATTTGAAAGTCACATTACACTTTTTTGTATAGTTTACAATTAAATACAAATGATTAAAATGATATTTTGACTTCAAAATTTATGTAAATACTTACAATTACGTAACGTATTGATACGTATTAACGCTTTCAACTTTCAATCAAATGACATTGTTAGTATCGAATGTTGACATTGACAGATCTCATAACACTGGATGGATTCAATGAGTTGAGTTTAATTTAATTGTGTGTGTGTGGTTTTGCGAGATAAATTCCCTTTATATATATTAATTAACGTATCGAACATCACGTGCTAGCTAAATGAGGTGTGTCTTTATAAAAAATATTAGTCCATTGTTTTTATAAAAATCCACGATCTAAGTGTTGTAATGTTATCAATGAGATAATATTTTATTTACTTTCTAATTTATCAATAAAATGTGTGATAACGTTGGTCGACTTGTGTTAAATCGTGTGGACAGTTGGTAAATAAACACACCCGTGATAGGGCTTTGACAAGCCCTAGCAATACGGCCATAAGAGATACCTAAAGGTGAGTGCAATGATAAAATACTCCTCTTATTATAACTATTTAATACATACTTCAAAAAATTAAGATATAGATATAGATACTATTTATAGACACAATAATATATAATATACTATTTATAGTAATCTATTGTTATCAGGCATGGAGAGATATGCCGTAAAACCAGCTAAGTATTTAAATTGAGTACCAACAGTTTTGTTAGAACATTTTTTTCCTAAACCCTTGATTAAATGGTCACAAATCAATTATGGGCTTTTAGTATTATCTGATACCTTTTTAATTTCCATAGTTTATGCAATTGTGTTTTGTTTATTTATTTTTAATAAATTATTGATATTTGGCACTTCAATGGTGGTTGGCTTTAAATTTTGGCAAATAATACACAATATACGCTCAGTGAACTCCTTAAAAAAGGTCAGGTGCACTAGTACTTGTAACCGGTGCGCACATATGACAAGATATATGAATGTGGACAAAGCAAAAGCTTATAAAGGGATTATAACACGTGGCAATCTGTAGTTACTGCCTACCCCCATGGGAAGAAGGCTTGAGTGTATGTATGTAGACAATTTCTTTCCATGTCTATACTTCCATCCTTACGTCTTTACTAACGTTATAAATGTGAAAGTCTGTCAGTCTATTACCTCTTTACATTTAAACTGCTGAACTGATTTAGAGGAAGTTTGGTATGGAGCTAGTTTGGATCCCGAGGTAGGACATAGGGTAGTTATTATCTAAAAAATAATTAAAGAAGTTAAAATGGGGTGGAAGTTTATATATGGAATCAATAACTTCTTAAAAAGGATAGAATTAAATAAGCAGTTAGATAGAAAAGCACATTATTTTTGTTTTGATGTGATGATTATCTTTGCAATGTCATAAAAACATAATGTAATTATCCATTCAGATTATTCCAGATTATTCTGTCTGATTTTTGCATACCACTGAGGTTGAATATGGTGATACTTTGATATTATAAAAGAACTTGTACTACCCATATATCACAAAATAAATAAACTATAAACATATGTAGTGTGCCCTCAACACTACATGTTTTTCATCATCATATGAATAATATTTTTATTCATTTTTAATCTTCTAATAAACCAGCTGGTACAGACACATTTTGTTATGCTATGTTAGGTGGAAACATTCCTGAGTTGTTATAGATCAAGTATTTAATAAAATAAAACATAGGTAATACTACATTTACATGTGACAATTATATTATAGCACCTGGTACCTATTGTTTGAAAAATACAAGAACATATAGGTATTCTAGCAATTATAGAAGTAGATTAATACATTAACATAATTATGTAAACATGGTTTCAGAAAAATCTATTCAAAAAATTTTTTATACTTCTATTCAGGAATTACTTACTTAAATGAGTATTATTACTGATTTATAACATATCATATCATTTTGTATTTCATCATCATCATCATCAGCCTCTATTCGTCCACTGCTGGACGTAGGCCTCCCCTAGTGAACGCCACAGAGCTTGATCTTCGGCTCTTTTCCTTTTGTATTTAATGACTTAATATTAACTTTTTTTTTGTGAAAATGACAACTTATCACATTCTTTCACTAACCATCACATATATACTTGTAGTTACAGTATCTTGCCTAGACCATTTCTGTATTTGCACTACCACACTAATTAAATCAATGTATAGTCATTGTCATATCTGCCAAGCTGGACATCCATTGCCATATAAAACCCTTCATCATAGATTCCACAAGTACCAATGTTTTACTGGACACTCAAAAATGCCTCAACATATGTCCCTTAAAATTGTATAGTTATTTAGATTGCTTTTGACAGCATCTCACCTGATGGTAAGTAAGGATGAAGCCAATAATTTAGTATGCAAGCTCAAATAATTTCTATTCACTCTCGCCTTGCAGATCCCTTTCAAATTCCAAAGCCATCATCCAGGCTATATTTCTATAACGATGCAAAATAAAAGCTTTGTTTAATCATTAACTTACTTGTACAAGTCTCATAACTAGTTAATAATAGCAGTGCTGTATTTGTGTAACAAAAAGATCCTAGTAAGTACTTACTTCTCAGCTTCACAAGTTTTATGGGATTCTCCTACTGAAATTGATATCTTATCAGAATAATAGTGACTGAATTAGCAGATGACCCACTTAGCCGTAACTCGGCTTCGACGCTTGATAATAAAATAATACAATAATTACGACTGTCTACAAAGTAATCTCCCAACACAGGGTGCATACAGCATTGGTGTCTGCAACTCTAAAGACAAATGTTCAAAATTCTTTACTTTAATAAAACCAGGCACGGCACTCATGCTTTTAAAATGTAACATGAAGCAGTTAATTCGACCATTACAGCGCAATAATAGTCCAGGAAAATATATAAAGATAAATTAAATGAAGGTGACTTAATCTAGGCTGCACAATGATAGTAAAGTCACGCAGTAACTTCTTCCCCTACTTGACAAGGAAAAAATTAACCTTTAACAAAAATCTGTATGCAGATCTGCAAGAAGGGTCTAGATTTCCCTATGGGCAAAAATCGCAACATGATCGTAATACATCGAGAAATTACTTGACTGTAATTCCATGTTACTAAATGTACTCACTCGTATTATAGTGAACTCAAGAACTGAATGATACCTAATAGATTATCATAACACTTGGATAATTTCGTCCTATAATTCATGTCGCACAATTATTATGGAGTCATTTGTATGGTGGCTATGGGTTAAGTATTAAATAGGACAGTCCTTAATTATTTTATATAGTAATCGTGTATTATTCCCGGCTGTGAATGGTATTGGAAATCACTTAAATGCATATAAAACATTAGTAGTTAACTCCTTAAGTTTAACTGTAACTGAATAGTTATGGTCGTTTTATCCATAATCCACAAGCTTGGATGCTTGTTGCGTTCGTTTTGGAAAAATAGGCAATTTAGTTTTCATAGAAATTGGACACATACTTTTTTGAGGCACATTGATAATAATTCTAATCAAATCAACGTCAAAAGTTACCTGACCTCCCAATTATAATATAATTTGGCTATTCAACAAGTGTTAGCAGGAATCGTAGCCCGTTGCATTTTGTAGTTTATGTCTACCCCCATGGGGAAAAGGCGTGAGTGTATGTATGTCAACAAGTACCTAAGTAATTATATCGATGAAAATAAATAAAACGCAATATCAGTAATGTCCGCCAATGTTATTTGGCTTTCTAGACGCAGTACGAAATAATATACAAAGGAAGTAGGAGAGAAATGTCCCTCTTTTAACCGCAATCCTAGTCACACCATTCATAGCCTAATCACAATGCTGGTTGGCAAAAATGATTTCGAGCACACATGTTTTATAATTGGCACCATTGTTCAAAGGTGTTTACAATAACACCTTAGGTAATCGGACGGTGCGCAAGAGTGGCCGATATCTCTGCGCACTCGCGGACTAGCCCTTGTCATGTGTTTAAGGACCATTGTAAATAATATAATATATTTGTTGAGTGATCTAGTGATTATGTGGATTATTTATGCCAATTAGAACTGTAAGTCTGCGTTGTTTAGTTCTACTTTTATTTACTTTACATTGACGGCACATCTCGCGTAGTCGCGACATGTAGTGAATTCAATCTTTAGGTACCCGTTGCAATAATGTCATCTGAGTTGTAATATTTTAAAAGTAGGTATTTTGGTTATTTAAACCTTATGTATATAATATAAGTAGAAAAATTAATGTTTGTTGATATACTATTTTATAATGAATGAATTCATACAATAAGATAGAGATAAAATAGAGTTGACGTGTTTATGTCCGTGAAAGAAAGAAAGTGAAACAATTACACGTTACAGTAACAAACAATTATAAATGTTTATCAGCCTAAATTACTACCATCTCAGCACATCGCTGGTTTGATTTATGTAAAAAAGAAACACATTTCTTTACTAAATAAATATTAATATTAAGTGGCCCACATCTTTTGTAATCTTTAAAAAAAAATGTCAGCAATGCGATAAATTTCCATTAATATTCCCTCTTATCTAAGTGTACCGGTATCTGCCAGGTTTTGAAGGTCAGATGCTAGTTGTAAAGCTGTAAAATTGAGGTATGTCGTGTATCTGGTTACCAGCCTGGTGGGTGACCTTAATAGCTCGAGATAAGGGTGTCTGGATACGGTCCAAACGTCAACAGAAGAATATATTGTACCTAAATATATTTTATTGATGTAGGGTTGGTATATCAACAGAAATCCAATAATCAAGCCATTGACTAACTCGTTGCTAGGCACAGGTGTTCTTTCATTTTAAGAGGGATAAGGCTGTAACCTAATGATGTGGCAGATTTATTACGCAATCGGAAAATCTAGTCTCCATTATAATTATGCGCATTGTAAATATGTGGTACTCCTATAATCAATCACCTACTTTTTTCTTCTACCACCGATCTGCTAGCTGCAAAACGCATCTCAATGTTGTGGAGCGTATCCCACAACAAATGAGTTGACTTGAGCTCCTAGGAGTACCATCGTCATACTACTACGCCTGTAGAATTAGGTATAGGTGCAGCGCCAACACTCCGCGGGTATAATACTCATCATCAACCCATTATTGTCCCACTGCTGGGCACTAGGGTCCCCTCTCAAATTTTAGAGAGTGCTTTCGTCCACCACGCTAGCCTACTGCGGGATGGCACACATTACATGCCGTCGAGAAAATCTTTCAACCATGCAGGTTTCCTCACGATGTTTTCCTTCAGCGTTTGAACATGTGATAAATACGCACATAACTTCTGAAAGTCAGTGGTGCGTGCCATGGGTTCGAACTCGAAGCCTTTGACATCTCAGTACACTGGTCACACCACTTGCTAACTATGATGCACATTACGTGCTGCGAATTATGTTACTTTTCTTTTTAGGTATTGTCTTTTCTTTAAAACTATCTATAGGTACTGTACTTGTACATAATTTGGCAATATGAGCTGAGCATAATAAATCTAGCCTTGTTATAGTGAAGGGTCAAGTCGTGCCCTTTCTAAACAATACGGACCTTGGCTCCTGGCAAGAACTCAGGAATGTTTCTGATAATATTTTATTCCAAAACAAGAGAACTGTTTATTTTGAATGTCGAAGTTTGCATTTGTTTTGTCCGATTATTGCCATAGACTTTACATTATGATATTGACTTACTTAAATCTTTGAACTTTTTTCTTATTGCGTCAATGATACAATGACTTTATATTTTTACTACTTTGTTACTTATTCTTGTAGCTGTTTCGATTATCGAATTAGAGTGAATCGGTTTCTTGTCAAATAAGCGTAAACCTATTCATCATAATCATAATCATCAGCCCGTATCAACCCACTGTTGGGCATAAGCCTCCTCACCCATCTACCAAACTTCTCTATTTTGCGCGCAGTTATCCCTGCAATTGGTGTAAACCAATTAATAATATTAATTAAAAAAGAAAAGATCATATGTACATATATAGATTGTTCTAGACTACCGCAGACTAACTTCTCCTTACCTCTCAGCAGGTCGCGGACCGCCAGCAGGATGATGCACATGTGGCTGTGGTTCGGCTACGACCTGGGAGAGTTCATGTTCTCCGGGCTCAACATCGCCTCGCGCTGGTCATTCGCCATTACGTGGATTGTGCTCTTCTTTGTCGCGCTGCTCTTCGAGGGTTCCAAGGTGAGGTGATTTCTCTGTAAGTAAGACGGGATGTGACAAAAGTTTAAATGTCTGTCCTGACGAAAGGAATTTAAAGGCGGAAGTGAGTGGAAACGAGCGGTGTTTGGATATGCAGTATATGCACCGATATAATTGGTGAACTCCTTCAAAAAGGTCAGGTGCGCATGCATCACAATATGTATGAATGTGGATGAAGCAAGGAGATCGAAGCGCGTGGCGTTCTGTAGTTTCTGCCTACCCCCATGGGTAGACTACTACGGGACTATCAAATTCCTCTTTCTTATTGACTACAACATTATACTCATGAACTTGCACAACGGTGACTGCAGACCGTGACATCACAAGCAGTTCTGCTGTGGTTGAATCGTTCTAGATTCACAAATTGTAGACTTCTGGTTTTGAGATAAACTGTTTGTCCTAGAGCTTAGAACCGAGAAAATTGATACCACGAACTCGGCATTTCTCTCAAGAATGAGAGCGGCAGTCCTATCAGTAAAATTAATAAATGCTTTATTCTGTGGCCATTTATAGCAGGGCCCGCGAGCATTAGCTTTTACAAGGAACCGTAACCTAGATACCAAAACGTGACTGGTCCCCGCCGCCCTCTGATAACATGAAGTGTCTTATATATATGTATACCTACATGTTATATACAAATATATTGAACGTCTAAATTGCGAATCCTAATATTGTATAGAATCGATGAATAGTATGTCCCTCTGCTGATGAAAACTTTAGTGGTATTGTGTTGTCACCTACGCACCTTGCAACGCATTTCAGTACCTACAATAAGTGGTCAATAATAACAACAAAGACGTAGAGTATACAGTTTAAAGTCAATTGTAGTTGACTCCGTGTGTAAAACTGGCTGCGTTTTATAGCACTTTGTATACACACAATGTAGTACAATATTGTCAGTAGGAGTGCACTACGTCTACAGTGAGGAAATGTTTAGACAAGGAACTTTAATTAATTAATCTTAGTATACACTATACATACCAGTTATAATTGTAAGGAGGTATTGAGATGATACCTCCTTTCAAATATTACTCCCCTTATTACTACCCCATCGTCATAAGTTTGCTCAAATTAATATCAAAATTAATAACATACCTATCCGCTTTTGGCCAACATGGTACACTAGAAACCCCTCAACCGGAGAAGACACCCGTAACCAGTAGACTTCATAGAAGTAGAACCATAATTATGATTAACAAAAGGATTATTATCGCAGGTATATTTGGCGAAAGTGCAGCGCGCCGCCCACAAGATGCTGTACCCTTACAGATCAGACGAGAGGCGGAATCTGTTATGTGATAGGTAAGTTTATACTTTTTTTAGTATTATCTACGGGAATCCCACTATCCTGTAGGCTTCTTGTCGAGGTGAATGTATTCGCGGGCCCCTTGACACCGACGATACGAGTAAAATTGGGGCTGCCATCTCTAGAATCGGGAAACCAGGATAAGAAGCGTGTATGTTTTCAGTAGGGTTGACATCCGCCCGGGTATCTCCGGATTTGTCCCAGTTTAGGAGGTGTGTGGAGAGCATCCGGGCAGGGACTAAAGGTAGGTGTTCAAACATCGCCGCGCCAGGAAGACGAAGAACTGACTCACTACATTCTTCGTACCCTCTATTCTTTTGTCGCAGTTCAGCAGCGCGTGAGCGGCATGTCCGGGTACTAAGCTCCCAATTGCAGGGTTGTCACGCTTCTTGTTCTAGTTACCAGATTAAAAAAATGGTAAACCTAGTTTTGAGTGACTGGAATAGGCAGAATTATTAGTAAGAGTGTTAAAAAAATATTAACAATATCTTTAGCGAGGCTCGGCTTTTTACAAAATAATTGAATATACATACTTGACTTAAGTATATTATATTATTGTGGCAACGCCAGCGAATATTAATTAACTGAATATAATTATGTTTCTTGGACATTATTATTGAACGTTTATTCAGCTTTTATTAAGTGCTTAACAATAATTTTAGTAGGAGTGTTATAATTTTTGTTAAGTGTAGGTACCGCCGTGGAATAAATAATTCTATCTAAAATATTGTCATGTAAAATGATACCAAGACGAGACCATATGGCTTCCACTATCAAAAAGTTATCAGATCTTATGTAGAGCCAAGCTTCTGACTAGCTACAGGGTCTAGCTTCTAAAACGGCACACCTTAGTCATGTATGTGGCTTGGCCGTTTCGTTACTACAAGAACTATAAAGAAACAGAAAAGCAATGAACAGTGAATATTTTTTTCACCTTACGCCCATGTGAATGTAGCGAAATGATTTAATGAGTTGAGCTCCCTCAATAATGGTTGAACTCAACGATGGCTGACGTATGCGTGCTGTCAGCACGGACAGGTCAACTCAAAGCTGCACTGATGCTTTCTTCAAAAGGCCATCTCAAACTTTGACTTACATTGTCAGGCTCACATACTATAAACAAAATTGTTTGGACTTTAAAAGAGACCATGATTCTCTGAGTTTGTTTCAGCATTTCTTCTCAGAAAGTAGTCAATTAGGAAGTGCCGATGCCATCTAGATCTTAAAATAATTTTACTCATGACTTGTAAAAGATTTATTTACAGAAATAAATAACCATTTAATCATTTGACCAACCCATATATTTTGTAGAGTATCTGAAGTTGGGCTTTGTAGAATAAATACTAACGTAATCTATGGAACGATATATTTCATTACAATCTTAGTTTCCTTGATGTGGGTGCATTGGATTTAGTTGTCACACTAAGTTTATAGAATCATTACACATTCTTATTTGTTTTCAACAATCAAACACTCGTAATTAGAACAATCGTTGTTTTGCTGTTTGCTTCTATTGTTGAATAGACATAGTACCAATATTTATTGACATTGTTATAGTACCCACCTCATTATGACACCTCAGTACGACGTTTGCGATCCGATTAGTGCAATGGCTGAGCGATCGGCTTGTGCGTCATAGGTAGCGGGTACAATCCACGCGCGAAGCAAATATTTTTAGAGAAAGAAAGAAAGAAAAACGTTTATCCTCCACCTCGCAGGGTTCGATTTACAGATAATTGTTCCAGGTCAGGGCTTTTGTGTACGTGAAAATTTGTGTTTCTAAATGCACATACGACATAGGATTGTCTCCTACTCAATGTTTGGCAATGTTGTCACACAAAAAAAGCGTAGTTGTGATTGCTGTTCCAGCATGAAAAGCTACGTAATTTTTTGAAGTCACTCATTCTATCAGAGCCCTCACGAGAATATCTGTACCTATATGTACCTCGTAGCCTCGTACTGAGCTACTGGTACCTATTATGCATATGCCCGCATTACCCATTAGGCCGGCCTTAGGTCAGATACCTCTAAAATATTTGTAATTTGTAAGAGTAGGTAACAGTTACGTATAGTGAATGGTAAAACTGTGTCAAAACCTTGAAAATATGTAACAATTAGCTACTTACCGGCTGTCATACTTTAATCCGTATTCTAATTAACTTGACCTTGTTTAGTTCACATAGTAACTAATAGTGAATAAATCTGAATAGATTGGATTATTTTAATGTGTACGGGCCCGGTAAAAAATTTGTGTACACACACAAACTGTAAACTAACACTAATTTAAATAATACTTTATAATAAATAATTTATTATTAGAGGTATGACAGATAGTCTAGCGGTGTAACCCGTGGACTGTGGAGTCTAAAGTTCAAGCATATTTACCACATGGTTAAACGGCATAGACATGATATTTTCTCCATGGCGTGTGAAGTCTGCCTACCCTCACTAAGGTAGTGGTGGATCTAATCCCTCTCAAATGAGAGGAGACTTGTGCCCAACAGTGGGACGGTAAATAGTTTGATGTTAAAGTATATTGGTACATGAGCGATGTGCAGAATATATGTATATACAAAGTAAAGAATATTCTTCTATGTCACTGCAATTTCTGTCTCTATGTCTACTTCAGACATCTTTGAAATTGAATCTAGTCATTGATGTAATGCGGTCCTAATTCCATGGTCCTCTTAATAATCCTAGATACGAATATGCTTTAGAGTAGTTTAGAGAATAAAGTCACCAATATTGTTGAATATTTCTAATCACTGGTAACTAATGAGCTTGTAACCGATTCGATTCGAAGTCAGTCATCTGGAAAGTGAGGCATACCTAATGATTATTATTTAAACGCAATAACAAACATTCGATAAGCCAATATAAACAGATTAGTAATTAACAGATTACAACAATTTGTGGCCTTGAAATCAAATCTAATCTAATGTATATTATGTATTGTTAACAGATTTCAAAAAGGAGGTTATCAATTCGACTGTTTTTCTTTTCTGCGTTTAAAAAATGACACTTTTTTATCTGTGCTAAGAAATGTCGCGTCACAAAATGTCAGGTTTTCGCGCCATAATAAAAAGGGGTATTTAAAAATAATTTTTTGAGTAATTTTCGATTGTATTATGTAAATGAAAAAATTCTTAGCTCCTTAGGATCAAATTAAGGTTCATTAAAAAAAACGGTCGACCGTATAAACTAAATTGAATTACAGCTATAGAAGTTTACATGAAACATTAAAAATAATGAAGTGTTAAAAAATATAGCAGTACATACTTACCTAAATTCTCATTACTGATTGTGGAGTAAAGAAAATAACGATATAAACAGTAATTTTTATCATCGCAATTTATACTCTATTATTATTTTCATATCATTTTATTCACTTTAATCTAATCGTTCACTATCAAGTAAGGATGTAATTTATAAATAACTGGAAGTCGATTGAGCATGACTATCGAAGTATCGACTAACGCGGGAATAGAAAAATAAATTATATTAAAAAAATAATTTAAATAATTTAAAGCAATAACTAGCAATTCTATCAATAAAATTTTCTATGGCGTATTATGAAGTTTAAACTCGAATATAATTATACTGTCCGATAAGATTCAAGAGTAAGATTAGAAATTTGACGACACTATTTGTGCAGTAGTCGACCGATTGACTCCGACGTCGTGTGTCGCGGGTACGATCCCCGCTCGAAACAAAAACATGCATGGTCCACAGGTAGTTCTTCCATTCTCGGCGTTTTACACTCACTCATGACACAGGAGAAATACCTAAGGAAACTTTTTTTAAGAGAAAATAAAACAGCTACAAAGACTCTCTCCATAACTAGGATGTAATGACATATTACGCAATAGGTGATTAGGCTCATTTGTTGCTAGTTTGAGGGTCACGGTGATCAGCTTCCTCACAATATTAGCGATATCTGGGACGAATCCGGTCGACGTCACAACTCGGCTCTCGTTAAACTAGGCCTATTCGATGTGGCCAAACGATTGCAGACAACAACTACCTATAGAGCGCCAACCATCCCGGTCTTGGGCAGCTCGCATCCAGCCGCTGCAGCCACCTTTTGAAAATCGTCGGTCCATCGTGTCGCAGGGATGTGCACCGTGTCCTGTGCTCCTTGCAGGGATTGAATCCGCAACATGGGACGCAAAAGCCGATCGCTAAGTCATTCAAGCTTCAATCGAGTTTTCGAATGCTACTGTTCCGATACCCCTCTTATATAATTATTATATTAAATTCGTTAAACCTATATAAAGTTTTAGATAGGTATCTTTTATGCTCGGGCAGAGCCAAAGAGCACACAATAGATTTCGGATTTCTTACATCTAAGGCGTACTAGCGACGCAGAGCGAGGCAGATCATTTCACCAGTTTGTCCACCTACTGTACAAGGCTTGGTTCGTAGCCATCTTGCCCATAAATTGTAGATCCCCAAGCAGGGTCGTTATTCGTTTATAGATGATACGTTCTGTTGCAGGGAGCAGGGCAGTATGGAGCCTACTACCAGCCGCAACACCAGCTCGGGGCAGGTTAGCCGGTGGGCGTCGCTCAGAGTACGGTAAGAACTATACATATGTATATTTTAAACAAGATAAAATGTTTTTAACCGACTTCAAAAAGGAAGAGGTTTCAATTCGGATGTGTCTATTTTTTAACCGACTTAATTTTATGTTTGTCCACCAATTACTCGAAGACGGCTTGACCGATTTTGATTATTCTTTTTTTGTTTGAAAGGGAGGGGCCTTCAGTGTGGTCCCATAAAATTCACAATTTTTATGGGACCACACTGAACACTGGGATTCGATGAGAGTGCAACTGGTTTTTACAATTCAAAAGTACCTATAAAATGGGTCTAATTGAAGCATTTGAGTTTGAATGTTTGTACATGTGTAGAGCGCTGGTGAACACGCACCAGTCTGTGGTGTTCCTGCTGCACAACATAGTGGGCTACCTGCTCATGCTGGCCGTCATGGTGTACAACGTGCACCTCCTGCTCGCCGTCGTGTTCGGCATGATGCTGGGTCAGTAACCATAACTGAAGTCTTGGATAGTATCTGTATGTAAGACGCAAACCTTACGTCACTGCAAGGATTAGGCCCGTGTGAGGTGGTAGGTAAAGCTAAATCTTGGAAGAGTCCCCATTTAATTTGAAGATCCAAGACTAATGGCATCAAATGGGTACAATCATCCACTTGTATGGTACTCGCGTCAGACTTATTGAACATAGGTGTCAAATAAATACCTCAAACTGCCATACTGTCTCCAGAGTTCTATAAATGAAGACATATCAATGTCTTCTTATTCGCCATTCTTATTCTAGTCCCGCACAGCATTTCACAATGCCGACAAGTTTCGGCGAAAACTTAGCAACCTTGGCACAATAATACATGAATAGCAATGAACGCATGAATAGCTTTATACCCACTTAAAAGAATCAACGATGACTGTAGTTCTGTTTGATTGGCAATATCCCTGTGTCCAGGTTACTTCCTGTTCGGTACCAAGCTGACGCGGCTTCAGATGCAGTGCTTCAGCAGAAAGCGTGTGGTCATCTGCACGCCGGAGTGTGACGACACAGGTGAGGTCTTGCCACCTAAATCTTGTTTTACGATAGTGTGCGGTAAAATTTCAGGATATCAGTCTCAAATGGAGCCCAAGAAATTATATAACTTCCGAAGTTAATCCATAAATTATATGATTTCCGCAATTAACTAATTAATGTCATTTCAATCGATTGCCACTAGTTTAGCTTGGACCGGGGTTCTGTTTTGCCATACATTTGTGTACACACAATAAAAGAATGAAGTATGCAGGGCTGATTTTGGGTGAGAAATAAAGGAACATTACACTTAGGTATTCTAAAAAATAACACTGTCTTTGACAAAAGTATGCTAAAGTGTATGTCAGTCTAGTTTAATAAGAAGGTAAATACACGGTTAATTAACTTTGCCTTTGACAATCGCAGTACCTACCAATTAGTTGATTGAAGAAGTACAAATCATGAAAACTACTGTTTTCGTAAAGCGCATTTCAAGTACATTTTAAATTAAGCATTTTCCTCTCGTGACACAGACATCCGCTCCATTAGAAAGATTTTAGAACACATGGTCACAGGTCTAATGAGACCTCTTTGGAGAGCTTAGATCTATCACACGTTTAGAGAACAATTGTGAACTATCTCAAATGGGAGCTAAACTAATTAGTTTAGCTCCCATTTGAGACAGTTTGCTTATATTGATAATTGCTTCCATATCTTATAATTATAAGATATGGAAGCAATTATAAACTAAATATAGTTGGCGTCGAAATTAAAATGGACTGACATAAACTTTAGCCATAGCTACCTAAACCTCCCATCCCGAAACCTAACCTAACATTTCCCACTACCCAAGATCGTTGCAACACGGAGAAGTGTAGCTGGGAGGTGTGCGAGGGGAAGCTGTGTAAAGAGATGGACGCGATGGAGCTGCAGCAGACCTGCACCGACCTGTACCACAGACATTGATGTAACCAACCCTTAATTGCGATTAGAAGCTTGTCGTACCATCGAGAGTAGAAATTTCATAGAATGTTGCTGTTAATTACCAATTAATTTAGTTTTAGTATCATTTTATTTCTTTCTGATTTGAGAAAGGGAAATTCGCTGTAGTAGTAGGTTAACAGAATGAATCAGTTACTTAGACGTTTATCATTGGCTTAGTTATAAAGCTGTAACACCATTTTGCTGTAGGTTACAATAATGATTAAAATATGATTCATACTCTTGCATTAAATGACAAATACCCTTTATACCGTTCTCCTTCACTGATACTAGCAAAAACTTAGCAGTATACTTTTGTTCAGGCAAGAGTCCTGTGCACGTATTTTGTGCTGTTATTGTAATACTTGATGTGTGCATTCTTCTATTCATACGTCGCGACATACGCTAAGTACACATTAAAATAATGCAATAAAAAAATAATGTACATATCTGTGTTTGAACATATGGCAGTAATGGACAATTGAACATAATATTCTTAATTATCGTTAATATGTAAATGACTAAATGTATAACACTATCAATAACGTTGTTGAGTCAATGTTGAAAATTGAGATAGTAGTTCAAGCTGTTGATTAAGCACCATTAGTAATCCGTCGTTCTGATGTGTGTAATATCACATTGAATGCCACACAAATTTATAATTTAATGAAATAGCCAGTCACTTTCGCACACATATTTTTCTTCGTAAATAAAACTTTGTAGTGACATGACTTTTTTCGTAGAGGTAACGTAGAAGTCCAATGACGAATGGTCGTAATCTTGTGTATTCACCGTTATAATCTCTTTCCCAGCTGAAAATACAACGCCGCCTCTACTGGACTCCTCAATGAGTTCCGAGTCGGACTTTTTCATATGCCAGACACGCACGTGCATCCAGCCATCACACTATTTCCCTGCCACCCCGCAAGAAGGCAGCAGCACTGATCAGAACGCCACCTGCTACTATGGCGCAAAGAAATGCCCCTCTAAAGTTGCCAGAGCAAAGAAAATCCAAGCCTCCACATCACATTGTCATCACGAAAGTGAGAAAGAAGACAGTCCAAGCGTAGAAGACGTCCAACTGCTCCGTACGGAGCGGCAAGGCTGCTGCAAGAAAAAGCAAGAGCCTCCTCCTGAAGAGAAGTGTTGTAAGAAGGAAACTACTGTGATCGTACACGAGCCTGTTCAGAGCTGCTGCCAGGAGGAGGTCCCAGAAGAACCGCGGCAGGATGTCCGGGAGAAGAGTCCGCAGATCACGTGCTGCCACAACGCCAAGTCTGCGCCTAGTGACAGCCAGGAGCAGATCATCAAGTGACAAAGACAGTCGGAGAAGAAACAGAGTGATATTCGAGGCTCATTATTGGACGTTATACTGTTCTGGATGTCGAAGCGGGCACGTTTGTGTTTGTGATATATTGTAAATTTTTTGACATTAAAATAAGTTGACTTCAGAGTAGGAATTATAAGGACCATTTGATTTAAAAAGATGTTAAAATGATTACAAGGAAACGTGCTCGCTATGCGATTCTGTGATAAAATCTTTGTTTTCTTGACGTATTTCTTATAAACATAGACATTAGGACATTGTTATTTATTTTGTAAGGCATCCACGACAGTAAAACGTAGTTTAAAACAAACCGGTCACTAATGACAAGGACATTTTAGATATTTTTTTATTTGTACAGAAAAGAAATATTTTATTGTTAGATATAGATAGATTTTGGTTAAGATTTGTATTGGCATATCATTATAAATTGTTAAAAGAGTAAAGCGCCCGTTTGTATATTTGCTGTTTTTAGTGTACATGTAGATTTATATTTGTAGAATGCTGAATAAACTTCTTCAACCACGGGTAACCCTCAACCTTTTACGGATAATAGATCAAAAATCGTGAGAACAAACTTATTTAAATTACAAAGCGTATATTATTATTTTTGACCAACTAATTCAGGACTTCGTATGCAGATAATAACATAAAATAATTTTGATAGGCAATCGAATGGATATAAAAAAGTTATTTTAAAATAACATAAATTATATTCTTTTTTTATCTTTACTCAATCTTGTGCTTCCTTAAGTAATTTGGCTTTGGAGCCGCTTGCATAATTGTACATTAGAATTATTTGGCGAAAATACAAATACTAAGCCACAGAAACTGAATATTTTTTTTGATATTGATGTGCTTGCCTTTTGCAGGCTTTTAAACACGACGTTTATTGTTATGGCAATAAGAAACGCCACTAGTCATTGACATACCTATCCCTAACCAGTTTACAACCCTAATCATAAAAGACCAATAATTTGGAATTTTTAAAATTTAATATACGGTAACAGAGATATGTAGGAAGGTACTCATGAATTCATCATCTACGTTGGGTTTTCAAGAAGAATTTACTAAAAGAATTTAATGATTGAATAAGTTTACTCAGAAATCGTGTAGATGTCGCTGGTTGCATGCTCATGCATCTCTTTAGCCGTCTGTACTAAATTATGACGTATGCAATATGAAAACGAAGCAATAATATTAGTTGCTCATGTTTTACCGATAACCAATGTGCTAATAATAGTAGTTATTTAGATATTTTGCTCCGCGAGTTGTGTTCAATAATGTGTAAAATGTATTGTAATATAAAGTTGACTGTCTTTAATTAATACGTAATAATTATCATCCACGCGACAATATTAGTGATTAAGTGCCTTAATTAATTAATAAATCTTTAGTTGCGTTGTGCCAAATTTTGTTTATATTTCATATTGAGGCACTAGTAGTTATGTTGTTAGAAAATATACAGGAAATATTTTAGTTATAATGAGTTTTATTTTTCCCGAAAATCTATACGTATTTATAACATTTATTCGTCGTTATTCGTCATCATAAAACGACTTAGAAATGTAAAGGCAAAGATGCTTAAAACTTGTACAAGGATGATACGATAAACAATGTCAGTGGAAATATCGACATAACGCCCTTTTGCCTCACCATACCTCATTGGTAGTTCTTAGTAACCTCATTGGTAATTCTTTTAAAAAGTTAGTAGCCTACTTTGGGCCCTTTGAATCGGTTCTTAGACTCGCTTTGAGGACAACGACCCAGTCATTACAGGTGGTACCTATAAGCGCGAGCCGAGCCTCAGAAGAGACTTCGCCTCCCTGTTTATCTTCTACCGCCTGTAAGATGGGCTGTCATCTGATGAGTTTGGTGTGTTGCCCACGGCCACATTAAATCATAGCTAATATCACAACAAATAGGTTATCACTCCCAGCCAACGGTAAAACCACAAAGTTTGATAATACTTTTATTTATCATCATGAATATAATAATAGAACATTAAATGAATGATATTAAAATAATGCCTTAATCAAGCTTAACACTAACGTTTTTGTTTCAACATAATCACAATAGATACGGCGGGCGCGGCGGCTAACTCCTTATCCCCTAAGTATTAGGGACTATATTCGCGAGATTCTCATATTTTCTTAAGACATTCACTGGTGGGGTTAGTACTCTTATATTGTAGACTATTAGTTCGTGTACGTTTGAAAATCTTGGACAATATTCGACGTTATATTTGTAGTACAGAATACGCCAAAGATAAAGTCCTATTATTATTTTAATTAAATATCTCTCGGGAACTAATATAAGCTTATGATAATGGTGTGAATACTTAATAAAATTAAATTAAATTACATGTGCAATATTCACTATAAAAATGGTAAAAATGTAGTACAAAGGGTCGAGTTTAACAAATATTTAATATATCCCTTGAGGTAAGTTTTGAACTTTGTCAGTAGTGGAAGCATTGTATGGAAGTCTTTATTTTACAATCAGAATTATTCATAAATTACCTAGAGCCTGACTATACTTTAATATTTACCGAATACATTATTATTGTTGCATAAAAAACGCAAAATGTCACGTACAAATAATATAAATTAAATAATAGTTATCTGTAGATAGGCATTAGAAAAAATCACATATATTTAGCCATATTTGCGGTAAATCACCTATTTTTACATACACCAGACTAGAATATTAGTTATATATAAATAAACGTACAAAATATCCCGCACAATATTGCACTGTGTAAATCTTACTTATACAATGACTGCCCAGTACATTATTTTTATTATCTGTATTTTTTATGTCGATACAGATTCAACAAACAGATTGCTTTTATCATCAATCTTATTGACGACACCTAGGAAATCTTGTAATACATTAATAAAAATATAAAATTACATCATAATTGATAAAACAACATGCAATCATTATTGAATATCAGCCACTTTACCACAAATATATGAATTTCGTTTCTGTAACTGCTAGATTTTAAATTACAGATTGTTACATAAATAACATGATTGTCTTATTATCTTACTGTGTATCAGATGGCCAGCCGCGCCCAAGTCTGCGAGGCTTCTTCAAACAATTAAATATAACAATAAAGTTAAATAAATATGGCGGTCATAATCCCTGATATAATCGTATAAACTTGATACAGGACAATTTGGGAAGCATCCCATCCTTGTAAACGAGTGTGGTAAGCAAGTCGAAGTGAATCCTATCAACAATTTATATTTATCCTCGTTTTTAAATCTATCAACGACAAATACTGCTTACCACACTACACCACATCGAATAGGATCTTGTATAAACAAAATAAATTCTTAATTTACATGGAACCTTAGTCAACAACTAGGGAGAAATGATTCGCTCTGGAATGAGTCCAACTAAGGTACTATGTTAGTGCGGGGAAGACGGGCGACAATGCCAGTAACAGCTTACTCGCCTTACAGCGGCGTGCTCCGAGTGTACCGCGCGTGTCAAGCGTGAACAAATCATTATAATAATAATAATGATAATAATAATAACGTCCCTGTATTTTTGTATAGTTTAGGCGAAATCATAAATGATTGTAGAATTTCCTGTAACTTGCCAGATAAATGGAATACTAACATCTGAAAAAAAGTTCAATATAACAAGGTTAAAAACCTCATTCTTTCTATTACCACGGATATCCGAAACCTCGGGATACTAATAGTTTTTCTATACCGCGATGAAATCACACAAGTTACCAATCTGTATGTATACTTCTTAAACTCTTGACTTGCTATGGTGAAATATTCCATTTAAATATTATACTTTAGTAGGTTTCTGTTTGTGTCAATTATTCAAGAAACGACATCTTTTTACTCTAAGTAGATAAAAATAATCACTGTATTGTCATGGTGGTCGCGATTTCTTTGGAAACAAATACTAAACTAAACATTTCGTGTTGTCACCGTGACACGCGCTAGTCACTAGCCTATAACAAACTATGCTCCGAACCGTGCAAGACACAACAGGGCTGATGTACGGCCCGGACACACCCGAGTGTCGGTAGCGAGCTTACAGTGAATCTTGACTATACACAATAAATTAGTTTAATACTTAAACATATAGAATATTAGACATAATTTACTTATTTATATAAGAATATTAGTAATTACACGTTAATAATATTCCTATCAACCCCTCCTATGAGGTACGCAATAGTCTGACAGGCAATATTACAGTTAAACTATGTACCTGTTAGCCTATTCGTTCTCTTAATTTATATTTGACTAAATACAATTACTAGTTTAAAAATATATGAACATAAAACTTAAAGCTCACTACCGACGTCAGGTCCAACGATCACAGACATTCAAGTCGTTCGTAAAAAAATAAAATTATAACCAAATTACAACAAACTTCACCTACATTACAACTTTAACAGTAGAGTGCAAAATGTATTCAAAACCTTAAAATTATCGACTTCGTTACATATCAATATATCTCGTGTGTTAGGAAGTGGTACTATTTATATTGAACTGGCGTAGTTTTCGTCTTTGTAAATTATAGTTAGGTATATAGATTGTATAAAGAGCTTAAATTCTTATATTAGTCATTATCAACATTTTTAGTTAGGGCAAGCTGAAAAGAATTCTACTCTTTGCTAGGCCGGTTTGCATTCTATGTGCATCCATAGATTTTGCAGTACATTGCAGTGATATCGACTGTGCTGTGCTTCATATCACATTTGTATCGAAATTGAATGATCAATTTATGTGTCGATCATGCAATTTTGACGGCGGTTGCAGAAACACGTAGTAATGTTTATATTTTTCTGTAACAAATTAGGTATGACCGTTTCTTTAGATAACACGGTGTAGTAAAATTCATTTAATATAACATTCCTTACGTAGGTGAGTACAGAAAAATATAAACTTACATATTATGTCGACGGCTGAATTCCGATAGAGTTGTAAATCAAGATTCTTATAAACACTTCCGAATAACCAGACACATATTTATCTATTAATTACCTACATTTACAACTCGGAAACTAACAAAATTTGCAAGCAACCTGGCCCGTGTAAATTAAATATGTGTTAGCCCTACAAGCGACAGGATTTGGTCCGACCGAGCAAATCGGGTACTGACCAAGCCGGTGCGGTCTGGTCAGTGTCGTTTATCGGCGTGGTCCCCTCACATGTAGAGACGTAAATGCGAGTCAACGTTGACGTGATGTTCCCCGTGCGGCGGAGGTGCTCAGGCCATCAGTTCCCAGTACTGCATCACTCGCTCGCCGGACGGCGTGGTCATGCCCTGTGGCCGCACGAAGTTCATCTCTATTGTTTTGAACCTCTTCTTTAACTCGGCGTCGAATGACTGGAACCAAATGCGGTCACGATTATTTTCATGTTGCTTAGTGTATATTTTTTTTTATTTTAGCTTGGCCCAATTTAAAAGATTGTGTCAAGTTTTCAAACAGTGAAGGAAAACATTGTGAGGAAACCTGCATGACACCTGTGAGAATTTTTCGATGAGATGTTAAGTTTGTCAACCTGCAGTAAGCTAGCGTGGTGATCTGTAGCTTAATCACTCTCAAATCAGAGGAAACCTGTGCATTGTAGTGGGCCAGTAAAGTGGGTAGATGTTGTGAAGTCTGGGTGAAATGATTGCGAAATGAACGGCGAATGAGTCTTCCGATAGGTATAACCTAGATGTCTTTAAATCTAGAGTGAATTGGTTTCTTCTAGGTAAGCACGCTTCATCGTAGATCGCAGTGTCGTTCAACGTCAGGCAAACTGGCGGCCAAGCGAAATCCTATCAACAATAAGGAGTCGATACTCACGGCAGCGCGGTCGGGCTCGGCCAGCGGCAGCGGCGCGGCGCGGTCGGCCGCCGCCGCCAGCGCGCGCGAGGCGGCGGCCGCCAGCCCGGGCGCGCCGTGCCGCCGCAGCGCCGCCAGCTCCCACAGCGAGGCGCCCAGCGCCCGAGACGCGCCCGCACACGTCTCCTCCATCACGTACGGGTCGTTCGACACTGCGTGAACACACAAATAGACTCATTAGGTGTGTGTAAAATTGTGCACAGTTTGTTTTAGGGACAGTCTCTCAGTAAATCGCAAAAAGTTAACAACTTTACTTTAGCTACACATGTATATGAACGAATACTATGAGGAAAACTAGCATTAACTAACTATGAATTACATCAAAGATTTTAAGAATAATGGTCAAATTTTGAACCTTGATGGCTGGCTGGCTTAAAAACCATACTATACCGAAATACTTAATTTATAATAACAGACACCGCCAACTCCATTCCATTTTTAAATCTACCTTTAAATAAATACAACACTATATTTTAA
This sequence comes from Craniophora ligustri, assembly GCA_905163465.1. NCBI lineage: Eukaryota > Metazoa > Arthropoda > Insecta > Lepidoptera > Noctuidae > Craniophora > Craniophora ligustri. Next base: position 15,844,709 of record LR990957.1, read on the forward strand.
AAAGTATCATAACTTCAGAAACTCACTTATAGCGGGCGTGTCCTCGTAGCAGATCATGCGCTTGAGAGCGGGATGGCGAAGCAGCAGGTTGGCCACCAGCTGCAGAAGGGCCACAGCGTCTTCAGGAGACGCTACTAGAGCTAGCCGGGAGAGGCGCTTCGCGAACGCCGCTACCAATCCCTCTGGCAAATGCCTAGTGAGAAACGCCATCATTAGTTTACATATCATATTCGTATACTACAATCACGGCAGAAAACTCTTAATTCTATTTGTTTGGTCCATTATTGACTATAAATTTAATAAGTCTCTTTTTCAAACATTTCAAGAGTGTTTCAGATTTGATATTATATTTTTCTATACTTAAGTTCCAAAATGGATTAATATCCACCTAATATATTAATTCACTGAATTGGCTGATCATAGTGAAGTTCACCAACAGTTCACCGATACATTTTTACATTAGGTACAAGTACAAATTCTGAACACAAATCTGCTAGACCTAGATCGAATCCACAATTCCGGTCAGCAGTCAAATTTAAAATTAAAAGACGAATAATAATTACACAGTTACGCATACTCACGTGGAGCTGAGAAAGATATCGGCGAGATGCATGAGCCGGCGCTTGTATCTGGTGGCGAACATCTCTGGCTCAAACATGGCGTACAGCCGGTCGTACATGTCGGGGTAGTCGATGTTGTGCCGCCGCACCAGCTCCAGCACGCCCTGCAGCGCCAGCATGCTGATGGGACCGCCTGGGAAGAAGATGAGACGCCATAAGAACAGCTGTGAAATTGTCCGATAATATAATCTGCTCATTGGAGCCCCTACTCTTTCAAGCAAGATTAAGTTGTAGTGTGAATTGGAAAACTTCAGCTAGCTTCTGGAGTCCACTTACCTAGAAGAAATCGATTCAGTCTTGATTTAACGATATGGTTTAAATCTAGAGTGAATCGGTTGGGCGGAAATTTGTTGGGGAAGACTTACTTGGGAAGCTCATTCCACATTTCAGCAGTACACATGATAAAAGTGGACTTCAGCATTTTCTTTCATATAAATGTTTTATTTCAATATTTATAACACTAACCGGCATCCAGACTGTCACAGAGCATGTCGGTGGCGAGGTGCGGCCGTGTGAGCAGCGGCATCAGGCGTTCTACTAGCAGCAGCAGCGCCCGCCGGTGAGTGCGGGAGTCCTCGCACAGAGGCCACTGGCACGCAAAGCCCCAGCAACGGTTAGCGTAGCGCCGGCATACACCAGGATTGTATGGGAATGGAGCCTTGTCTAGAACAACAGAAATTAGATCATGAAATAGCCTAATCCCTCTCAAATAAGACGAGAACAATGCTTAGAAGTGGTTAAGATTCACCCTTATTAACAAGAACACAAGGCCGAAAGTTGACCAACTGGCAACAGAATATGCTGTACTAACCTTCAGTGCCACACAGAAGTTTCTCCTCCTTCTCCTCATTGTCTCTCTCCTTGCCCTTGACCTTGGGCTCCATGGAAATCTCACACACCAGCAGTTTATCCAACAACTCCAAGTAGTTCTGCATGTATATTGACGTTGGGGACCTGTACCAATCAAGTACCTGAATGTTAGTTTTGAAACGAACCTGGGACTTGTTATTTACCAAATATGCAATTTTTTGAGTGAGAACTGAACATTCATTTCAAACATACATATATGTGAAATCTACAGTTATTTGTAAATTCTTGTAAGTTTTTATTCAAAAGACTGGTAAAGTTTGACTTACTTGCGATAAGCCAGTGTGGATAGCACTTTGAGGCCATACTGCTGCACATCCCTGTACTCTGTGAACTCCTGGAAGCGAGCTATTGGCGCCGACATCGAAACCTCAGAGTCCAGCAGCACACTGAATATGTTCTAGAAGAAAATAAAAATGATTGGTATTAATAATGATTTGTTGCAACAAGGTTAGTATATAGTTACGTTAAATTAATGTACAGTAATAGAGTAAAGCTTAAACTTGCCATATGCCATGCCATAAATATATTTTTTTAAGTAAATTTTTTGTAATTCTTTTTAATGTTCAAGCAAGTGTTGAAAAACAAATGTTTGAGCAAACATAGTGTGGGACGCCCTGCGACATGATTGGCTGATAACTTGAAAAAGGTGACTGGCATAGATGCGTGCTGTCCACGATCGAGATGGTTGGCGCTCGTTGGGAGACATCTACATTCAGCAGTGGATGGCAATAGTGTCTTATAATACAGAAAACCATAATCACATAATACTTTTTAAAAGATTTAGTTCATACCTTTAATCTGAGTGAAGGAAAGTAGTATCCAGTGGATTCTTCCAATGGATGTTTGCCCTCAGCCTGCATCAGCTTGCAAGCAGTGACGAGCGCTTGCAGCCGGGAGCTGGTGCGGCCGCGCTTGATGCACTCCAGCGCGCGCGTCTGAGCTGCCTCGAAACACTCGCGTAGCCATCGCGTGTACTCTGCTTCTGGACTTTTGTCTGGCCATAACAGATTTTGATTAGTTCATTTTCCACTCTCAACACAATAAATATTGCTACATATTATTTGAAAAACGATAATGAAATGAAAAGATGAAATAAAGGTACCTGTCATATAGGTCAAATTGAAATGAAACATTTGACTTCAAATAAAGACATGCAAAAGACTTCAAATAAATTTTGTTACATTGATACATAATGAGTATAAACAAAACTGAATCATTACAAATTTAAAGGACACCTGAAGTAGACCTGAACACAAAACTACAATATTATACTATGATAATAAGGAAATAACACTATCCCTGTCACATCTACAAATAGCTAACAATCAATCTGTAATATTTATATAATACTAGCTGACCCAGCAAACGTTGTTTTGCCAACCCTTGTGTTGACAACCCTTATGACTAAGGGGTATGAAAAATAGATGTTGGCCGATTCTCAGACCTACTCAATATGCTCACAAAATTTCATGAGAATCGGTCAAGCCATTTCGGAGAAGTACGGGAACGAACATTGTGACACGAGAATTTTATATATTATTAATAAAAAAATAAATAGCATAGTAAATTATCCTTTATGTTTTGATTGCCTGTTGTAATTTAATTATAATTTATTACCAAGTTATTAATTAAACAATAATATAGATTTTAGTATAGATGACACTATTTTATAGTTATTGAAAGATTTAAATACCTTTATATAGCATAGAAAGAAGAAAATGTTGGTTAATGATAGTAAGGAAACACTTAAAACATCAGTATCATATCATTACTTAGTGTGTTATTATTTAAATTGTACACTTTAAGGACTTCATAACCATATAAAGTTCAATATAAATTATTTGCACTCTTGTTGTTTACAATACTGAATGTCAATACAGTATAAATTGTCCAAATTTTTTTATGTAAAAGGAATGATCAATTTGATTAATTAATTTGCTATTGAGCACTAATGCTTGACAGTAATGTGAAGTCATGAGGAAAACATAAACATTTTGTTTACACTTTTTTTTTCAATAAGGACATCATGGAAATAAAGTTTATCAGATATGATAAATTAAAGTTATATTGAGTTAATACTTAAAAAGTTTGTTTTAATAGCAATATAATTAATTTTACAGTTTTTTTATACTATTTAGACTAGAAATGAGGTAATAGAAAAGGTTATAGGCCATTGAGAGATATACACTAATTGCAAGTTTTAACTTTTACTCTGGCAGTATATAAACAGCTGTAGTCTATATACTCATGTTGATAAGCTGTCATTGAAATATAAAGTAAATAAGGACATAGACATTCAGTATTCTGTGTATATAGACATATGAGTAGGTACCTATATGTTCGTGACCTTGAGACAGTGGGCAAGCACAGAACAATACTGAACTGGCCAGTCATAATCAAAGCCAACTGAGCCATTCAAACTTTGACATTATAGAGGTTTATTTATATAAAGCCTTCGCGCATAATGGTGTTCGTAACAAGAGCAATTGCACAAGAGTGCGGCTCTGCGGTCGAATCATACATTTATATAAGAAAATAACGTCACATGTCGCAAAATGTGACCACCCAGAACACATCCCACACAATATCCTTACGTCGCACTACGCCTCCTTGTACATGATACAAAGCGTAGCAAATATAAGGCATTAGTGCGTCGATACCAGCAAAATCAAAAATCAATATTATATCGCGAGAAAATAATCTATATCATGGTACACCACTTTAACACTTACCCGCTGGTTTTAAGGGAACTATTCCTTCAATCAGATCACCTCGTCGCAACAGTTCAGTAAATATCACTTCCACAGTAAGCAGCAAAGACGTATAATTGTCGGTCTCAGCCTGAAATATAATAAATAACCAGTAATAAAAAACGTAACCTATGACGCAGTATTAATAACGCATTTTTCACCGCACTATCGATCTTAGGCTTACCTCAAACATCTGTAGTATATCGGCAAGATTATTTGCATATTTTCTGGAATTTAAAAACTCATTTGCTTTATTGCGTAGCTGGGCTGAAATCATTTTTGATAAATTTGGTTGCACAGCAGCCATTTTTGTATTGAAAAGAATTTGTTAGGCGACAGCGACAGTGGGGACGGAAAAGCAACCAACATCAGAAAAATAACAAAATGTTTGAATGCGTTCGTCGTTCGTCAGAAGCGTAAGTCCAACCCAAGGAACTTAGATCCAACCTGGAATGCGCACAGGCTGCCAATGCCCGGTCCGAGCGAGATAGCTACGGAAGAGCCGTCTGTCCCTTTTATTAGGGTGACCAAAGAATATGATATAGGTAGATACTAATTAGGATATAATATATTAACCAATAATTTGATTTACCACCATCACGCCTGTGTTCCCCGAAAGGCTAGTCAGAGGTGTGCAGCGGTACACCAACATTTCTACTATTAGGCGGCGATTAATATGGGCGAGCCTATTGCCACTAACCGGGCACAAATCCAAACTCCGAACTGCTGTTGTGAAATTTCACAGAAAAACACAACAACACTGCTCGACCCGGGAATCGAACCCAGGACCTCTAGTGTAGCTATGCTTTAAGGATAGACTAAAGTAAAACACATTAAGGAGAATTTATAAATATTTATTTGGTAGATATTAACAGTTAGGTTCACACATTACTAAATAAAACAGTTTTATGCAATTTCTGTCTTAAAGTTGATTTGTGACCTATAATTTTCAATGTTTGAGTTTTACCGTGGCTCATCATACGTGCGGTAAGATTAAGATTTAAGTATTCGGTACATCATTCCTTGTAAAGTTACATGCGTGGCTTGTACTACTGAACAGTCTCAACACACATATTATATTACTAAAATAAATGTTAAAATCAGCCTAGTATAAACATAAAATACCTAAAACAAACATGCGTAATTATGCTTATGTTGAAGACTACCTCCTATTTATATGCTGTATTGTGTAAATAATCTTACAATTTCGTTCATTATGGGCACCCTACATCAATATGGCTGACGGACTGCCAGTCTATTTCATATAAATATTCTACTAATAATCTTTTCTTTGTTAATTATATTTCAATACAGTGTCTAAATTATTGCTTAAAAATGTTCTCATTCTAACAGATATTAAAAAAATAATAAAAATAAATCGTAATATTCGTAATGTAAATTAATATTTTTTTTATGACATGAGAATATTATTTTTTCCTACCATTCCTACTAAATTTGGGAATAATCCTCCTGGCAACACTTTAGAAAGAAACACACGGCTCTCGAAACGCTTTCTCTCTCGGACCGGATTCTCTTTGACCAAGTGATTGTCTATAATAGAACTTAGCCTAGTAATCATAAGGTTTATTTTCATATTGATATCAAATTGACAATACACATTCCAGGTTGGATCTAAGTTCCTTGGTCCAACCAACGTCATAGATAACATAGAGTAGATGGTAAAAATAAGTTTGAACGTATCGTGCTTTTGTCTATGCTCATAAACAAAACCGAGGTCCTGAGTCCAAACCGAAAACTAAACATTGAGGTTATAATTATGTCAAATGTGCTGACAAGTTTGCGGCATTTGTTTTGAAAAATATTTTTCTTGAATTGAGATTGTTTTTTTTCGATATTCCTTCATAATGGATGGAGATTTGTATGATGAGTTTGGAAACTATATTGGGCCGGACCTTGAATCCGACTCGGATGACGAACAGAGTGTGTACGGGCAAGATAACAGAGACGCCGATGAAGATGCTATGGATGATGATGAAGACGCTGATGCTGAGCCCGAGGTGGCGCCTATGTCTGTCGTATTGCATGAAGATAAACGGTACGTATATAAATTTCAAATTCCACCTACAAACAAAACTTGGTAGTCAAATTGACTTGGTAGGTAATATTAATTTCCGGCAAGCACTTCAATATTGTACATTTCTTATTCAGATACTATCCACAAGCAGTCGAAGTGTATGGTCCTGATGTAGAAACAGTGGTGCAAGAGGAGGATACTCAAGCCTTGGATAAACCACTAGTGGAGCCGGTCAAGCATAAGAAGTTCCAAGTTCAGGAGCAGCAGCTGCCGGAGACCAAGTACGACATGGAATACATGGCCGATATGCTGGACAACACCAATCTGATGAGGAATGTCACACTAATGGGTCATTTACACAATGGTATGTTGATTATGTTAATATTGAGCAATAATAGTCACATATTAAAATTCATTAAAATACATAGAGAATGTGAACAATGAGAATTTGCAGTTTCGAAGTATTACTTAGATGCAAATTCTGCAAATTCTGGTTGATAAGAAGCCTATTAAATTGTTTATATTTGGCTATGAATGTATATTCATCTGTGTACTAATAGCTTTTATTATTATTAAATAATTATGGCTCTTCTAAAGAAACATCAACCTTAAAATACCTATATCAATTAACTAAAATTTCAGAAAATATATTGTGTATGCCAGTCATTTTAGCCACTGCAAACTAGTCTAAAAAAACTGTTTTATAAATACTTATGGTATATTTTTTATTGCAGGCAAGACATCTTTTGTAGACTGCCTAATCAGACAGACACATCCTAGCACTATAAACACAGACACCACAATACCCATGAGGTACACAGATACATTATTTGTGGAACAAGAACGAGGTGTCTCTATCAAGTCAATGCCTGTCACATTACTGCTGAAGAATATCAAAGGGAAGTCGCATCTACTGAACATTATGGATACCCCAGGACATGTCAATTTTAGTGATGAAGTTACTGCTGCCTTAAGGATTTCTGATGGTAAGCATTTTTATGGTATACCTTTTGACTTGAGAATGTCCACCCTAAGGATGAAATCATGTACATACTTCTAGCAATACCTAGTAAGGTAGAATAAATATGAAGGGTAATACTAATATTGACATACATACAGAAATATGTATCTGAATATGTTTTTTGTCTAGATTAGTATAGAATAACATTTATTTCAGACAAATGCCCATGTAAAAAAAACTAGCTTATAACTATGTTAGTACTGTTAGTATCTTACAATTACCCTAAAGCATTCCATAGACTACTGCTCCTTACCCAAAGTTTTTGGATTGGCTAGTCAAATCTAGCAGCAATGACTTTTAGAATGCTGTTGCTGGTATTCCGCAGATGCTGCAGTGGAGAAGCGTTATTTACGGCTTTAAAGCTGTCTGTATGTGCAGCAGCAAATATTCCAGACGCCCTACATCGCCACGGAATGTTCAGACCTAGTTTAATCAGACTAACATTTAAAGTTATTAATGTAAACTTTGTTTCCAGGCGCGGTCCTCTTTGTCGATGCCGCGGAAGGCATAATGCTCAACACAGAACGCCTGCTTCGCCACGCGGTCCAAGAACGGGTGCCACTGACCCTGTGCATCAATAAGATCGACAGGCTCATCCTGGAACTGAAGCTACCGCCTGCAGACGCATACTATAAGCTGAGACACATCATTGATGAGCTCAACTCAATGCTGGAGACGAACCAACCGCAGGACAACCCTGATGAACCTGCCACTGTATTCTCACCATTACTAGGTATTTTGAAGTTTATTTTGTAACAAAGAAATTGCTTTGGTTTGATTGCCAGACTTAGCAGTTAACACTGCACAACCACTAGTTTTTGCTATATACTAGTCGGTTGATGGCATTAGCTCTCCCCATATTACATGGGACCAAAACAAATACATTAGTACACCTCGGCAAACTCGCTGTTTTTATTGTGAACCTATAGGATATATTGTTGCCTACAGTTAAAGCTGCACACATATTTATGTACTACGCCTTTCGTATTCGCCAGGCAACGTTTGCTTCGCGTCGTCGCTGTACGACGTGTGCTTCAGCGTGGAGTCGTTCGCGGCGATGTACGCGGCGGCGCACCCGCAGGCGGGGCTGCGCGCCGCCGACATGGCGGCCTGGCTGTGGGGCGACGTCTACTTCAACGCCAAGACGCGTCGCTTCACCAAGAAGCAACCCCACGCCTCCGCGCAGAGAAGCTTCGTGGAATTCATCTTGGAGCCACTGTACAAGATATTTGCACAGGTACACGGTTTATTCTATAAGACGTTCGCTCAAATTAAGCTGCCCGATTGGGGAGGTACCTCCGCCATACAGAAGACCGCAGCGAAACAACAATACTTGTATTTTTGTATTGTATGAGTAAGTAAGGTTGTTGCATGGCAATTCAGTATGCTTTAGGTCGGCAACGTGCGAGTGAAACCACTGGTGTTGCCAACATCTATAAGCTACGTAACCCCTTACTATCAGGCAGACCGTGAGCTTGTCTGCCACCCATGTGGTATTAAGAAAAAAAAAACGATTTCAACATACTATTTTTACAATGGAAAATGGCTGTAGCTACTGCACATTGATCAGAAATTTATTTGCTTCGTGTAGGTATCGAACCCTCAGCCCGTGGTAGAGAAAAAAATCGCTCAGCTACTACACAAATCGTCAAATATAGTTTGTGGATACAGGTTTTAACTATTTCCCTGTTTTTTCTCAGGTGGTAGGTGACGTGGACGACACGTTGCCGGCGGTGCTGTCGGAGCTGGGCATCAAGCTGACCAAGCAGGAAGCCAAGCTGAACGTGCGACCGCTGCTCAGGCTCGTCTGCAGCAGGTTCTTCGGAGACTTCTCGTGAGTAGAAACAACTATCTATACATTGTACAAATATTTGCTCTGTGACCGATCGAATTCACAACTCGTGAGGCACAAGCCGATTGCTCTGCCACTGCGCCAAACAATTCGTCAAAAGGTTGGAATGTAAAATACCATACTTTATCCGTGACGCAAACGATTCCGTCGTTTCTTCAACAAGCGAGGCAAAACACAACCGCCTTGAGTGCGCGCGGCAAACTTATTCAGGCGGCAGGCGCCTTTGAGTATCGACAAAAACCTGACCGACCGAGAATTTGCCTCGCGCGGTAACATCGCGTACTGTGCAGCTTGCCAGTTACAAGCTGCACAGTACATAAATGTGCTGATGAATACGCATATAACTTTTCGAAAGTTATGTGCGTATAATATAAATGGTGAAGAAAAACATCGTGAAGAAACTTGCGTGAGGAAATCTCAAAGATTTGTCTCGTTTGCATGTGAAGTCTACCAACCCTAACTCAGTAACTTTTTATTTTAAAAAACCTGAACGGTTTCTAAGGGGTTTGGCAACGCATTTGCAAACCTCTGGTGTTGCAAATGTGTATGGGCGGCGGTCATCACTTACCAGCAGGTGAGCCGCCTTAAAAAAAACTATCACCATAAAAGAAAAAAAACCCGCAGTAGGCCAGCGTGGTGGACTATAGCCTAATCGCTCACAAATGAGTGGAGACCCATGCCCAGCAGTGGGACGTTAATGGGTTGATGATGATAACCTCGCAATATTGCTCGCTCGGTCAGTACGCGGTTATAGGTATATTCCTGGACATTATGACACACAGCGCCACCTAGTTCCGAGCTAAACAACGAGGCTTATGTTACGGATACTAGTTGGTTGATATACTACATATATACTTTTTTTTGTAAATACATACATATTATACATACATACATCCATGACTCGGATACAAATGTTTGTGCTCATCACACAAATATTTAAGGTCCCTACCGGAATTAATAACCCCTAGCACAGAAGGCAGTGTTAAGTACCGCTGGACTACTTGGGTCGTCAGTACGCGGTTAATGATGTATACTCTGCAGCGGTTTCGTGGAGATGGTGGTGGTGCACGTGCCGTCGCCGCTGGACGCGGCGGCGCGCAAGGTGCCGCACACGTACCGCGGCGGCGCGGGCGCGCTGCACTCCGACATGCTCGCCTGCGACCAGTCCGGCCGCCTCGTCGCGCACACCACCAAGATGTACCCCACCGACGACTGCACGTTCTTCTTGGTGAGTTTTTCTGTTAACAAATATTAATAATAACTGTGCAATAACTATGTTTCATTGTATTTGATAGATTTTGCAATAAAAAACAATACAATTTGTTTATATACAGCTTCACAATAAGTACACGGGGTATCCAATTTATGCTATCCACTCAGTACCTACACAACAAAAAGTTCTTATACATATTAATCAAGCCCTATACGAGATTTTTTTTCCGAGAAGAATAACAAGTTATCTTTGCGTTATATTAATAGATTAAGTGGGTACATAGAATTATAGATTTTCCAAATTAATCAACATACCGGTGAACTAGTTATGCACATAAAGAGTATTAGTACACCCGTAATACCTCTGCTGTACACTTTGAATGTAGAAGCGTTATGTTTATGTTATTTTCGAACACCAGGTGTTAGCGCGCATCATGTCAGGCACCCTGTATGCTGGTCAGACGGTGCGCGTGCTGGGAGAGAACTACAGCACACAGGATGAAGAGGATTCGAGGATCATGAACGTCGGCCGCCTCTGGATATACGAGGCGCGATACAAGGTCAGTCGGAGTTGATTATTCGTAAAAGCTTTCTTTTCTACGCTATTAAATGTACCACTTGCTTTAACAATGCAATACTTTCTTCCTTACTTTCAAAAACTGTCACGAATTTAAAAAATATTTTTTCTAGTTTATCAATTTTTTTACGAATCGCCAAGAACTGCCCGTAAAATCTAAAGGGAATCAAAAAATATTCGTATAATTTTATATTTTATCTAATATCGAGGTTATACTGTATATAGAGGTGAAAGGAAAGCTCGCATAAGGGTCTTTAAAAGATTAAAGAAACATATATACCATTTATCACCAGGTGGAGCTGAACCGCGTGCCTGCTGGTTGCTGGGCGCTGATCGAAGGCATCGACCAGCCCATCGTGAAGACCTGCACCGTAGTAGCTGCTGATGAAGACGAGGAGTTGCATACCTTCACGCCGCTGCGGTTCAACACGCAAGCCGTCGTCAAGATCGCTGTAGAGCCGGTCAACCCTTCAGAACTGCCCAAGATGTTGGATGGGCTCAGGAAGGTAGGTTATCGCAATGCTTAACTGAGGAACTTCCTTAATTAAGGTAATGTACTATATGGCAACACGACGATATAAGACATAATACAGGTCAAATACGTTTATATAAATGTAAGACTGCATTTTTGCCCGGTTCCCCTTAAATTTGATATTTCTGAACCTACATCTTACAACCTACAGCATGTACTTATGTTATAAAATCAACATAAATGTTCCAAACTCCAGCTTCCTTTTCTCTGGTTTTGAATACATTTATGTAACAATATAGAGCTGCAGTATTCCCTGCCTCCCCTTAAAGTTGACATTTCTGAAAATCCTTTCTTAGCAAGTATTGTGTTGTGTTATGAAATCAAATAATTATGTTCCAAACTGTAATTGCCCTATGTTTGATTTTGCAATACTGCACTTTTAAATTAATGTCTTAATGTGATATTTGTATAATTCCAAAGTATTTATAATCATGAATATATAATCAAAATATAGAGATATGCATTTCTGATCATAATAATGTATTGTACAGGTGAACAAATCGTACCCTCTGCTGTCCACGCGAGTTGAGGAGTCGGGCGAGCACGTGATCCTCGGGACCGGTGAGCTGTACCTGGACTGCGTGATGCACGACCTTCGCAACATGTACTCGGAAATCGATATCAAAGGTATATTAAACAGTCGCCGTGTGTGTGCCATTACTTGGAAGATTTTTTTTAGCGATATACTGTCGGATATAAAAATATGGAATAATAAGGGTACATCTGTTAGAGTAGTCGATTAAACTATTGATAATCTTCAACCACATCAAATCAGAAAGCAAAGTTATTCCAAGTTTCAAATCAACCAAGATAGATCTATCAAACTATAGGCTGTATGTCTGATTAAAACTTTACAATTGTTTATTGCCAGAATTTTCTGTTTAACCAAAAATTACAATGTCCAGTGACCATTTTCATCAAAATCCATGCAGAAACTCCTTTCGAGTATTTTTCGGTACTTCCGTATTCCATTTAAAAATATCAGTATCTAGTATCTAACCAACAGTCACATACAAAACAACGGCAGAAATATGTACTAAAATCTCGGTGTATTTCTAACAGTGGCAGACCCCGTGGTGTCGTTCTGCGAGACTGTAGTGGAGACGTCCTCGCTGAAGTGCTTCGCGGAGACGCCCAACAAGCGCAACAAGCTGACGATGATCGCGGAGCCGCTGGAGCGCGGGCTGGCCGAGGACATCGAGGCCGGCGCCGTCTGCGTCACCTGGGACCGGAAGCGGCTCGGAGAGTTTTTCCAGACCAAGTGAGTTCTATTCACCTACAATATGTGAGTGTAATACTCAGATATTGTCTACAAAAAAGTCTACAGATCAAAAGAGAACATGATTCTGTGTGTGTTTCGGTATTTCTTCTTTAACAATCTTAATAATGCATAAACCTAGCAAGACTACTGACGATACCGTTCCAAATTGCAGAGTTTATTGGAATTTCATTTCATTTCAATTTGTTAATTCGCGTAGCAGCTGACCCTTTGGCTTCTACGTTAGGTAGACTGTTAGTTTGATCCCGGAAAGGTTATAGAATATTATGACAAGTCAAAATCCCAGTTCTCATGTAATATATCAGTCTATGTTTTAAATTAACAGTATTAATACTTCAACAGATACGACTGGGATTTACTGGCCGCGCGTTCGATCTGGGCGTTCGGACCGGACTCCACTGGGCCTAACATCCTGGTGGACGACACGCTGCCCTCAGAGGTCGACAAACATCTGCTCGCCTCAGTCAAAGATAGCATCGTACAAGGTAAATAGATTTTGAAGTGGGTTATCTGTTCAGAAATATCCGGCATAACATTTTTAAAGATCTACTGACTAACACATAAGTGATAAGTGTGGCTATAAGAAAGAGTTTTTGAGTTATCTTGTTTGTTTTGAAGACCCGATCTCAAGTTCGATGCTTTGAAAATGTATAAAAAAGGTATCATTCGATTTTTAACTTTATTTCTAGGGATTTAAAGGCTGGCTCTCCTTTCTATTATAAAAATAGTAAGGGCTGGCTTTCTGAGTAGGTGTAGTAAAAACAGGAATCCAAAATTTTAATCCTTTTTCAGTCTCTGTATTTTTGTTTATTCTCTTTATTTACCTTTTGCTTACTTATTTAAAAGCGAATTACAGCTTGACCTGGGACCAGTACGACGGCGTCTCTTTTTATGATATTTGAGGTGTAACATACTCCCAGCTGAAACATTATACAACATGCCTCGTTTGTGCAGGTTTCCAATGGGGCACGCGCGAAGGTCCGTTATGTGAGGAGCCAATACGTAACGTCAAGTTCAAGATACTGGACGCTGTCATCGCGCAGGAGCCGCTGCACCGCGGTGGTGGACAAATCATACCCACCGCTAGGAGGGTACGTACTAATAGATGATGAGAGGCCTCGATGGCCCTGTCTGTATAGACACTAAAGCCGAATGAATGTATTCAAAAGTCCAATAACTTCTTACACAGTATTTTTTTACATTATGACACAGCTCCATCTAGTTCCGAGCTAAGCAAAAATTGTTAGTAAGACAAGCTCTCCTAACCTATGTTAGTAGTTACCTCATTATCAGCCTATAGCCGCCCACTGCTGAACGTAGGCCTCCCCCAAAGAGCGCCAACCATCCCGGTCTTGGGCAGCTCGCATCCATCCGCTACCAGCCACCTTCTTCAAATCGTCGGTCCATCGTGTCCGCAGGTCGTCCTACACTACGTTTGCCCAATCGCGGTCTCCACTCTAACACTTGTCTGCTCCATCGGCTGTCCGTCCGTCTGCAGACATGGCCGGCCCACTTCCACTTCAGCGCGCATATTCTACGAGCAATGTCGGTGACTTTAGTTCTTTGGCGAATGACTTCGTTGCGAATTCTATCCACCAAAGAAACCCCAAGCATTGCTCTCTCCATTGCACGCTGAGCAATGGAGACAGGTAGTGATAGGAGATAGGGAGGATAGGGAGGTTAGTAGTTACCTAGATTACACAAAGTGTAACGATTTTGAATACTTTATGTCCAGGTGGCATACTCAGCGTTCCTCATGGCAACCCCGAGGCTGATGGAGCCCTATCTGTTCGTGGAGGTCCAAGCGCCCGCTGACTGCGTGTCTGCAGTTTACACAGTACTGGCGAAGAGGAGAGGTATGCAGCATAACTTAGTGTTTTAGTGACAAATTTCTAAATATTGCCATACAAAATGTGATAAATATGTATCTCTCACTTGGTTGACATAATAATTTAAATATATAAAGGTATCTTAATACAAGTACTAAGTATTACAATGTATCACTTTATCCTTTGCTGTGTGGTAGCATGTGTTCTGATCAGTAGACTGAGATGTCAAAGGCCTCGAGTTCAAACTCAAGGCACGCTGACACAAACCACTGATTTCGGAAGTTGTGCTCAAACGGCATAGGAAAACATCGTGAAGAAACCTGCATGTTTAGGATATTTTCTCGATGGCATGTGAAATCTGCCTACCCGCAGTAGGCTAGCGTGTTGGACTATATCCTAATCCCTCTCAAATGAGAGAAGACCCTCTAAACAAAAACAAAATGTGATAAATATGTATCTCTCACTTGGTTGACATAATAATTTAAATATATAAAGGTATCTTAATACAAGTACTAAGTATTACAATGTATCACTTTATCCTTTGCTGTGTGGTAGCATGTGTTCTGATCAGTAGACTGAGATGTCAAAGGCCTCGAGTTCAAACTCAAGGCACGCTGACACAAACCACTGATTTCGGAAGTTGTGCTCAAACGGCATAGGAAAACATCGTGAAGAAACCTGCATGTTTAGGATATTTTCTCGATGGCATGTGAAATCTGCCTACCCGCAGTAGGCTAGCGTGTTGGACTATATCCTAATCCCTCTCAAATGAGAGAAGACCCTCTAAACTAGGTATTAGGAACTAGACTTTGTATTGATATGTCACGTTCCAATTGCAAATATCACTGTATTTCCTTTTGTCTTCGCCAGGTCACGTAACCCAAGACGCGCCGGTCCCGGGGTCGCCTCTCTACACGATCAAAGCGTTCGTGCCCGCGATCGACTCGTTTGGCTTCGAGACAGATCTACGGACCCACACGCAAGGCCAGGCCTTCTGCTTACAAGTGTTCCACCACTGGCAGATAGTGCCGGGAGACCCGCTTGACAAGAGCATCGTTATCAGGTATAGTTTATCATCTACAGCTCATATGAAGGAAAGAGAGTGTGGAACATTATTGTAATATTTATCTTATACCACGTGGGTGGCTAACGAGCTTACGGCCCGAATGCACAATCAATCAAGCACAATCGTAGCCTGTGGAAGTTTGCAACACCAAAGGTGTCGCTTGCGCGTTACCGACTCGAGAAAACATATCACTCCCGTTAGGATAGTAGTTAGAAAACATATCACTACCCTAACGGGAGTGATATGTTTTCTCGAGTCGGTAACGGTTCTAAAGAACTCCAGAAAGAAGGGTTCGTTTTGGCTGCTTAAAATAGTCTTAAATTTGGGTGCTTACTACACTGATAGCAAACTAAATTTTTATGCTGTCAGAATAGTTATTCCTCTAACAAGGTCTGGTTACCTTACTCAGTCACAGAAACACAACTATTGTTGTTTTATTTCTGCAAGGTACTTTCTAAATTGGAAAGCTAAATTTGAGTCAAAAATCTTGCTAAACTCTAACATCTCTAAAAATTCATATAAGATATTATATTTTCCAGGCCCCTGGAACCTCAGCCCGCTACTCACTTAGCGCGTGAGTTCATGATCAAGACACGACGTCGCAAAGGTCTCAGCGAAGATGTCTCCATCAATAAGTTTTTCGACGACCCTATGTTGTTGGAACTCGCTCGGCAAGACGTGCAATTAAATTAAATAATGTTCAATACATGTATTGTGTTATTTATTGTACCTAAAGAATTCCATTAGACCGATTGACAAACAGAGGTTTTGTAAGCGATTTTGAGAGTAAATGTATTATATTTTATGTTGATTTTTTTTTGTTGAGACGCATTTTTTTATACCACGATGTTGCGAAGCGGCGCGCTTACGGTCCGCCTAAGCAGTTACCGTCGCCCATGAGCTTTTGCAACACTACTCTACCGTTGCTTCACTCTAATTTTAAAAAACTTCACACGTCCTTGGTTTTAAAATAAGGGAGTTAAACAAAGGCGAACTGAATTTAGCCACTACCCTAGCGAAATCTGGCAACCTTGACTATCACAAAGGTTTCACTGCGATCTTTTGAAAGGCGGTAGGCACTTCCCCAGTCGGGCGGCTCAATTTGAGAGAGAAATCGCAGCCTATGTGCGGTGCTCTTAGATGCGGCTCTATAATAATAATATAAGCACTCTTTAAAAAAAAACATGTATAAAAGTAATACAAAATAATGTTTTGTCTTGTTTTACGAAACTTCATTATTACTGAAGAAAAATCATAGATTTATTTGTTTATTTATTTCAAGAAAATGTTTACAAAGTCACTTCGTAAACGTTCTCTTTGACGTTGACGTTTCTTCAACATGATTGTCAATGTCATCCCCATGTAGGCATCTATCGAATCTCAATCTGTCAAAACAAAAGCACATGACGAAGTTGTACACAATAAGTTTAACTAATTTCTAAAAATATTTGGTGTATACTTGTGTGACTATTGAAAAATAAAATATATAAAACAAAATGGCACGCGGTAAAGACAAGAAGAAGTAAGTTTCTATAATAATATGTAATATATTGTACTCAAAAGTTACATGCAATGCTTACTCAACTTACTTGCTGACACTGCTTACTCTGTATTATCGTGGTGTTTTAGACGCAAGTTGGAGAAGAAGCAAGAAGGAGACGATGCCCCGAAGCAAGTCCCTCACACGTTGGAGTCTCTCCGAGAGAAGGATGAGACTATGCTTGCAAATGTTGATGATGAAGAAAAATTAGAGGTTAGGATCGTAACGAATTTGTTACTCTATTTATCGATTCTGATCAATTTTGCAGTCTGATCTAGTTCAGTTTGGTATTATTAACAACCTGTGTACCTTATAATAATGTTTTAACGGTAGATTGATGAAATATATTCAAACTACAAGTATTATAACTAAATAAATGATATTCACAGGCACAAAAGGACATGGAACTGGATGAACTATCAACATACTATGAGAACTCTTATGAACCTAAAGTATTGATTACATATTCAGACAACCCGCACAACAAAACTCGAATATTTGGCAAGGAGCTGTGTAGAATGATACCTAACTCTATATCAAGATACCGACAAAGGTAAGAATAAGTTGTAGAACCAGATTACAGTTCTAATTTTACATGAAAAAAAAAAACAAATATGTATGTGTCATATTGTTTGTTCAAGAACTGATTTTAAGTATACTTTTCATACTTAGTGTAGTTTTTATCTCAAGGCTTGCCAAGATCTGCCTATAGTTAACATGACAACTAGATAAGTTTTCCTAGTTTTCTATATATTTTACAATAATTTATACCAGATAGTTCCTAAACTATTTATTATTGATGAACAATATCTCAGATCATCCGTTTCAACATGTTGTCTATCCTATGTGCTTTATGTTTAAAATAACGAATTTCTCAATTCCTCAGGTCATCAGTTAAGCGTATTGTTCAATCAGCAATCCGAGAAAAGGTCACAGATGTGATAATAGTCAATGAAAATCAGAAACAGCCCAATGGATTCCTTCTGATACATTTGCCAAACGGACCAACTGCACACTTCCGCCTCTCTAGCTGCAAGATAACACCTGAGCTTAGGAAAGATTATAAGGAGATTACAACACATAGACCTGAGGTACATATAAAATAAGCTGTTTAATCATTATATTATGCTATAGTCTGTGGGTGGACATTCTGGTCTTTTTGAGATGAATAGTCTCAACAGCATTGTTAAAACATATTGTCATTGAAAAAAATATTGTTCCCATTTTAAAATAATCATCATGATTATAGTTTATATAATCTGGGACTTTCTGAAATGTATATTACATTTCAGAATTGAGATAGCAATCATTTGATATTTCAATAAAGCTATGAATAAGGTTTTTACATCATCCATGGAGTCTTTCCATAAAAAAGGATGAATATGTCTATAAAAAACAACTGTAAAATGTAGTTTTTTTTTCTTTTAAATCTTTATTACAGAAAACAGGTCTCAATCAGACATGATTATGCCACCCTCATAGGCCCTTATTTCTAAACATTCTTTAAAAAAGGTAGTTGAATTTCAACAATTTTCGATTTTTTTGTAGGTATTTTACTATAATGGTCATGAACATTTGCAGGTGATCCTGAACAACTTCAGCACCAGGCTGGGTCTGACTGTGGGCCGCATGCTGGGCGCCCTGTTCCACTACGAGCCGCAGTTCCGCGGCCGCCGCGCCGTCACCTTCCACAATCAGCGCGACTATATATTCTTCAGGCACCACCGGTTAGTGCTTAGTGCATCTTATGAACAATTTAACTACTAACACTAGTTTTTAAATTCTCTGGCCTACTAGGACTCCCTGGGTTTTAGGGTCCAGTTTCTTCTTAATTACGGTTTCTAAAGCTCATTAGGGTAGTGACTATTTTGACAACATAAGAATTCTGTTTGCTGTCCTTGTAGTAACTCAACTCCTCAATTAAGATTAATGAAACAAAGCCGTCCCTATTTTTAGGGTTCTTAAAAAATGTCTGTACAGTCAGTAGCGCGCTAGCGACAACCCTGTTGTTGCAGAGCCATAGGTTACGGTACCTGCTTGCATAAGGCCGTACGCTTGTTTGTCACCCGTGTATAACAATATTATTATGGCGCTGTTGGGGTGTTGGGTATACTTTGTGAAGTCATCTACTTCTATCTATAAAATGATGTAGGTAAATCATTTATAGGCATCTGTCCATATAATTATATATAGAAACCCAATATTTCCCTTTCTGACAGTTTATTTGGTTACCTACCAGGTACGAGTTCACTTCGGACGGCAGGCGCGCGAAGCTCCGCGAGTTAGGGCCTCGCTTCACATTGAAACTGATCTCGTTGCAACAAGGTACCTTTGATTCCAAGCGCGGAGACTACGAGTGGATCATTGCGGGGAGGAGGCACCAGCTGGAAACCTCCAGGAGGAAGTTCTTCTTATAGTGTAATTAATATGTTTAAATGGAATAAAGTATTTTTAAGAGAACTGCTTTTTTATCTACCGATTCGAGAATGGTTTATATTCGCATTTCGACTGGGAAGGTGGCGCTGCGATCGTTCTGGGATTTTTATTTTTATAATACTGTGAGGAGTCAGGAGACGCGCGTCCCGCAGTTTTATGGTAAGGGTTGTTGTTACAAAATAAATTATTTGAAGTACAGATACCCATATACCTTATATTTTAAACTAGGCATAGGCTATAAGTGTTAGTTTGTTTCTGCACAGTGCATAAATGTAATAGTCCAAGATCCCAGGGCCGCCAGACGTCACGTATTTTCTGACGAACCAAATGTGGATTATTGAGTAGTGCTAGGATGTATTAAGAACGCATGCCTACCAGCTATCTTGCCTAGTGGTCCAATTTTCAGGTATCAGGTAATAAAGGTACATACAAATATTACTTACCTCACGTAAAGTCTCCAACCTGATTTTTACGTATATTTTAGGCAATATCCTTAAAAATAAATCCCCAATACTCCCAGACACTTTCCGTCGGCCGTTTTGCTTTGCAGACGCTTTAAAGCTCCCGAAGGAATTAATTAACTTCACGTAAATTATGATGCTCCATTGTTTATATCTCCACCAGACAACTATTTCGAAACCTTTTACGAGAAGACAGAGCGATCCAAGGGGCCAATCATCCCCTAGACTTCCGCATATTCGCAATCTGCCTCACTCTCATGCGCGTTGATAATACCCTCACGCTCCTACCCAGAGGCATTAAAATTGAATTAAGGGATATGATTAGCCCTTTGGATCGGTCTGCCTCCTGTCACAACTATTTTGAAACCTTGTACAAGAATGGAGCATCAGAATTTACGTGAAGTTAAGTAATTACTTTGGGAGCTTTAAAGCGTCTGCAAAGCAATACGGCCGACGGAGTGTCTGGGAGTATTCGCGACGGATGTTTAAGGATATTGCCTACAATATACGTAAAAATCAGCTTGGAGAATTTACGTGAGGTAAGTAATGTTTGTATGTACCTTGATTACCTGATACCTAAAAATTGGCCCACTAGGCAAGATAGCTGGTAGGCATGCGTTCTTAGTACATACTAGCACTACTCAATAATCCACATTTGGTTCGTCAGAAAATACGTGACGTCTGGCGGCCCTGGGATCTTACTCTATAAATGATTTAATTTGGAATAAACAGAGGTAAGTACAGTAAAAGGGATTGAAAATGATAATCATATTATGCACATTAAATAAACATTTTTATTATCAATCATAACAATAATCAATATCTTAATTATTACAATTTAGAATTTAATTATTACAACTACAGCGGCAACACCTGTAACAAAAAAAAAAGTATTTAATTATACAAGGTAAAAATACCTAGTATTATTTAAATATTTCTGTTGTAGAAAATGTAGTGTGTCCATATAACCGAGGTGGCGTCGTAAGCGTCATCCCCAGCAGTTATAACCACTTTGATCTCTGCCTCGCTTTACAGAATGCTACATTATAAGATCGCATCCCCAAAGAATAACAAAGCAGTATATATTGACTTTTTACAAGCGAGTCCAAAAAGTTTTTATATTGGTTTAGTTTACAATCAAGACTCATATTGGACTTCTACATCAGTTAGGGAGTAACAGGAATGATTATTCCTATCAGCTGAGCTATTGATGTTAAAATTACGATTTTTTGCAACCAATGCAAGAAACACCATAACCCAATGCAATTAAAATTCAAATGCCCATCATTGTATCATCAATTAAGCTATATGAGTATGTCAATTGCAGCGATACAAGTAGTTGATTGCTAATCAAAATCAATTTAATACATTGATTTTAATTGGTGATTGACAAATTGTTGTTTAGTTTGTTACATCTTAGAGATTCAGTGACCACAGCTAATGCAAAGCCTAAAGAATTATATTCTACTAGTCTACTTTGTGAAATATAAGAAGTTATATCCTCACCTTTGATGTTTGAGCATTCATTTAATTTTCTTGCTGCCACACACTTATGTCAATCTGTAACAAAAAATAAGAGCTGTCAAACAAATGTTTCATAACAAAATATGATAATATCTAGTTATATATAGTTTACTCAGACGCGTAAGGTTGGTCAACATGGTGGTATGGGTTCTCTCTGTTGAGGGAGACCTGAAGGTCAAGTCATCATTGTAGAAAACTAACTTTAAAATATGATAACAGCATAAAGCCCGGTTGTCAAAAAAACATCTCTACACGTCTCCTCTCTCTGCTTCGGTGGAAACCAGGTCTTAGTCATACTTCAATGAATAACAGTCTGTTTAAAGGTTTATTTTCTGTTTGAGGCAAATCCAATTACACTGAAGTTGAATTATTTTATTTTTAGCTTTTTAAATGCTTTATATTTTAATATTATATATATTTACCTGGATAATCAGAGCTTAAATTCTGCTTGCTACTCGCGTTCTCGAACCTGAGAACAATAAATAACAATGGTATAAGTCATATTTTCGCTAAATGAAATGATGGATTTGACAAGTTTTATATTACTCAGACGCGTAAGAATTATCAACATGGTGTTTTGGGTTCTCTCTGCTGAGGGAGACCTGAAGGTCAAGTCATCATCGTAACTCGAAACAGAGACTGTTTAAAATATTTTCAGACCAAATTTTATAATAACAATGGAATCTCACTTTTGATCAATTTTCTGGTGATAATGCTTGTAATGGTAGACCATCTCATCACCAGCCTATATTTTTCCACTGCAGGACGTTGGTGTAATGAACGCCACAGAGCTCGATCTGCGGCGATTCTTATACAGTTACTGCTAGCTGCCTTGCGCAAATCGTCGTTCGACGTCCTATCTGTGAAGAGTAAATTATATTTGTAATGTTTACTAGGGCTAATCTCATAGAAAAGAGTAGATGACAGCATCAGACAGCGGAACACGGTACTCTCCAAAATGATACAGGTCAATGTGTGGTCATCATTATACACAATATAAGAGATTACACAGTTGCTTATTGTGTCAGTAAAATGAAAGTATGAGTAATATCATTTGGTCCTTTTGAAGTTACGAATAAGAAACATGAATTGATGGCAGAAGATATCTGGCTATTCAGTAGGACTTCACCATTTTATTAGAGAAAATGAATGAAGCCACTTCTCGCTTTCAAATTCAGAGGGGCACAAGGATGTTAACTCAATCTATACATTGTATAAATATAAATTGTTAATTAACTTACATTGATCATGATTTTTCTTTGACATGCTCCAAATTCTTGTCTACTTGACAATCCAATCCTGTAATAAAATAGATTTTGTTAAAAACTTACTAGCAATTACTTTATAATAATGTACTTGTTAAGTAAAATCAGTTGAGATAGTTATGTTAACAGCATTATATATAAGATGTCCCTATCTGGATTCATCATAAAAAATATTTTGAAACTTGGTTTTGAAATGGAGATACATCTCATTAGTAAGTGATAATTACCTTTTATTTCACGTAACTGTGCAGCTTCTTCAATGTGACAGTCAACAATCTGTGAAAGAGACCTACATATTAGTATTTTCTTTATACTTATTCAATATTATTGGGTTAAAGTTATAACTCAGACGCGTAAGGTTGGTCAACATGGTTGTTTGGGTTCTCTCTGTTGAGGGAGACCTGAAGGTCAAGTCATCATTGTGGAAGTGAAACAGGAGCAGGCTTAATCAATTTAGAGAAATATTAAAATAGGTAACTAGGTACTACTAGCTTCTAACCATGGCTTTTCCTGCATAGTGTATAACTTAAAAGTATCCTGTGTCCAGGTAAAAAATGTGCTGTATGGCAAATTCCCATCTTAATCAGTAAGCGGTTTTGACGTGAGAGCAACAAACATTCACACTTTGCGCGTTTATAATATTACTGAGATTCTCACCTTTAATGCCTAAACAATTAATTTCTTTTCCAGCTGCTACAGATCTTCATGTTGTTCTAAAACAAATAATAAGAGTTATAAAACACGTGTTTTTTACAACTAAAATTATTTTAGTTAGTATTGTTTACTCAGACGCGTAAGGTTGGTCAACATGGTGGTATGGGTTCGCTCTGTTGAGGGAGACCTGAAGGTCAAGTCATCATTGTGGGCTCATAACAATGAACAACTACTAGATAACTCAAGATACAAAAAAAATATTTAAAGACTAGTATATTAAATGTTCAATTTTTTATATCTGTAGAAAGTAGTATTAATTGATGTTTTTTAATTAATCCAAGTATCATTTGTTACTTACATCAATAAATGTGCTTCAATCTTGTCCCCGTTTGTCGCCTTGAATGATGGCCTGTGAACAAGAGATGACTTTGTAAATAACAACGAAATGTAAATAAACTTTTTGTGTTTGTATCAGTTTAATCAGTGAGGATAGTTATGTTAACAGCATTATAATCAGATGTCCCTATCTGAAATCATCATTTCATATTATGGAGTTTTTTGTAGATGTATTTTTTATTAATATTGAAAATTTACCTTACATCCTCCTTTTTCAGCAAACAGTTCTCATCACCATGAATTCCACTAGTGCTGAATTCGATCTGAAATAAAAATGGAAATAAAGAATATGTTCATACAATGCTATACTGGAACTTTTATATTATGATATGATCAGATAGGAGCGAAAGACATATAAAAGTGTTGTACATCAAAGTGTTCAGATGAACTATGAAGTCATCATTTAGTGAAATGCTAATTTTTATTTGTGGTTAAAGTAACCAACTAAATTTTGGTTGATCATCATATCAATACTTAGCTAATTTAATCTACATAAAAATAAGACGATTGCATCTATTGTAAAATTATATCTGAAATTTAATTAGTTATCTTACCTTTCATGTAGCAATAGCTTCAGCCAAAAAATATTGATACATCTGAAATAAAGAAATCTTTGTTAGTTATATTATAAATCTCTCGTTTTAATATAGTGTTGAAGTGTTATGATCAGATAGGAGCGAAAGACATAAAATGGTTGTACATCAAAGAGTTCAGCTGAACTATGGAGTCATCATTTAGTTTAAACTTTTTTGGCGATATTTAACTGGAGGTGTTATAAACGCAATACGCAAGTTAATATAATTGCAATATGTATATTCTTTACAAGATTATTACATTTTAATCAGATTATTGTGTCTATTTTAAATAGGGATTATGCAGGTAACTCTAATGCTTTTTATAACTGTGATGTAGATAGTAGTAATTAGCTTACATTCAGAGATTTTTAATTGGAAGCAGCACCAGTCAAATAATATTGATACCATCTGAAAAAGGGAAATCTTTATTAGTTATTGTACAAAGATGAGTTAACAATAGTATTGTAGTGGTATGATCAGATAGGAGCGAAAGACATAAAATGGTTGTACATCAAAAAGTTCAGCTGAACTATGGAGTCATCATTTAGCTTAAACTGAGGATTACCTGATAATCAAGATAGTTGAATATGTCTTACAAAAACAATAAAATTAATATGATACTATTCAACTTACCATACAAATTCTCAGCTAGGTTTGCATTTTTCAGGACAAATTACCTGCAAACAATAAAAAAAATACGTAAACAAAATATTCAGGACATCAAACAATACAACTTTCCTTTTCAAGAGTCAGGTGCTTCTCAAAAGCATTTGTCTTTGCATCAGACCTCACAACAGGTTGCCCTACACTACAATTTTGTAAAAAAAAGTAAACTTAAGAGCTTAGTAAAGTACCAGCTCATTAAATACTAAATTATTTAATGAATTAAGTTATAAACATTTTCCCTACTCTATAAAATTGCCGTTGTGAGGCAACTGAAGGTTTTCAGCTGCACTGCGATGTCATCATGCTGAAGGATGGGAAGGGAACAAGGAATATCTATTTTAGTTGCAATTGCTATAATAATTGACAGTATTATTATGTAGTTATGCATGTTTCTGTATATTCCATAGCAGGACTTATTAGAATAAAAAAAAACTCCATACATGTTAGATAGACAAAGTGGTTAATAGTCTATAACACAATTCGTGACCTGGCTCTTTAATTAGACTTAAGGGTGGAAATATGATATTGGACAACCAGTTTAGCTCAGTGGTAGTTAATGCTGCCTGCTGTGCTCACGGGTTTGTGTGATGAGCATTAACATTTGCATCAGAGTCATGGATGTATCTATGTATGTATTTAATAAAAATATTTTTGTAGCATATCAACCATCTAGTCTCCATAATACAAGCCTCGTTGCTTACGCGCTGTGTAATAATGACCGGATATATATATATTTATTGGCGTTAGTGTTAATGAAACCCAAAAATTTAATAAATATTATTAAAGGAAACAATCACTTGCGTCCACTAACTAAAACACGGCTAACTGACATCGACTTCATAGCAGATAGCCGCGCTTTAGCTAGCAGATGGCAGATCACAAATTAACACACTAAGCAAGCATGGTGTGCAATCAATGGATAAATGAAATATCATCATTACCCCTTATTTTTCCACTGCAATAAATATGAAAGGGATGAAATGATATGTATGTTATTAAAATCACAAAAAAAAACTAAATATTAGCTTTACTTACCATAAATACTTTGAACACAGTAAGGTCTCTTGCTTTTTTCAATCTAAAACAACAGAAGAATAATTTTAGAATAATGTTATATCCATAAATGTTTAATATATTTTTAGTTAAGTCTGTTCAGCTAGAGCTAATATACATGCAAGATCATGGTTTTTCAATGGTTAGCACTTATCATCATTTAAAATTTGTCTCAAGGAAAGAAAAACTATAATACAAAGTATTCTTTAATAATTATAATGTAGTTTATAATTTTAACATAATGTTCATAATACTATATCTTACCCTCAGCAGGTTTTTTGTACTTCCCCTGTACAAATATGCGGGGCACATCAATTCCTTCCTTGAAGTTCACTGTGCGCCGCTGTACATAAGTGTTCATGAGGATCTGGAAGCCGGCATCAGTAAACAGCTTCTGTAGTTCCTCCTCTGTGAAGTAGTAACTCCTGCAAGAGAAAAAAGTACATGTTTAATTTAAAGGAATATGCAAAGGTTGGACCATGTGTTATTTAATGTAGAGTTCTCTAATTAAAATATTTTTGGGCCATTTTAACATGAAACAGGAGAGAAGTAGGACTAATATAGTGTAGGGTTTGAAATGTAGGCATACAATGAATTTACTATTAAATAGGACAATATTAGGTACAAGAAAACTACAAACCTGGTACCATCTTGTCTCATGTAGAAGTTGTCAGCGATTTTATGTCCTGGCTTAAACCGGAGTTGCGCCATGTCGTAGCGTCCATAGTCTCGAAACAACAAAACTCCACCTGGCCGGAGAACCCGATAAGCTACCCTGGCAACTTGAGCCCACGCGGCCGGATGAATGGCAGACAATACGAAGATCAAGCTTGCAATATCCACGCTTCCTTCCTCCATGTTTTCAAATAAGTCGTCAGTAGTCAAATCTGCACAAAATGCCTTCATACGAGACGCGTCAAATAATTTGTTTGATTTTACGAATTCTACCGCACGTGGAGAAAAATCACACGCGTAGAACTGGAAATTCGAGAAACCTTCCTCAACCAGTGGGAATATCATGTTGCCGACGCCACATCCTAATTCAAGAAACGAGATTTTCTCCTCCGCCTCAAAATTTATAAGCTCTTGAAACTCACGTGTGGTCCAATGACGGTCTTTGAAGAACTTAGTTTCATTTCTTTTGTAGAATATGTCCCAATGACGTTTCGCTTCTTTCTCTAAACGCGCCGCTTTAGCCTCAGGAATAATTCGTGAATTTTGAGCTTCAAGCCGTTGTTTTTCTTCGTCAGTTAGATCTTTCAAACGATGAATAAAAACGTCGCCGTTTTCACAGTGTTCAACTTCATCAGTTTCCATCCTAAGACTTGCTGATTTAATCAGATATTTGTGGCAATCGCATGAAAGATGAAAGAATAGTCTCTGTAGGTTAATCTATATTTTAGCACTAATTTCAAGATTTTATGATTAATTTTTGTAAGAAGTAAGAAGACACGCTTCCAAACACTTTCATGACGCAAATGAACGAAATGAAAGCAAAGTGAAACGAAATGACGTTCAGTCTGAACGACTTGAACGTTCGAATTGAATTGACAATTGACATTGACATATTTGACATTCAATAGTTTTTAGTCCTGTCGTTAATTACCCGGCAGTAAATACGTGTCTTTTAAGCAAGTTACTTTATTATTTTCAATAAAATATGTAATTGTTGACTATTAATAACACTTACTTTTGTAACTAGCCTGTGTATGTTGTATTCTTACATAATTAAACTTATTTACATAGTTTTCTTATTTTTGCCGGTACTCCAAATATATTCAAATAATATTATTTTTAGTAGCTAAATAAGTACAAATACGAAATTGTTTTATTATCAATTAGATTTATATTACAGATACTTTTGATTCGACAAAACCAGTTAAAAAGTAAGTCTAACGGAGAAGAGTCGTTAAAACTCTAAAGACACTCTTTTAAATAAAATGTATCCAAACTTTTGTTAAACCAATATAAAAGTAATGTATTTTGTGTGAAACGTAGGAAATCTCTTTCAAGGATATAATGAAATCCAAGTTAGAATGACATAACATGTATGTATGAGCTGACCAGTCCCATATTTATATTTGTATTGTAATAAGCTTCCGTGCTTAAGTATTTAACAATCGATTCTAATTTATTTTCGGGGAGTTTTAAAATGATCTCTGGAATTCTATTATCAAATCTAACAATAACTAATCTAATATATAAAAACCTCCTGTTACAGTGTTTGTTATCGAAGTCCTCCGAAACGGCTTGGCCAACATTTTATGAAATTTATTATGCATATTTAGTAGGTCTGATTGAAAGCTATTTTTACTTTTTTCACACCTCTACCCCCACCCACCACTTTTTAATTGCAATTATTTTAGTATTTTTATGTGGCAGGGCAATGTATGCCAGGTAAGCTAGTAAGTAATCCTCACAAGAGGCATGGACTTCGGCGAGAGGAAACTGTTGCAATCATTTCAATTTACATCCATTAATTATTATTAATTATAATTTATGCAGTTGAAATCTTTTCGTAAATAGGTGTATAATTTTCTTAGGTACATAATATTTTCAAAGATAAACTGACAGGGCACTTTCATGAAGTTTATTTCATTCTTTCCGTCTAATCTAATCAAATTGAATAAAAAAAGCAACGGTTTTGTTTAACGAAATTTTATTGATAACGGCTATGATTACAGTATACACACCCGTTTTATGATTATGCGAAGGTCAACCCATTATTACCACGTGAGGGATTCCAATTCGCGAATCGATTGTCATCTGTGTATCACGTTCAACATGGCATGCCACCGCATGCGGGCCATATCGAGTACTATCTTAGGCCCAGTTTCCACAAAAGCGGAGAGGAGAGGAGATAATATGCGGAGATTTAAGATTAGAAATAAAATAATATAATATGTTTTTTTGAGAACCAATCAGATATAATTGGGGAGAGGAGACGTGGAAAT
This sequence comes from Craniophora ligustri, assembly GCA_905163465.1. Lineage (NCBI taxonomy): Eukaryota > Metazoa > Arthropoda > Insecta > Lepidoptera > Noctuidae > Craniophora > Craniophora ligustri. Next base: position 15,873,876 of record LR990957.1, read on the forward strand.
AACGAAATCTGATTTGTTATCTAAAACATTTCTACTCTCCTTTCTATTTTGGTGGAAACCGGGCCTTAGTCTTGACACATTACAGCACGCGTCATGCAGGGCAAATCATTTTATATTGACAATTGGATGACCTAGTTTTAGTTGTGTAAAATTAACAATTATAACCGAACAACATCAGAGATCATAACATTTGGTATACCTAATATACTTCTGTTTTTGATGGTTATTATTATATAGATAAATAGACTGTGCACTTACGGATTACTGCGAAATTAAAATAACTACTTACTAAGATCACGAAAAGATGTGCAGGCCTACCTACTTAAATTATTGGCACTAAAGTTCGACTAAGTTTTCAAGTTCAATGAAACAGCGTTCTTATGTTTTGTTAAAACTGAAACGACTAAACTAAACTGATAGCAACAATAAAAGTATTTGCTACAATGATTTAATTATATCTACCAGCTTTGGTTTTTATCGTTATATGCCTAACACTTTAGAAACGACAGGCGTGATGGTATGTATCTTTTACTACATATTTACTACGATGACGACCCAATTAGTCCATCGGTAGTTAGCGCTGCCTTCTGTTCTATGGGTCCTGGGTTCGAATCCCGGTAGGGACGAATGTTTGTGTGATGAGCATAAACATTTGTTTCCGAGTCATGGATGTATTTATGTATAATATGTATGTATTTACAAAAAAAAAGTATATATGTAGTATATCAACCAACTAGTATGTGTAACACAAGCCTCGTTGCTTACCACGGAACTAGATGGCGCTGTGTCATAATGTCCAGGAATATTTATTTATTTACGTACATTCTCGTCCTTGTGAGATATTTGCACGTCATCATCATCATCATCAACCCATTATTGTCTCACTGCTGGGCACAGGTCTCCTCTCATTTGAGAGGGAATAGGCTATAGTCCACCACGCTAATGAATACTTTTTTAATTTTATTTTTTAGAACATTAATTTCTATTTCCTCTAATTCTTGATTTGGATGTTGAATTGGCTTAGAAATTAATTTATTAAGATTTTTTCCCTTTAATTAACTCTAACCCTAATAATCTATTAGCCTCTGAAGCTTTATTAAAATATTTTCTTACTCAATCTCTTTTTTAGAAGGATATACTTACTTACGTATCCACTATTTATAATATAATAAATTCTTAGGTATGTATATACCTATTAATAAATATTAGTGCAGTCAGTTAACGTCTGTCAGATGTGGAAACAAATTAAAAGATGTTATACGTCTATTTAACGAGCTGCCAAGACGAATAATGTTGATACAACATCACAGGATATGAGAGTCATAAACGTAGGCACGTACTCACGGGTTTATTACGAATAGAATCGGATGCAACTTGATATTGGGACAACACCAAAAGATTAAGTCCATCGACTTACAAAAATGTTAACACGGTACTAACTAACATTCCGTTTTTTACACAATTTACATGTACTTACATGTAAATTGTATAAAAAACGTACGTATATACGTAGTAAAAGTGAGTAGGTATAAAAAAGCTAATGAATTACGTACCTGCCTATTGATTTCTTACACTTACGCTAATTTACGTAGGTACCCTAACATCAGCATTACATCAGAGTTGATAAACCATGAGTGTCAGTTTTCGACCCCCTCCTACGCTAGAAAAAATAAGAAGCATCTGACCCCCAACCTCACTGTGTAATATTTATTACGTCAGTAAAAGACAAAATATATACATATTTGTTATAAGTATTAAAAACTAGTAGTTTAATTTTACAGTTTTAGTGACCAAGAACCTCAACCTCAATCGTATGCAAGAATAAAACATGGCTGATACCGGACCATTTAGGAGGGGCCTAAATTATCTAACGTAATAAATTAATGGCGCCTAATTGAAAAATCAGCAGGAGGTCAAATTAAATTTCCTTTTCAAAATGTATATTTATAAATTATACGTAACTTTCGGAATCTCAGCACGTAAAATACCTACACACAGTACAGTCACATGTACATATTTTACATGATATTTTAACAAATACTGTATAATGTTGTCATCTTGTTCTAAATAGTTATGTTATCGTTGTTTTGTTTATCTTGCATTGAATGGGCCCTATCGTTAGTCCGTATCGCCACAGTGTATTTAGAACCTGATAGATAGATGCCAGTACATATATGGTGATACATTTATGTTGCGTTACTAGCAATAAACGTAATACCAAATTTTTAGTGTCATAATCGGTACATTTCATTTTAGTTCCAAATTTCACCGCGGACCGAGAATCTCTGGGCGTACTGTACAGAGATAAAGTATACTCCTTCTAAAATCTAGTTAGATACAGTCTTGGTAGCTTGCTAACCTTATTTAATTGTTCACACAAATTATACAAAAACCATCACGCTTATGTTTCCGAAAGGTTTGGCAGATATATATTACACTAGTGTAGGTATTCTTAGCTTAGGAACTATGACGAAAATCGGACCAGTTTGCGTTAATGAGAATTTCCTATAACGTAGTAAACAAGTAATAACATTGCGTGACCCATGACTCGAACTCTGGCCTCACGCTTTGTAACTACACTTGCAAAGATTAGCATTTAGGTACCTACATAAGTTCATGGTATGTACAATATTTACTGATTATATGGGTTTTATGCATAAAGGGCTATTTAAAACGTTGCAATAGATATATAGATAATAAGTCTAATCGAATAACTATAATCGAATAACTGTAATTGTTCCTAAAATGGCTAAAGCTACCAGAATTTCCAATTTTGCCGTTTGTTTCAAATAAGTCAATAAATGCCATGCAATATTTTGAACTTTGGTGCGATGCAATGAACAAATGATAAATACGAGTTTAATAATATGATGATGAACAAAACAAACGTTTTACAAATGTGTAGAACAGGCTTATAATTTTACAATCTTCTTCGGTTACTGCAATCTGCAACCTACGTAATACAATATTTTTCTTGCATGGTGCAACCTTCCCAATCTGAACCGAGGCAGCACGGGAACAGAAAATAAGTGGACGATTTTGATGATGAAGATCTTTCTGCAAAACGTATTGAATAAATAAACAACCACAAGCATTAGCCAGATTGTGCCAAAATTACATTTAGGGTGCCTTCACGATAGCGTTGGTCCAGCGTAGGCGTTTGATTAACATACGCCGCATACGTATACGCATACAGACGCCGCGACAAAATTGTTAAGCTGGGGTTATCACTTAAAGATATATTTAAAGATAGCGATCAATGTATTATATCATAATTATTACAGTTATTTAACAATTATTTTTTAGTTTAGATTTTATTAATCAAAGCGATCTTGGTATTAATTCAATTTCGAAATCACCGTAATTTTTTGGTAGCTAGGTATTAACAGTAGGTTCAAAATAGCAGCGGTAATTAAATCTAGATTTTTCCACGCTTTCATCCCAGCGCAGGTAGAATTACGATGTTATGTCAACTCAGCCGATGCGATTGCATGTGAGCAGGTCAACATCGGGTTGTTTATGCAATTGGCACGTAGCAACCGCTGCCGGCTGCATTTATGTCGATACAGACACTTTCTACCTACGACAGCTTCATCTGAGTTTATCTGAGACAGATTTATACAAACATAATATACATAATCTAGTATTACTATACCTAGAATATCTAAATATGTAACTACTTGCGTAATATCAAGTCTCTATATTTTTTCTGTAGATATGATATGTGTGACTAAAATGTATTGCTAGTTACACAGAAACTATTACTAGATTCTCTATTTTATAATAGGTACCTAGATATCTCTTTATTACGACTGTGACTTCTTTCTATCTTTGAGATTGCGCGGGCTATAGGCCCAGAGCCATTTAACACAAAAATCAATAACTTATTTGTCAGAAAGATGGGCTGTCTCATGGCATTGCAATCTGGCGCTTCTATTTTACTTACACTCATGTATTTTAGGGCCATGTTATATAGGTACTGGGGGACTGGGTCGACCGTATCTTGCCATGTATCGGATACAATAAGCTCAAGCTCAACAACACTGCTGAACGTGAGAATTGATTCCAGAACTTCTCTGTGCCCAAAAACACAACAAAAATAATTGTAGTCGTTATTTTATCAAGCGGTATAACACAGCAACACTCATTTCTATCCTCCCAGCGTAGGGCTGCCATCACCTAAATTGCCGACACCGGATAAACACGGCAAAAATCCCGCACATTTGGGCGAAACATGTTTTTTTCCTCAGACACCTCTGAAAAATATTTTTTGCAACAAAAATAAAAATGTATCGCTTATCTATAAAAAAATATAGATATATTCCCACCTGTACACTTTTGTAACTAGGACAAGTCCGGCGAATCCCGGACGGATGGTAGCCCTATCCTAGTGTATCATTAGTATCATTAAAGATGTACGCCAATATATCCTACAGATAAACTTTATCTGTAGGAAAATCTGTGTGATTGTCATTTGTCATTGTGAAAACTTTCTCACACTACCAATTTGAATCACATTTTCTGGTATGTTAATACCTAATGCGGTATTAACATACCAGAAAAATGTATCAGTAAACAATAAATGACCATAAACGTCAACCGACGCGGTTATTTAGTAACATTTATAATTACAATGTGTAATAGTTTTGTTATCACGACCAACAATGGACCGTAGGTATAGGAAGTAGCGTAGCGATGTGGTTCCAAGGTCACCAGTGTAATTAATGGTCTCATACCAGAGTCATTGTAAAGTAAAAAAGGCAAAATTATGAATGAGTACGGCAAACAACAAAGGTATTATTTAATGATAAGTCTTTTAGCGACTTATTTTTAATATGCCTTCTCATGATTTGAATAGTCATTGAAAAAAAAAACTCAAGGAAGTAAGGAGAGGCAGGGAGATAGCGAGACTCTTCGTTCAAATTGAGCTGCCCGACTGGAGAAGTACCTCCACCCTACAAAAGACCGCAGTGAAGCAACAATAGTTGCATTTCTGCGAGTGAGTAAAGTTACCAGAGCTCATTGGGGGAGTGACTATTCTGATAGCATGGAAAAAAGCTGTTTAATATTATGTGCTCGCGTACCTACTTAAGTGTAAATAAATTCATGTGTAGTAGGCATTTATTGTTTATTTGCCTTTTATATTAGAGGGATGATAAATGAACTCTTAAAAATTGTGTTTTGAGAATTCATTGCGAGAAAGTAGTTACCTACTTGGTGGATATGTAATGTCGTGTTACTAATACCCTTTCTAGGTACTGAGTGATGAGCAATATAATTTGCTCAATAAGTAAATGTACTGCATCGTCATCTTGCACCTCCCGATTAAGTGTGTTTGAGTCAGCTTCCAAATTTCCAATCTATTTACATGTATCTTATCTATATGATCTTTAAACTGAAAAGGTGGACACACGCCCTTCTGACCCGCTAAGCATTTATATCTTATATATAAAATTCTCGTGTCACAATGCTCGTTCCCGTACTCCTCCGAAACGGCTTGACCGATTCTCACGAGATTTGATGGAACATGAATTACGTCAAAAATACCCATATTACTATAAAAATCAACAAATAGGTCAACAATTAAGTTGTATTGCTCAACAATGAAGTTTTCCGAAAAGAGTCTTGTCGGTTTCTAGCTCTTTAAGTGCATAGTCTTTCTATTCATAAAATAAATTTGAAAACAAAATTTTAGCTTAATGGTCTGGGTGACCAATAATGATGTATTCAAAGACTGGCCTTGAAAGGCGCAGCTTGCACTTGCAGATCGATTGATAAGCAGCATAAACCCTCAACCTCTAGTCCTTCTAACCATAAAGTATGGGGACCCAGACCGGGACATTTCAAGAAGAAGAAGTAGTACCTTGGCGTATCATTTTGCGGTCATTTTTCAGGTGGGCCTAGTGCTAAGTGATGGAAAAAAGCTCATCCCATATAAATTACCAAAGGGCAATTTCCCACAAGCTTCAACTTTAAAAGGGGGACGACCTTTTAAGATTTTTTAAATCGAAACATTTTGCTTATCGGCCGGGACGCTGGGACACCATGCTTCAAACTGGGGACATGTCCGCACCGGGACGCCTGGCAACTCTACTTTAACGTATTAGAGAAAAATCTGGAATGGACTAGACATAGAATTGTCTTCAAGGATTAATAGACAGAACAAAATTAGCAATCTTCGCTTATCGTGCACAAAAGATGTTAAGTATTTAGGTACTCAGATGGGCACTAGAAAATACATACCTATGTGTAATGCTATTATGTTGCGAAGTGACAATCGTACAAATACAATAATAATATTATTAATACACTCGACATTATCACTAAGTACCTACATAACTGGAGGGCACCCACTTATAGGCAGGTGAGTTTGGAATACAATGAAACACATTCAAGTCGTCATAGATCATTACTTCAGTCATAGCCGTCATAGGTAGGAAATCTGGTTCGTTCAACCAACCATAGACACGTTTTTAGACTATGAGAACACCTGATGAGGAACCTTCAACCTTAAAATTGTGACTGCGACGATCCAGAGCAAACTGTGTCACACCTTTTGATATTTCCCTTATGCCCCAAAACATGCACGAGGGACGATCTCTGTCTGACCACGCCTATCGCCATTGAAGTAGCCTCTTATTGCTTAAACATTGTTTAACCACTGACACGATAAAAAGAACTTTAAAATTGAAGGTAACTAAGCTTCTGCAACAATATTTGCTTAGATCCATTAGGTGACTGATGAACTTATTGAATTGAGGATTGCGATCAGAATATTGAACTGCTTCGTTGGTCTAGAAGCCGACTTGTAAGAGGTCTTGGGTTGGATTCGCAGGTCAAACAAAGTATTATTGGGTTCTTCTATGTAATTCTCAGTAGCAGCTCGGAGTTTGGATTCCAGTCTGGTTGATGGCAATGGGCTCGCCCCCTGTTACAAGGGACTGAGAACATACCGGCGAAATGTTGGTGTACCTTAACTTTCGGGACTTCGGGGATAACGGGCGTGATAGTATGTTATGTATATATATATGTATATGTTATGCTATGTATTATCGAAATGCTTCGTGCTATATTAAAGGGTTTTTTCATCGACATATATTTAAAATGACTTCTTGAGAATAGGGAAGTGAATAAAATCAACAGGTATTATGTCAATTTGGTCGATCTAATAACTAAACTAAATGATAACTCTGTTCTGTGGTTATTGCAATCAGTCGACGAATAGGAAAGAAATAACGTATAATTATAATAATATTATATTAGGTATTATTACATAGTACTTCCCTGTAGTAATCATTTAAAATGTCTCATCTATACATTAATGTTTTGCTTAAATGATGGGTAATCAGGGAAAATGTTCAAAATTGCAGCTATTGCGCTAAATTATGATTATTATGTTACTAAACAGTATTTTCAAGGGTTACAATGTGATATGAATGTACCAATTTTTTTAAATATTTTGGTTCTGAATTGTCTGATTAAAAACATTTGACGTCCCGATTAGCGAAGTGGTATTAAAGTCTGCCTTCTGTGGTTGGGGTCCTGTAGGGTTCCAATCCCGGTAGGGTCAAATGTTTGTACGGTGAGCATGATCATTTCACCTGAGGCATGAATTTATCTAAATTATTTCAGGAAGAATTATTTCATATTAAAAAGAACAGATATCTATGTTAATTGTGTATCAACTAGGCTCTGGCCGACACAAAATTAATTGCTTAGCTCGGAACTAGATGGCGCGGCGTGCGTCATAATGTAAATGTGTTTTAATGACATTATTATAAATGCTCACGAGGTGTTAATGTTTTAGAAATTTTTGAATGTTCATTTGAGACTTGAGGTAGGCAAAGTTGCGGGTTCAGCAGCTGGTATTATTTATGTGAACTTATAAGTTTAGTTTTGAAATATGACCTTCATGTACTAGTGAAATAAAACTTATTTTTTATTGTACGGATTTTGCCGCAGTTTATTGTTATTATTTTAATCTCAAAGATTCTTTGCATCGTCATCTGATGCTACAATATACCGCGATCAAAATCATAAAAATGTTATATAGTTTTATATCAATGTCTAATATTTGCATACCTAAGTGTAAAAACACTGTACCTACTTCTCATAATGTAGATATAGTAAAGCATATATTCTACAGCATGTACTATTCAAGATGCTATAGTGAAGGATCTACAGACTCTATAGACTGTAAGATTGTAGTCGAACAAAGGCGAGTCCCTCGTTTGTTCTAGCCAGGTAAACGAACACTTCCCGGAACTTCGGAGTGCGCCGGCGCAGGCAAACATCACGACCGACACAAACACGACGATGGCCAAGTGAAATATTTCACACGTATCCACTCCCTTCAGACAAATCTATTATGTATTTATTTCCCCTTTTATTCTTAAACTTAAATGGCATTGAAGGCGACAAAGACAGGTAAGGTTGGAAGTTTTAATGAATGTCGAAAATTTATGAGGTAGGCAGGTAGTAATTGATCTGTCATTGTTAGGTAATTATGTAATTAATCAATCCCATTAACATAATAAACGTGAAAGTTGGTATGGAATTATGGATACATAGTTGGTACCTATGTGTGGATGTTTGTTACTCTTTCACGCAAAAACCTCTTATGAAATTTGGCATTCAGATAGTGTATGACCCCAATTACGCTACTTTTTTCTATACATCATGCGGGCAAATTCACGGGTGGAAGCTTTATTAACTATAAGAAATAATAATAATTGATGAAAATTATTTTCTTTTGTGGTTTTTATCAAAATACTTACATGTAATTATCATCTACTTACTGCAACATACCTGTTGAAATTTAAAATACCACGTGATTGTATTTATGTAAATAAATAAAGACATTCTTACTAAACATAGTGTTAATTCAAGTTTTTTGACAATTATGTAGTTATAATAATATTGTGAAATTCAAGTTTACTTATTTTATAAACCAATGTCAAATATTTTATCTGCATGTTATCATAATTATTGTAGTATGCTATTGTAATATACCTAGTGCCTATTAAGCAGAATATAATGGACTTTATCAACATCGGTTGCTCTAGACATAACCTATAATTTAATATGGAAATTATGACACAGCTCCATCTAGTTCCTAGCTAAGCACGAGTATGTGTTGCGAATGCTAGTTTATACACTACATCGTTTTTGTAAATACATACACATTATACATCGCTATTAAATAGTGTACCTACCTTGTCAAAATTTAAAAACTTAACTTAAGCCAACTTTTTTTTATTATTTTTTCAATTTGACAGTAAATTAAACTGTAACTTACTACATGACCCTCAGCTTCCTTCTGTAAAAACGAAGCAACGTAATACACATTGTGGCATTGATGATGCAGTCACACAATCATTAAAATCATTATGTTGGTACTACACCAACCTAATATTTTATAACAATACGTCACTATTGCTACGTAGTTGTCAGTTAGAGGCGTTGTTCCCATTGATTCTTATAATTGTAGTACCTACGTCACTAGTTTGATAAGCTTCATTGTAGAATTTTTATGTAATAGTGTGGGTATTTATCACATGGTCAAACGGTGAAGGAAAACATCGTGAGGAAACCTGCATGCTTGAGAGATTTTCTCGATGGCATGTAATGTCTGCCAACCTGCAGTGGTGCAAAACGTGGTGGACCATAGCCTAATCCCTCTCAAATGAGAGGAGACCCGTGCCCAGCAGTGGGACAATAATGAGTTGATGATGAATGTGGGTATTTATTCGTATAGAAATACAATCAGAACACAGAAGATCTATATTAATGAAGTCAAGGAGCGTTTGCAATATTGATTTCAGTGATAGATGTTAAAATGCTATTCTGATTATAGATCACAGCTGCAAGCAGTCGCCGCGTCCCCTAGGGTAGAATAAAAACACAATAACAAATGTACCTTTGTCGTAACTCAGCTTTCTACACTCAAAAGGTTGGATAAGTATCAATTTGTGAACTTATTATGATGTTTTTAATAGTTTTGTTAATAAGGTAAATCTACGGTTTACTGCAAGCTTTTTATTTGTCTTGAAATATAAGCTGATATAAAAAAACTTCCAATCCGAATAATTGAGTGTAACCAATCTTTATGATAATATGTACTTGCATCACAAATCTGTGGCCGTGCTGAAGACTGAAATTGTTTCGATTGAAATACTTCAATATAATATAGAATACAAACAAGGAATCTTCCTAGTTCGTTAATTTCACAGATTTAGTTAAAAGCTATTCTTTGGAAAAATAATTACCTTTTATCTTACGAGTATAGCGCCATCTATACTGATACTACTAGTTAGTAAGTTATTTCATGCTACCACAAGATGGCGCTACGGTTGCTCAGTAGTGATGAATCGTGTTGCATGCTTTGTGTCGAGTCGAGGCTTGCAGAACAAAGCCGTTTGTTATCTTTGTGAAGATTATGTACTTGAATATTAGTGAGTAACGAGGTTTCCTTATCGAAATAATACAAAACTTATGTGGCAGTAAATATATTCAGAAAATATCAACCATGATCGTGGGTATTTATCGATTTTATCAATGTAAAAAAGTTTAAAATCAGTACGAATTACATAAGTATATGTATAATATTGTCGACTTTCATTTTGTAAACTTAGCTTTTTATCTTATAATTAATAGTTCAGTTACGTTTTATTACAGTTTAGCTTTATTATTGCTTTATACAATATCGTATCGTGTAGCCGTCCACACGTTCTATTTCGTACACGCTAGTCACTTAATTTAGATTAATAATAATTACATATCACAATGAGACGCTCCTTCAACATGATACACTCGCACACAAATAATACAAAATACAAAAACGAAGGCACGAGATCTAACTACATCTACGACTACTAGTATAAACATGCTCCAATAACGTTACGCTAAATGCACGCGCGCCGTATGCGTATGCGGCGCGACTCAGTCGAAGTGTTGCGCTTGGAAGAGTCATATCACCTATTTAAATTTCGGTAGCGTTAAAGTGTTTCAAAGCGGTTCTGGAATACAACGAGTGCGGCTCGGCGGAGGTCGTTCCCCGCACCGGCCATGGGTAATGGAATGTCGGCGTGCAGCCGCTCCCGGCTTTCTTTGTGCGCGGCGCGCCCCGCCCGGTCCGCGGCGCGGGCGCAGCGCGGCGCGGCAGGTAGCGCGCCCGCCACGCGGACCGGACCTTCTAGCACTGTTAACACGTCACACGGACGACCCAAAGTCCACTAGCCGCTTCACACGCCCCGACAGACTACACATGACTGTCCTTCCCTTCGAACTTCTCGGCCAACTCGCCCATCAACTCTTTGTAGATCAGAGGATCGATGTTCTTCCCGAGCTGGTAGAGCACGAACCAGTCGCCGATCTGCAACTCGCGCGCTACCGTCTCCACCTGTGCCTGCGGGGCGAGGCGGCTGCGGGCGCGGAGCAGGTACAGGCGCACGCGCGGGCCTGCCACCACTGCCATGCGGTAGATCAGAGAAATACCACTCAGGATCGATAGAATCATAAACCAGAACCACAGGAATACGTAGATCTTCTCGTTGACGATGTTCAGTGGCAGCACGCACAGGCCGTCGAACTTCTGCACGGTACCCGACGGACCATATTTGTGGAAGGTACACTTGGTCACTTTAGGAAACACTCTAGCCATTGGGTCGACGCGCTCTTCTGGCTCCATCTCAGTGAAGCTCACGACGTCGCTTCCGTATGTAGAGAACTCGCCGTCCAGGAAGAAGTCCATGAAGAAGATCTGGCCGACTACGTTGATGAAGTTCAACACTTCACAGATGAAGAAGCGGAATGCATAGAAGTTTTGTGTGTGGAGATTTGTGTGGAAGTAGTCGACAAGCAATTTCTTGCGACTATCCTTGCATTCATCTCCCACTACGGGGCAATTGAGGTCGAGCACTAACATCTTGATGCGGCCTCCCTCCCATGTTTTCCACAGGTATCGCGGCACATAGAACAAAATAGCTTGGAAGAACAACACAAAACACACCCACTGGTAGTACTTGTGGTACTTCACCTCGTCCTGGCCGTCGACGTGCGAGGCCACGCCGGCCTGCACCACATCCTTGCCCACGCGTCCCACCAGGCGGTTAGGGATAGTGAAAGTCGAGTAGATCCAGCAGTACGTGTCCATGACGGCGAGCGGGATTTCATCCACAATACAGTCAATAGGGTCGCCGATGTATTGCCGCGACGTGACGAGCAGCGAGAACGCAATCAGGATGATCACGGTGGCTTTGTAATGTAGACGGAACACATTGTTGTCGATGCACACAGAGTCTAGCTTGAGGAGCCCCTTCACGGAGCCGAATACGTCAAACATGGCGGTCGTCTAGCCGCGAGCGCGCGGCGCGTCGTACGCGATCGGAAGAGACAGGGCGTGCGCTTCGCCCTCGCGTCGAGTGCGGAATGCTACTCGGTGGGGCGCACCGGCGGTCGAGGAGGGCGCAGGCCTGCGGGGCCGGCGTGGGGTGGGGAGTGAGGGGGGCCCCTGTCCCCGCCTTGCCCTACCGCGCGTCGCAGTCTCGGAGCAACGAACCACACAGCACTGACCTTATTTCTACCTCTCCGTAGCGTCATGAAGTAGCAATGACGCCGTACCCAGAGGCTATGCGTCTCAGAGTTGTCAGCAAGTGATAATGCTCACGGTGCGCCGCCGTAATGCCACTTAATGGAATACTTGTCTATAGATTGCATCACACGGCTTAGGAGAGCATGTCCGTGTTATGGTAATTAAGTGCCTATGCATCGTAACGGTAAAGGGCAACACGAACATGATCAACCTGCTCGCTAACTCCGGTGCAGCCAGTTCAGTTCATATTACGGTTTTTTACTTAACTATGACTTATTTCCTTTAATCAAAGATTGAAGAAGTCGTGATAATCGTCAATAATGTTATTGGCAACACGAGCGCAGGGCGTAGGTGGAAGTGGACACTTGGCCGAGTAACGATGATATGTCGGTCAGAGGCTAAAGTTCAGGTGTAGTTAATCTTATCATAGTGTTGTATTACTTTAAACTATGTAATATATGTAGCTTAAAATCATTGTTCTACTCACATTGACACAAAGTGGTTCCCCTTCTGCTTTGCAACAAGAGTCAAGATATACAGCTGTCGATATTGCACTAAGTTGAGAAACTTGTTAGGGTGATGCAATACAGTTTGGGGTATGAAATCATTTATTTCTAATAATGAGAGAAGGTTAGCAGGTAGACAATTTTTGTATAATTAATAAAAGAAAGTTAATAGGGTGACTTTATGGCTCTTATAATTACGAGAAAGGTAGACGTAGTAAGACTAATCAAAGTAACAAAGTTCTTGCTAAAGAAAGTTACACAATAACACCGAAATACCCGATAACCACCTAAATATGAGGGAATTTCCCACAATTCATTGGTCAGCGGCAGAGTATGATTTGAATAAGGATTCAAATTGTTATTTTGGCCCTTTACCTGCTGAGACATTTTGTTGACGAGCGAACGTGCTACCACGCACGCGTTTTTAGTTATGACTAATTTTCTTGTAAAAGCGGGTAACCGTTATTTTATCAAGTCAAAACAGATACAATTTTTCTAGTTCTAGTTTTGCTGGTCCATTTGGTTTTACCGCTTATAGGTAAATGCTATGTGATCTTGTCCATGTCTTTGATAACTTAAAAAAATCGTTCTAATAAGTCAACTCGAATTTTATTTCCATTGGATTGTACGTAAGTCAATCTTTAATAGTATAATGCTATCTGTGATCCTAATTATTCTTTTTTTTATTTAATCTGTTTGATAAACAGATTATTCAAGAAATAGACTTTTTGGCGGGAAAGTGATGCGTCATGTTCAGCAGCTTTGTTTTATTTTCTAAAATTTGGGTTTTGATAAACTTTAATGTATAATAATGGTGGATTATTAACCGTTAAGTGTTTGCAAACGTGCATGAGTGTTGGCAAATGAAACAAAACAGTGTAACGTGACTTTCAAATTCTCCCAAGAAGTCCGCCGTTTCAGTAAAGAACCACATATTTACTGAAACTAGGAAAAAAACAATCATCTATCACCCTTCATAAACCATTAATTCACCCTATCATCAACCATTATCATGAATCATCCAGTCATCCATCATAAATAAAATAAAAGAATTCAAGAAATAATTTGATAATTTCTGGTGTGCAGTTTTTGACAGATAATATAAAATAATCTGTCAAAAATACTGTATTGCATAATATCTGTAGATTGTAGTCTTATCTGCAAATAAACCGGAATAATAATAATAAATTGCATAAGTCGGATCTTATGACATCGTCCCACGTAAAACACGGTCTCAACAAGCACAATATTATGTCTGATTATTTAACAGTCACGTAGGTATTGTGAGTTAACGTTTTGTTATGATGATATTTTCTTAATTTCCGTAACATGTTCACAGATTATTATATCTTTAGTACATCTTTGTTGTGAATAAGCATAAATATTAGTTACAAAACAGACGATTCACATAAACAATAAATTAAATTAAATCGTAGTAGGTGCATACAACTAAATTTGGTATTTTTTTAAATTATTTGCAGTATTTTTTTACCTACTGAGAAAGAAGAATTCTTCCCAGTAAAAAAACTAGAAAAAAAACCATGAAGATGCGTCATAATATTTAATGATATTTAGAGTAGGTAGGTTTTGCAAGTTATACAGACAATTTACTTAATTGTCCTATGATCATTAACTAAAATGCTCTAAACTAAAAGCAATCTGCATATACATTTTCACTAATTAATTAATCCCGTCTTTAAGTGGAAGATTAATAGATGTCCAAATACAAATAAACTTTTATATAAAAGCCATAACACAAGCGAATTTTTATGTTTTATAAGCTTAGTAGTACAGTAGACAGCCTGGCAGACCGAGTTACTTCCGCTGTGATAAAATTAGTGTAGAATTAATTAAAAGCAAAAGTGTTATCTTATTTACATAACATATTATTATGTTTTGTTACTAATTAATTTGTATATTAATTTGACAAAATAAACACACAACACACAAACATCACGCCTGTCCTCCCCGAAGGGTTAGGCAGAGGTGTACTAATGTACACTCACGTTTCGCCGGTACGTTTTAAGTAGGTACCATATATTACGGGGCGAGCCTATTGCCATTAATCGGGCTCGAATCCAGAGTCCGAGCTGCTACTGAGATTTTTATAGAAAAACCCAGTTACACTGCTTGACCTGGGAATCGAACCCAAGACCTCTTGACAGTGTCGGATTTATATTTTTTATGAGTGTAGGCCACTTTATATCTGCCGCCCCATATGAGTGGAGGCACTAAACACTAAAGTTAAATTCCTATGAAATCTGCCGCCCCTAGGACGCTGCCGCCCCTAGGCCGCGGCCTATACGGCCTATTGACAAATCCAGGACTGCCTCTTGATCAACAGTTACACTTTACGACCATTATCCCAACGAAGCAGTTAAGATGATAAATTAATAAGAATGTTTACAGAACGAACACTACAATGAGTTTTGGCATCTCTCTGCTTATCCGATGGGGAAAAGCCGTGAGTATATAAGTACTCAAATAACAATGATACATCTCCTTGAGCTTCAAGTGTTGTTATATTATCGCGGTACGTGGATACATCGTGCAATATCCACGAATTTAGATATTGCTGATATCCACAAGCGATAAGATAGAATTTCTTGCGAAGTAAAACATATATTTTCGCCAGAAGAATAAAACGACACAAATATTTAAGTAGGTTATATTTATGAAAATGTTGTATCTCTATCCCGCTGTGATACTCAAATAGCCGCCACTAAATATCACCATATTATAAACACTTATAACAAGTTTTTTTTTAACTTACACCACATTTTCTCACAATATATCTAATCGAGAATGACGTCGGAATCATTGCCTTTTTAGTCTCGATATTTTTGTAAAGCTATTTTTTTTTTCTGGTCCTTATGACACAGCGCCATCTAGTTCCGAGCTAAGCAACGAGGCTTGTGTTACGGATACTAGTTGGTTGATATACAACATATATGCTTTATTTTTTTTGTAAATACATACATATTATATATAGAATATCCGAGTCATGGATGGACTCGGATACAAATGTTTATGCTCATCACACAAACATTTGTCCTTACCGGGATTCGAACCCGGGACCCTTAGCACAGCAGGCAGTGTTAACTACCGCTGGACTAATTGGGTCGTCGAGACGCGAGGTCGTCAGAACACTATGCGAGGTTATAGTAGGAATAGGTTATAGTATAGGTTAATAATATTATTTAATATACCAACTATATTTTCCGATGCTGGAAATCTTTGAGTACCTACCTATATTTTGTTCGGTTTTAAGTAATTTCAAGTCATCACAATTTTAACTCTAACTTTTCTGCATGCAACTACTAACATTCGTGACAATTATTTTCCCCCCACAAATTCATTGTAAAATGATGCGAACTGATAGCGATTCTAATAAAACCACGAAAAAGATTTCTGTTCCGTGAATAAAACATTGAACCACTTAATGAGACAAGACTTGATGATTAATAAATATTGGTTTGTGGTTGTAAAACTGTAATATCGAATTCATGGAACCACTTTCTTCGTGAAATAGATATAAATTTCGATATATTTAAACCTATTACGATTAGTAATATCAGAAATCGCCGTACTATGGAATATAATATATTGTGTCAATTATAATAGATTTTTGGAGTAAAATTGGTGGTAATTTATGTGCAAAACTAGATGTAGGTACATATTATAATGATTTATATTACCAATTAGCTAGACATGTCCAATCCGTAATAAATTAGACTAAAAAGTCTCCAATTAAAATGACACGTTGTTTAATAGTCTAAGACAAAGTTGTTAGACAATTCTTTAAGTTTATACCTTATGAATAATGTAGCTAATAGTATGCTAGTTGTTATGATTTTCCTTTTAGAGATAAGAATAATTTTCGCATGAACACACAACATGTTGCCGATGGTGCCTTTGTAATCCATGCCACGTGTAAAAATAAGCTATCTTATTACGTTTAAAGTCCGATTTGTCCAATGTTAGTTGATCTGCAGTGGGTTTGACGTATTGTTGACGTTTTGCCTTTAATAACTGCCCTGCTACCAAAGGTCAATATATATTGGTTAATATTTTATTTTGTTGATCAGCATTTATCGTCCTTTGCTTAGCAATGAGCTCACCACATGTAAGCGTTGCAGGAATGGCAACTAATGTATAATATTGATTAAAATATGTGTAAGTGTATTTTAAATAGTATATTATTGATTACTCACACTTTTCGCGGCGTTTACCGTAGTAAATCGATATCGTTTTGTGGTGTATCGATTCTTTACAGAATCTGGTTCACAGGCAAATCGCTATTAAATAATATCAATATAGCTTAGCCGCGATGCCTATTTATTTACCTTGTATGTTATATCATCATAAAAATGCTTATAATGATATAACTTACCATCCCGCAGAAAGCTCCAGATTTTGCCACAGAATAAAAAACAAAAAACTGGAGCAAAAAATTGGAGCAAGTTAAGCATAAAGGTCCTAAGTTAAACTTGCATGTATATTTTCATTGAAGTTAATAAATGAAAATATAACCATAATAGACGCCTGCACAAGGAATAATCTACACACTTTATCATATACGCTAAATTATAAAAAATATATGACTCGATCTCTACTATAAGTACTCTTGATAAGAATAAACAATTAATTTAATAAAAATATTGAAACCATTTTTATGAAAGAGAAATTAAATAATTAATTCATTAGCATACCATAATAAGACATGAAATGATATGGTATACCACAACGACTGAAATGGTATTGAAATTGGCGCCACTATATTTTATTCTATATTATAATATAAATGAAAATCTACTGCCTCGTTGGTATAGGCGTCGTACAGCGCGACTGCCAAGCAAGAGGTCCTGGGTTCGATCTGTCTCTTGAGTAGCTTGTCGAAACGTACGGTAATGGTAATGGTTTCTGGTAACGGTGGTAAGGTAATAATGGTGTGGTAATGGTTTTGAAGGAGGAACGGTAAGGTAAGTGATTCGTGTATACTGTGTCACTACAATCTATTATCAATAACGATTCTTCATGTTCGAAGTTAATAAACAGATAATTCTGGAAGCCGTACGCCTACCTCCAAGATTGGACTATCATTTGTACTCCATCGAGATAGCATCATTTGCATGTATGTTGATAAAGTCATATGATTGTCCAAATAGTGATAACATTACAAGGTCGAGGTTTGTCAGACTAGTATTCAAAAACAGCTTTAAGCTTCTCTTTATTTGGTTTATCTGCGAAATTGTAAAGATCGTAAGTTTGTTAGAAGTTTAGGTAGATTATAAAATTGACATTGATAATATACAATATTACATCGTTTTTAGTCGTACCTACTAGTGATAGGCTAGTTTTTGTTTCAATCTATATTCATCATATTTTTTTCTATTGTAAACCAACGAGTTTATGTATAGATACTGGTCAACTTAAATACCATAGCTATCATGTTATGAGATTCATATTAAATAGAATGAAGAAGTTGTATAGTGGTTTAATAAGGAGCGTTATACGATCTTATAGAAAGCCTTGCGGTGGCCATGCTCTCAAATTGGACTAGCTCGCCAATAAACGCCTTGACCCAGTCACAACGTAAGCGTAATAAAGTAACACAAGTAAGTTTTTGCAGATATCTGCTTAACGCAGCTTATATCATGATTATACTATAAAACAAATAAATAAATAAATATTCAGGGACATTTTACACAGCACCATCTAGTCCCAAACTAAGCAGAGCTTGTACTATGGGTACTAGACAATGGATATAATACTTATATACTTTTTTTTTGTAAATACTTACTTATAATACATAGGAAACACCCAGACGAACACAAACACTTATAGTCATCACATAAATATTTGTGTCCCGTGGGAATCGAACCCACGACCTCGTGATCAGCAGTCCGGTACTCAAACCACTAGACCACATAGGTCGTCGCTATTGATGATAAGTATATTCGACGACCTGATTATCGCAGCGAATATGCATTCTGTGGGTCACTATGGGCCCCTCACCCGCAGTGACCCACATACTCTTTGAATTCCGGTACGGGTAAATGTTTTATGTGATGAGTCTGGGCATTTGTGCCTGATTCATGCATGACAGTGTATCTGTTATCGGCAATCTGTATAATTCAGGTATTCTATACAATACCTAGGCAATGTATGAAATATTATACCGGATTATACAGATTGCCGGTAATAGATCAACTATCTACTTATTATCTGTAACACAAGCCTGGTCGGAACTCGATGGCGTTGTGTCATAATGGCCGGATGTATTTATTTATTTATATTTTGACAAGGCTTTCTTAGTCAGGGTTACGTGGTGACTACGTTCATCAGCCTCCAGTTCTTATGATAGGGCCAGGGTGGGTTTTTAGTCGGCACGGGTCTGATATATCCCGCCATGCAGAGGATGGTTTATAAAAAGGGTACCATGTCAAGGCTTTTTTAGGGTTCCGTAACCAAATAGCAAAAAATGGAACCCTTATGGATTCGTCATGTCTGTCTGTCCGTCCGTATGCCACCGACTGTTGTTTACCTAGTCAATGGTGCGGAACCCTTTGTGCGCGAGTCCTATTCGCACTTGGCCGGTTTTTAAAATAATATACCTTTAAAGAATATAGATCTTCTACTGTTTCCAGCCTTTTTTTTCACTACAAAAAAAGTACGTAAGTACCTAGTAAACCTCTTTGTTCTATGTAGATGGATAAACCGATCACTTGATCGTGATAATTCTTAGATATATTTATTTTTTATAATTTGTCTACCGTTTAAACATCATCGGGGTCTAGGCATTTTTATTTATTTAATCAAGAACAATTTATATTGTGTTTGACATAATTATGTAACATGCATGCATATATAAATTTACTTACTACTTACTACGTTAAACAAAAAAATTAGAAAAGGAGTAACAATCATAAATGACCAAATTCTAGATTATATTAATAAAATTATAAGCAAGTTGATATTCAGATTAATATAATAACAATTATAGTTCATCAATGGAGTACAGGCATCTATTCAATAGGAAACGTTTAAGTTTTATAATGAACGAGCTTGTCCCTATTATGCTTTTTAAGTCAACTGGCAGCTTGTTATATATTTGTACGGCTTGATACTGACGACTATGTTTGACAATATTTAGTTTTATTCAAGTTTAACGGATTTTTAAAGTGTAGGAGATTACAGACTTTCGACTATATCGAGGTCCAGTCTCGATGTAGGTAGTAAATGTGGTGATCAATCCAGATACTGACCTGCAAAGACGCAGCGTTACCTTACATCTTTATTAACCATCCAACCATGATTTTTACATACCCAAGAGTCCCTCGATTTACGTTTAAATGAATACCTAATATATGCACAATGATAAACAACATGTAAATAGTATTATTCATGTTTCCTGTAAAACTAATGATAAAAATACCCAAACAATAGCATGACTCCGAGGAAACTGTGAAATACGTACCAAATATCCAAATGTATAAATAATTTAAATAAGGTAAATAAATGTATATATGTATCTACGTAGGTAACGGTGGCTAACACATCAAACTACCACAATCTGACAAATTTCTCTGATAGATTTTCAACTTTATGGCAAACCAATAAGGTCAACTACTGTCAAATTTTGGGTCAAAGGGAAAATTATATTAGATAGGTTCACCTGCTGGCGACTGTACATATAAGGCAAAAATTTCAGTAGCCCCATGCATCATACCTTCCTGTTGCACGATGACAATGTATGACTCAGCAGCCTGTGGTTAGAATTCCAAAGATCTCGGGGCTACGTGAGCCTCAGAAGACAACAAATACCTACCTATAATGGTTATAACATTTATTTAACATTTATAATAATTTCACATAAGCATACTATTAATAGAATAAACAATATTAAACAACAAATCTCAAAGTCAAATGTCCTACTTTAATTAGACTAATGTACTCGTATATCCTACTAATATTATAAACGCGAAAGTTTGTAAGTCTGAATGGATGGATGTTTGTTACTCTTTCACGCAAAAACCGCTTAACAGATTCGAATGGACACATAAGCTACTTTTTATCTATATACCATGCGGGCAAAGCCGTGGGAGGCAGCTAGTATCCAATAAAATCTCTTGTCTTATCGAACTCCTCCAAAACGTCGGGACTGTTTTGTTATGTTTTTTTTTGTGTAGGACCAATATTTGTGTCTAAGAATAGGTCGTAAAGTTCATCCTCATCTCCCAACCGCCACCACGCATTTTTTAAACGCGATTTTAGTAATTTTATGTGGCAGAAACTACTTATACCAGATCAGATAGTTTGTGCATTTTGAGTTGGTATATATAAACTTTACATACAGAAACTACAGAATGCCACGCGGTACGGTCCCTGCATACCACTTTTGCCTCGTCCACATTCATACATCTCGTCATGCTAACTTTAAAAGCTCTATAAGATGTGTTCTTACCTACTGGAGCTCAAATTTTGACACAGTAAATTGTTATCACAGTGTATGTACTACAGAAAAGCGCGGTAGGGTTAAGCTAGTAGATACCTATTACAAATTAAATTAGTCACGCTCAGAATGTTCTGGATGACCATAATAAAAGGGTATTAAAATATTAAGGGTCTTAATTAATATAAACTAACATTTTGGGCCCCAGACATTTATCACTAAGGTAAATGTATTGTTAACTCATAAAAGGCAGGTTGGGACTTGTTTAAATAAAACACAGGTAGGTAGGTATAACATTATAAAGAAAGAAAGAAAAACAATATTCACGATCCTAATTAATACCGCTGTTCATCATCAACCCAATGATTGTCTCACTGCTGGGCACGGGTCTCCTCTCACTTGAGGGTGATTAGGCTATAGTCCACCAAGCCATCGAGAGAAACTCAGACATGCAGGTTTCATCACATTGCCTTCCTTCACCGTTTGAGCCTGAGATAAAATACGCACGGAACTCCGAAAAGCCAGCGGTGCGTGCCTTGTGTTAGAACACGGAACCTTTGACTTTACAGTCCACAGGTCACAATACTAGGAAAAATCGTCGAGATAATGAAACCCATCATGTCCCAGAGGAATTATATAAACTGTCTAGGAAGTTGCAACGAAGTTAATCAGAAAATTAAAAAAAAGCGTAGGAAACATTAAGTACGGGTATATCATTGTTACCATTTACCAATTAATGTCTCCAGTTAGTTAACTACATATTCGCTTATATACTGCTTGTGTAATATTGCTTGTACTAACTACATTAGAAGAGATATGGTGGTTAGTGTACGAGAATTTGTGTTTAAACCTCCATGACACAAGAGACAATTTTAAGGTGAACTTTTTAAAATAAGAGGACGTGGTAACAAGACAGACAGCTTTGAGTTTCTGGCTATTTTTAGTCGGCTCTCGGTCCAAACTCGTTCCCATATCTATACCTCGAGCTGTTAGTACCGCATTAGCATGCGCACCGGTACCTCGGCCGCTTTTTACCGACAACACAAAGAAATGTCACCTCTTTGAATGTTAAGTGCATATTCGTAAAAAAACGCTTTTTCTACGTGCGCATCATGCGCAAGCGCGGCGCGAAACTGTTCTAGACTGGACTAACAATTGTTTTGTCCATGATTATGGCTGTATTAACCTATTTGATGCCTTTAAAGTCAGTCATATTAAAAGTATGCATATTTTATTCGTTGTTGATTCCTAGGTATTTGTCTGTTCTCTTGCTTTTAATTGTCATTGCGATATAACATTTGTATTAATTTTTATAGTGTAATATAATATGTATTTACGTCACCACATACTTTGTAATATTTTTTGGCGATACCGAAAGTATCGATATAATTTATTTAATTAGTATAATATACCCATATTATCACAAACATGTGTATTAAAAACAAAGTAATATCGAATTATCGCTATATTAATTAAGGATTGCACCATGCGCCAATTAACAAACTTTACTAAAAAGCAATACAATAATGTACCCATGTAATGTATGTAATCATAACAATATAAAACATAATAGAAAATGTACAGGCTATGTAATATATGTATGTAAACATACTTCACGATTCGGGAAAGTTGTAACTGTAAGATTATAAATCTTGCATGAAAATAGTAGTGTATTCCCGTTCGTCCCCTAGACTTCGTCCCCCGAGGGGGACGAACGGGAATTTACAAAAATAATATTTAATTTGTTCCCGATCGTCCCAATCCTAATTCAAGAGAGGACGAATGGGAATATGTTCTTCGATTAGTGCCATTCGTCCCACTAAAAAGATTTGTGCAGAAGCCTACAGCTTATCAAATAAATGACTGTACTACGTATTTAATACTTTAACTGTAAATCCCCTTTTTTCAATCAAAATATTCGAAATTACAACCAAAAATACTGAATTGCACACTAAATTTGAACCGAATCGGTCCAATTCATAATTATTGGTTTAGGTTAGGTTAGAACTGTGACCACAACGCACGAGCCGAGCGAGCGAAGCGAGCGTGCCGCGGCAGCGGCCGGCGAAGTGCCAGAACCGAATCAGTCCTATTCATAATTATTTGTTTAGGTTAGAACTGTGAAAAAGAATTAATAAATTATTCCCATTCGTCCCCCCAAAAAATTTTGAGGGACCATCGGGAAAATAAATAACGAATTCCCGTTCGTCCCCCTCGGGGGACGAAGTCTAGGGGACGAACGGGAATACACGAAAATAGTGACATGCATTTTTAAATCAATAATCTTTAAAAACCTTCAAAAACAGAAGCAACGTACTGCGAGCTTGTTATTTACGAGAAAAGCAATTGTTTATCTCAGAAACCTGCCATTACGACTTAGAATTGTTTAAAACAGGCATTAAGTTGTCGTGTGTGATATTTTATCTAGACCTCATAAATTCTTGTTGGCAATACACCTAGTTAATCCATATTTATATTGCTTTTATCTCTAAGACCGTTTTTGGTTATTACTCGTGTGATGTTAGGCCGCCGATTTGATAAATATGTTATTGAAGGAAATATATTTCAGTATCTTGCGGATTGAAGGACAATAGAATTCTGTAATTGTGTCATAGGTGATAATATCAACGGATTTCTAAGGGTTTCCATCTCCCATGGCCCACATGGCAGTCACTTAACTGACGCCGGACTCAAGTGGGTAGATGCAAATCAGATGTGAACAGGTCTACATCGACGGAACAAGGACGGTCTGTCAATGTAGTATTAGCTCCCAAACCATATCGCGTCTACTTTCGTGCTCTTCGTGCTCCAACACCTGCACTTCGAGAGACCTTTGGTCTTCCATTGAAAATGCTGTAAATGTAGTAATATTCTGGTGTAGTCAGATTTAATGGACAGTAAATTTGACAAAGAACGGTTTTCGGGTAAAAAAGTGGGTACATTTTTACCTTTTGATTGACGGTATTCAAATACCTATATACTGGATATTAGATCTCCTACACAAGCTCACCACTGACTAAGACAATTACGCATTGCGTTGTTTGTAAATACCTCCATTTATTTACCTTATTTGTTCATTAATATTTACCTACTAATATTGAAAAACCCCCTTGCGTGATCTAAATTCATGCAATTACTTTATCCTCAACTGCGAAAATCAAACGCGCAAACTACGTTAATAGTCTAGACAAACGAGACTGTGGTTTATGTATTTTTTAATTAAATACTCTTCATTTTCTTGCAATGTCTTCCTCTGAGCTAGGATTGCCAGATTTTTCGTAGCACGAGGATGGCAAAGAAGGTTACAGCTCGTAGGGTGGTAAGCGGCCTGTGGACGTTTACAACAATCGCGCACTGCCAACCTTTTTAAATCATTTAAGGTTTCTGAAAAAAAGGGGAGTTACTAAACTGACAGCAATCGGAACGAGCTTTGGCATTCGCAGAAGCACTACTTCTGTTGTTCGTGGTTTTCTGTACTTACCCGGTCGAGCAGCTGAATTTGAGCTAGATATCTGGCTATGCCCTTACTCTATAAAAACTACAAATTAAGTTAAACCCTGCCCAACCGCTCCGCGAACAAATCTGGGACGAAGTCAGGAGTATTGTTTCTAGTTTTCTTTTTTCCTAAAAATTTATGCAGGTCATCTAGGTATTCAATCATGTGGTTTTTCATCCTATTACCCAGTCATAAAAAATATGTATACTAAACGAGGTTCCAAGAATTATTATTAAGTATTTACCTGTTTCTCTTTTCCTCACAAGGTACCTAAGAATTAATGATCATTTGATCTTTATATAATGAAATTGTAATACATCAAACTTCATTTATAAATACGTATAACTTATACTTAGATAATAAATACATGTATAAGAACTATTTTTTACGTTCCAGAAAGAATAGCTAGCATTTACTAGCTTTGAAATTAGACGTAATTATTGAAAAAAAAAACAACTATATCTGGAGCTTTATTATGTAGGTTAATTTTATTTTAAATCTAAACTCAAAGTTATATGACAGCTAAACATTTTCTTACTTTTTTTCAAAATTTGTTGAATAATAATGATTGTTATTATGTAGTTTTTAAAATAACAATGACTCATTGTATGATAAATACCCCCTAATCTTAGGTTTTCAATGTAAATTCGGTTGACAATCTTATCATATTTATCAATAAAACTACTTTTTCGGTTTAATTTCTACTATGATTAGTTTGTCACGCGATAATTGCAAAACGCACCCATTTTTTATCACTCATTCCACTAATTAATGTGCTTTTTATCGATAAAATCATATTTTAAACTACAATAGTAATTAAAACAAAATAATAAACGTATTTAAATAAATGTTAGATCAGGATGTTAATAATTGTATATCTTTACTTTCGATCTAATTAGTTCTTTGCGGTTATTGAATATTTTTTTAATTTGACGATGACAAAAAATGTCAAGTCTGTCAAACGTCAGTCTGCGCGTGAGCAAAACTGCTGTAATTAACCCAAAACATCGAGATACAGTGCGCTAAATAAGTAGTTTTATATCAACGAAATTATATCAAAATTACTTTATATAATCTGTGGTGTTACACAGTTAATTGTAATTTTGTCTGTCGTGATAACATTATCGACGGAATCGCCGCACCTTCTGTTAAAAACCCTAATCTGCTGTAAAATATGGTAGCCTTGGTATAGAGGTGCGGTTGAAATAATAATCGGAATTAAAGATAAAACTTAACATTAAAATACAAATCGAAATAACGCTACTTTTTACGGATTTTATCGTGGCATATTGATAATAAATATTACCAACGCAAAAGGAGCTGATGTTTAACAGTGCGGTGCCAAGAAGTCAGCACTCAGTAGCTTGTGGATATACCATAGACAAACCTCTATAACACCAGGTTAGATGAATCACAAGTTCTTGTAAAACAAACACGATTTCTATTCAGCATGATTCGTGAGGCCATTGAAATGAAGAAACATAAATTTCAACAGAGAAGATGGCTGGGTACCGCCTGCTTGGAACCCCGACATAGATTCAATTAAATCTAAATCCAAGTATTAAACTGCACGACCAAAGTATACAGTGAGCTCGTTTTTGTATAAAACGGGTGGTCTAACGTTAATAAAATGTAGGGTAGCTGTAAGTTATTATAACATCAAGATATTACTTTAATTTATTAATTAATTCTTGGTTAGTCTAGTATGCCACACCCGTTTAATTTCATTTATTTCTTATCCGTTCTTACGTTGACTGGAAGAAATCGCTATTTAGCGATAAGACCGCCATTGTACCCTCATTTCATTAATAATGATATTGATGTAATGTGTAATTTAATACTATGGTGTGTAATAAAGCATATTCTATCAATCTATAACAACAAGACAACCAAACTTTCAGTCTGCCAGTGACTATGGATGTTTTAAAATATTCGAAGCGTTGAGATTGCGATAAAATCCGTAAAAAGTAGTTTTATTTCAATTTGTAATATTCGATAATATCGTCAGAAATAAATATTAAAATGCATTGTTCGAATTATCAAATTAATGTTTCAATAAGGCCGTGTTTTCCTTCAAATGGTATTTGTAGTACGAAGAAATGAGTAGGTACGGTACAGACTACAGTTAATACATCCGTGGGTGGATAATGTTATGTCTACCAGACTACCCACGAGAGGGCAACGAAACTCACTTGCATTGCGTATACTTAAACTTACGTTCAAGTTCTATAACTAGAATGATAGGATAAATAACGTGCGTCGCAATAACGTCATTCGATATAGCGGTTTTCGATATAATGTGTTTTCGAACTACCTATTTTCGAATTAATGTGCTGCGCAATTTAACGTCATTCAAATCTTGCATATCTCTACCTGGCACTAAACTTGTACATTCCAGACTATTATAACTTTAAAAGAGGTCATGTTTCTATGAGTTTGTATTGCTGTTTCTTCCTAGAGATCATCAGTAAGAATACACCAGGGCCAACTAGTACTTAAAACTTTGACTTGTAAACTTGGACCTTGACTTGTAAACTTAAACCTCGACTTAAAAAGATCTATTTACAGATATACTGAGGGTGGTACGTATGATTTGCAAGTTCAAATGTGTGATACTCTTCGTAAATAATTTGCCGAAAGGAGTATCGTATTGTATAGAGTATCTTATCATTTACATATGACTTTATCCATCTACGAAAACAGGGTAGCAAATATAAAATAATTGCACTTCTCTCTATAACCCATATTTTGTCCGTATAATTTTTTTTAAGGTTATTGGAGAAATATTTTCCTTATACTTAACCACATAGTGTTTATTAGTTACCTGATGCTCTCATTTTGAATCGAAGTAGTCGCTTCATTTATTTATTTATTTATTAATATACCTACACAAAATCAGCGCTTATGATAATACAATCACACTTTCTACCAAAAATTTTAGATTTACAATTTACAGATTTTGTTAAAAATGCATCAGAGTATGTTTAAGGTTGTGTGTTTATCAATCACCGTTACGTGATAGCCTGTAATGCTGTGATAGCCTTGTGGTGTGACCAGTGGACTGTGACGTCAAAGGTCTCAAGTTCAAGGCGTGCACCAATCACTTTTGAATGTTTCGTTCTTTGTCACCTGCTTTTTTTATCGTGATAAGGGGGCAAACGAGCAGGCGGCTCACCTGATGGTAAGTGATCACCGCCGCCCATGGACATTTGCGATAATAGAAGGTTTGCATATGCGTTGCCATATCCTGCACAAACCGTTAAAAAAATTCAATAACCTGTAGGTATGCCTCAGAAATATATTTCTATTTATTTATATATAATTTACTGTTGGAATAGATCTGAAGGTAAACACTCAAAGAAATATATGTACTGAGCTTATCTTACCGTTGATTCGCAATATACTAATGTCAATAATAACAGCACCTGCTTAAAAGATCTTTAATCAATAATAAATAAATATTTCTGGACATCATTACACAGCGCCATCTAGTTCCGAGCTAAGCAACGAGGCTTGTGTTACGGATACTAGTTGGTTGATATACTACATATATACTTTTTTTTTGTAAATACATACATATTATACATAGATACATCCATGACTCGGAAACAAATGTTGATGCTCATCACACAAACATTTGTCCCTACCGGGATTCGAACCCGGGACCCATAGCACAACAAGCAGCGTTAACTACCGCTGAGCTAAACGGGTCGTCAAAAATCAATGTATTATTAATACCGATGACATAATGTTGAATACGGATAATGACTTTACGAGCCGTTGAATGAGAATTATTTGAATATGTATAAGTTGCGCGAATTTTATAGAGGTTTCTCCAACGACATTAAGAAACGGAATTACTGTAATACCAGTACTATATAGTTAGCCCATTTCTTTGAAATGAAAACGTTTTGCTATTGGTTTTTACATATTTCTTGTGTTAACTTAAGCCACAGTGACAAATACCAGAGTTGCAAATTACGAAGTAATGTTTTTCAAGAAAGTTCCATTTACGAATTTAATAATTGTTTTTTTTTTATTATGAGTGGCCAGTCTAAGAACTGTCAGTATCACGTACACATACGCACATACTCCTTTCAAACAGTATGATGGTTTTAATGTGAATATTGCAGAACAGAGTTTATGAGAATGGCTAATAGGGTCGCTAATTACTTACGTGGAAACTTAAACATACCGGCGACATTTAGGTTACAGGTACTCATATTTTTTATACTTCTCTCTAGAATCCATTAATTGTTTTTCTTTATTATTTTTATATTATGTAGACAATGTCGAACCTCATTTGTTCAGTATATCTGATCTACGGACATACACCTTTCTCCAAATAGGATAGAAACTATAGATTTCCACCGGCCTCGACCCTGGGACATACTTTCAGCTTCAATGCCTTTTATTACCTTCCTTTAATATTGCTGTGCAAAAAAAAAATACAGAATTAGCTAATTTAAAAAAAACATCACTAAAATAATTTATAATGGACAGTATAATAAAGATAACAAATAAAATACTACACCCATTTGAATCACATGTATTATCTCGAGGTTATTTCTTAGAAGACCTTGGTAACGTCGTGAAAATTGGAACAAGATCGACGAGCTGGTACTTCTAATGCGTTATCGATACTATCGATATTGATAAGTATGTAGCACCCTCGATTCGATTGAGACATTGCCTTTCACGGCTTAACCGACATTATCGCCGCGTCAACGGTCGGTACTTCATCAAAAACTGCGATAAACGAATTGGTTATCCTATTTTTTCGCACTCGTGATGATGGGTACATCTATGATCTAGATTCGTTAATCCCGGACGACTTAAGATTGAGTTAGAGGACAGAAAGAGTTTGTTTTTTATTCTTTAAATATATTGGGACTTTAGTGCAATAAGCACGTGTCAGTCCCATCACTACTAACGAGTGAACAGTTCTCCTGTATTCTACTCTTGCTGTCCGCTATAATTTGACAAAATAGCAAAGTCAAAGAATCATACAAATCATAATGAATACCGCAAAGCCCACATGAATGGCATTAATAAAGCCTAGGAATCAGATGCACAAATCTACACCCAGCATGGACCCCAAGTTCTTAAGAAACCAGAGCTTCAGCAAAAAAGGCAACTCGAAATCAGCAATACATTGCCCTTGCCGCTGAAAGGAAGGCTACACGAGAATCTAAGGCCAAGAAATGAACATCTAGCTAATGTATAGACTTTATAATCTAATTAAGTAATGGTGAACATCGATACAATAACAAATCATAAATATTATTGCATTGGCGTATCAAACCTCATTTTTCTCTGGGTCTTGGTTCTCGTGCACAGAGCTACGAGCCCAGGACCAAATAAAAAAATCCATCGAGTTTCAATTTTAGGTACTTTAAAAGTGGATACATGACTTCTTTTTCCCTCTCTTCAGCCCCAGCACCCTCGATCACTTAGCTACGACACTGATTCCGATCGATTCGGAATGTAACAGGCTGAGATGCTAGCGAAGAATGATACCACGGTGTAGCTAACATATTAATTTCTTACACTTAATACTGGACATTGAAATACAAGTACTTACTAGTTAAGAATTTAATCTCAACATATCGGATTCTCTATAGCATATCCCTTCTATTGATGGATATTGTAAGCAAGTAGAGTTTATTGGTCTCGTCAGGACTAAAGCCGAGTTGCTCAGAAGACTCGACAGTAATAATTGCAATTTTATGTTGAAGACCCGTGTTTTCGACTTAAAATTGCAATCTCAAAAAGCAATGCAGCTTTTGTCGGGACAAAAGCTGTCAATGTGGCCGTGGCAAGTACTCGAATTAAAAGCCGGGCTTATTGTCGGGACTCGGGGGCACAGGACTAATAAACACATTCATCGTGGTGTAATTACTTTGACCTTACTGAATACAATTCTAGTGAAAGAAACAAAGAATCTGTCCTTTTATTCTGCATCAAGGATGTAGGTATTTGCCCCATCACGCCAGTCCTCACCCACCTTTCACCGAAATGTTTTGGGTCCCATGTAACAGGGGGCGAGCCTGATGGCGCGGTGATGGCAATATCACCGCGCCATCGTCCAAACTCCGTGCCGTAACTGATAATTTCATAGAAAAACCAACGCGCAAGCGAAAAACCACTTTGCTCGACTTGGGAATCGAACTTGTACATCCGGAGCACTTACGACATCAAGACCAACGAGGCAGGCATCAAGGATGTTAATTCTTATTTATTTAAAAAGTTGACCCATGTGACTCGCTTCGTAAGAATTAATCACCGGATATGATTCATAAAGGTGTTCATTGGCATACAACAGTCAGAGATTTATATTACGATAAGTTTACCTGTGAATATTTGTAAATGATTTGTTCTATTCGTCATCATCAACTCATGTACTGTCTCGCTGCTAGGCACCAGTCTCTTTTCACTTGAGAGGGATTATGGTTCAGTTCACTTCGCTAGCCTAGTGACAGCTTGGCCGACTTCACGATCATCGAGAAAATCTATCGCTTCGTTTCTTTGTCTTTCTTGTCGCAAAAACAAAAAATCTCAAGGTTCGTTTCGTTCAATTTTGAACGCCGAACGGATCAATAAAAAATATTCAAAGTTCATCGATTGTATCGTTCAATTTATGAATTGATTGATATATATATATTTTTAATTTAATTAATCAAGAGACGAAATAATCTTACATTATAGTTTAAAAACAGAACAGGATAAAGAGGAAGGTTTAAAAATAAATTACATCACATATTTCTTTATCTGCAATGGCTGTCATCAAAAGGCGCGAAGATATGAAAGTGAGGTGCCAAGGGTAGCTGTCCCGCCTGACATATCAGATAAAGTTACTTCGATGTATCAAACGCGTATCGCTACTTGATTACAGATTATATTATTCACTCGCTTCGTATCCGTAGAATTAATAATTTTATCCAATGGTTATTGTTATTAGTTTAAAAAATTATTGATTCCACATACAAACGTCTACCCCCCTTTTGCCTTTTTAAGGGTCATCCTTTGTTCATACAGAAATCATTTCCCGGGACCAAAATACTCGTATATTACCTATATCTTTCTTGGAGCTATCTCTATAACAAATTTCATTTTTTGTTTTATCAGGGCTAGCAGCCAGACAGACATTCTTACGCATTTCATTTATATATGCCCACGGATATATGTATATATCTATATAAGATTAATTCTAATATACCCATTGCCTGCTTGCACCTATAAATAAATTATGATGTACAAGTTATTTGGTACTAGTCTAGTCTGACGCAAAAACTAACTGGCGTCAAGTTTGATTTGATATAACTCCCACAATAAAATGGTAACTTACATTTATTTGCTTCAGTTATGTGTCAGATTTGCGTACTAGCAATAGGTTAAAGTACATAAGCTATTTTCAATTCAAATTTATCCTTATTTGTGCATAGAGTAACTATACTGCTCCATTAAATATATAACTGTACTAAATTGTGTAACATTATTGATTGTTGTAATTTATCAGTATTTGGGATATCAAATTGCTCGTACTTTAAGTCTTACGATATACATATAATCAGCAAAGGCAGTATGAAATATGCACGATAAGCGTTAGATAATAATAAGAGGTACTACGAATCAGGCTGGGTGACATTATTAATATCAAATTACCATAGAAACCCGTATTATACCACGAAATGTCAGTATGCATGTTCTTTTAATACACATAATTGCTTCTAGACGGGTAGCCTCGCAGGCTGTGCGCCGGGGCAGACGGGCCGGGGGGAGGCGCGGCTGCGCGGGCGCAGGGCAGGCGTGAGTAACACGGAACCCGTCAAACCTGCAGCCGAGAGATGCCGTGTGCCCCTCTGCCTCTCTCGCGAAATGCCTTCCTTGCCACACCACAAACAAATTTAAACCCTGTTGTCAACAACAAATAATTCACTGTCCCATAATGCAGCGGCTCGGTGTTAGGCTAATATTACCTTCTATTCCTTTTACAACCGCTTTTCAACTAAAAAAAGGTTTAAATATTCATTTCAATAATGAAACCACGCTATTGCTGTTTGACATAAGGATCGTATTGCTTTGCACTTTATGTGCACCAATAACAAACAAAATGAAGAGCTATATCAAAGCCTTAAGGTGCATCATTGCAAAGTCTGTAAAGGTAATTTATGTCTTTTGTAACTTTTAAGGGAGTAATGCACAAGACATGTTCAAGTTTGGAACTTCTCAGAATTGAAAAATGTTGTCGTTAGTCCGAATTGTGCTTCTTTTCTTCTTTTTGGTTGAGAAAATTAAGTTGTCGTAATTTAAAAACAATAAAAACTAGTCGGTGTTTATTAACGATCGAATCTCTGATATTTTTAGATCTTGCCGTGCATAATAATTGCTGTATTTATATTGTCAGATTTCGTAATGTTACTAGAAACTAGATATAACACGAAGAAACGTGTTATTAACAAATATTTGATTGCACTCAAGCTCAAACCGAAAGCATCATTCATTCAAAGTAGGCCAAATTTAATTGGCTATTAAATATTGACAATTAAAAACTGGGATTAGTCTTAATTCTACTCATAATGTACAATTTATTTACAAGATTAATGCAAATGAACGTTGTTCCTTTGATCTGATATTTAAATAGTCGTAAAGAGCGTATTATAGAACTTTCGAATAACTTGCTTATTATTAACACATTTTTCTATGAACAATACACATAAATATTCTCTTTAAATAAGTACATACTTAATCAGTGATTATATATTTTGGACAGTTATTTTCTTTTAAATTCCAACAGCGAAAGCTTCTAGTACAAACTTCACTAATCGCCTTAACTCGTTGTGTTCACGGCTGCGTACGCGCATTGCATTTTTACGACCGGACTCCGGTCCCACGGGCCGTATTAAAAAATGACCACAAAAAATGGTCGACGAAAAAACCTGTATGACCATCTATCCACGTCGGATTAGTAACAGGCCTATTACGGACTTGTTTACCATATACGTGGCAGCGTTTGTTTTTTTAATGCATTTGGCACCTTGCAATTTTTTCAAAAAGACATTTGCTGCATTTGATAGGGAAGAGAACATTAATAATTTTATTCTTCTAGCTGCCTCCCGCGGCTTTGCCCGCATGGTATATAGATAAAAAGTAGCCTATGTGTTAATCCGGGTAATAAACAATATGTATGCTAAATTTCATTCAAATCTGTTAAGAGGTTTTTGCGTGAAAGAGTAACAAACATCATCTATTCATACTTACAAACTTTCGCGTTTATTTATAATATTAGTAGGAAGTAGGATTAGTAGGATATAGAAATAGTTTCGTGTGAAAATAGGCTTTCTTGCATTCATGGTCACAGACAAACTCAGTCTACCTACAAGCTTTGGTTTCACCATTTACATTGACAGAATTGTAAAGGATCCGAACGGGATTGAAATAAATAATAGCGTTATAATAATCATCATCAACCTATAATTATTGTCCCACTGCTGGGCACGGGTCTCCTCTCATTTAAGAGGGATTAGGCTTATAGTCCACCACGCCTACTGCGGATTGGTAGACTTCACATGGCATCGAGAAAATCTCTCAAGCATGCAGGTTTTCTGACGATGTTTTATCACCGTTTGAGCATGTGAATACGCACATAACTTCAGAAAAGTCAGTGGTGCGTGCCTGGGTTTCGAACTCAAGACCTTTGACTGATGTCAGCCTGTCCACTGGTCACACCACGTTGTTTTAGTTCAATTTCTAGTATTCATGTAAGTGTAGAAAAGGTAGGTATGTATTTTTTTTATGAGAATAAAGTTTCTTAACACACTTAAGGCTACTGCAAAATGATGATCAAATTGTCCAATTTCTAATAATTGTATTAGCGACCCTCCTATTTATAATTATTATTAAACAATCATACTTAGTTTAAATAGTTAATAATTTAAATAGTTTAATAACTTGGGAACTTCCTCCAACAAACTGCTCACTGCTGTGCAGTTTGGCGTATGTACTAAATTATTGGACGTAATATGTTTTTGAAATCCTAAATAAATATTTTTGTAACGACCATTAGCGTTAAAAGACACGACATATTTTCATTATTATGAGTCGAGAGGTATAGCAGGACAATAGGACATAAACATGTATTGAAAATGCATCACGTGAAATACCAAGTATGATTAATAAGTCGGAGTAAGTATTGGCTGACGCTTGTGGTCGCTGGCCAGGACCACCAGGAATGACCTATCTGCCTAGGGCTGACACCACTGCATTCTTTTTAAGCATTTTTTTAATATAATAATAAAAAATCTTTTTTTTTTAGGATACTAGCCACACAAGGATTCCCTGTGTCGTCGAGACTAGTCTCTTCCATCAGTACGAGGAGGTAAACTAATAAAAAATAAATATTTTGAACTGTCAAATTCTCCCAACTGAACATTAACCTTATTAATTTGTTATAAAGTTGAAAATCTATCGAAGAAATTTGACAGATTGTGGTAGCTTGATGTGTACTTGTTTCGATTTCAACTTGTCAACGTATTCCAACCGCTGCCGTCAAAACAAGTTTAGTAAGAAAAAAATACTAACAATTAGCTAATAATTCTAGTATGCACAGTTCGTTAGTGCTAAATCGTAATAGTTATAAATAATATCACCATTAAAACAACAAGTTCGTTGACTCTGCCGGTCAGAACAGACGTATGACGGCCGATTTTGGTATGGGCAAGTTTTTGTTAATCAGTTCTAGCTAGACTGTGGTTTCTGACACACCTCAAACAGGTGTTGGCTTTAAGATTTTTTGTATACAACTTTGAGCTATTATTATCGTCGATAAGTGTTGATTTTTACGTTAAAAGCAATTAAAGGCATATTATCTCGCAGTTTACCAAATATTACTTTAACAAGGATTCATTTCATATTCATTTATGTATTGTATTACAAATAGACAAGTGGAGGCGATGAAATATTAGAATTTCTATTATATTAAAATTATATCAGAACTTCAGTTGTAGTAATTAATATAAATGTATAATGAAAACTAGCTGTATATCAACCAACTAGTATCCGTAACACGCGCTGTATCATAATGTCTAGAAATATTTATTTATTTATTTATTTCTGGGTCAAAATCTATCTAGTTTCAAAATATATGTACCTATTTAACATCAAGCATGACTAGCTACCTAGAGTAATCGATTCTAGATACTCGATTATACAAATCGAGAAAGAGACAGAAGATAGAAATCGAGAAAAAGACTATAGACTTTTGAAAAATATAGTGCTTGCCAACCCTACTTTGACAGCCAACGCCCAGCGGTTATGCGGTGCCATAAAGCCGAGTAAGCATTCGCTAACCATGGTCCATGGGGCCGAGTCTGTTGCCAGGCACATCCTTATTATACATTTACGATACTGTGTACTCTCTCAGAACATCCATTTGAAGCCACACAGGTAGATTTTATCTTAGTATTGAAAACTGTTGAGATTTCTCAGACAGAGATTAGTGTTGGCTTTGAATAAAGAAAAATGCACTAAAACAGAAAAAGACGGAAACAGATATAACTATAAACAGATATAAATATATATAAGATGATAACAGAATGAGAATCAAGACTAAGCAATTAAATAGCAACCGAAAATGCCATGAAAATTATACATATGTTATTTGTCTCAATACTAACTCTCATATTATACTGTACACCTAAAATTCAGTAGAATACCCATTCACTGTCCCAGCTGGGCACAGGTCTCCTGTCGTTATGAAAAGGATTAGGCTATAGTCCACCACATACGACTAGTGCGGATTGGCAGATTAATATATTACGTCATCGAGAAAATCTCTCAGGCATGCAGGTTTTGAAGAATACAAGTTAAAGATAAGGTTTTATCATTGTTTTCACGTATGAATAGCTTATTGTCCTCTGAATTCTGATGTATTGTTTGAGACAAACTTGTTAGTTCTGAAATAAAACTTACTTGACGTAAAACGTGACGGTATATTGGTTTAATCCCGATGTTTCCGCATACCGCGATAAAATCCGTCAAAATAGGAATATTTCAATGTCTAATATTCGCGGAAGTGTAAGAAATCAGTTTGTTACGTTTATTGAAACAGTTACTACAAAAATAGACATGATAAATTAATATTATCCTTGTAACTTCCCAAATGTTTCAATTGATATTTTGTATGTTTTTTCGGTCCCATGTTATAGAGGGCGAGTGTATTGCAATCAACCGGGCACTAATCCAATCTCCGAGTCGCTACTGAGAAATTGATACTAAAACCCAATAACACTGCTCGAAAGCTGCTTGGAAATCGTTCAAAAGACCTCTAGCTCAATGGTCGCACTTACACTTACGTGCCCACGTCAGAATGGCTTAGTCCTAGTAGCTCAACATCCTAGGCTTAGGCCTAGGAT
Organism: Craniophora ligustri; assembly: GCA_905163465.1. Lineage (NCBI taxonomy): Eukaryota > Metazoa > Arthropoda > Insecta > Lepidoptera > Noctuidae > Craniophora > Craniophora ligustri. Next base: position 15,911,338 of record LR990957.1, read on the forward strand.
GTTGGGCTACTGATTAGAAATTATCATACTGAGACCAAGCCCCCCTGCAGAAAAAGTCTAAATACGCTCATGAAGTTACGTTAAGCACACGTTCCACAACAGTGCGGTTCTTAAGGCATTAGATTCTGCCTCGCACCACCACTCTGTGGAACCAGCTGTCCCCGGCGGTCTTTCCAAACTGTTACGACGTGGGAACCTTCAAGAAGAGAGCATATTCTTTCCTGAACGGCCGGTAACGCATTTGTACAAGTCCTCTGGTGTTGCAGATGTCCATGGGCGGCGGTGATCACTTACCATCAGGTGAGTCTCCTGCCCTCTTATTTCCATAAAAAAACACATGATTTATAATATGCTAGTACGAGTACATACTTAGTATTGCAGTACAGTAGATACATACAGTACATACTTAGTATCACACGGCATTCTTCACAGTTGATTTTTCTTGACTGAAAGACAATCAATTATTGAATTCAGAATTGTTTTGAATCGGCTTTCAATTCTCACGCTGTGTTTGTAAATAATTATGTATGTAAAAGTCAAGTACTGGAGTCGGGCCAATTGTAACGGTAGATCGCGCTTATTGTTAGAGAAGGAACCATTTGAATAACAAAAGAGATGTAACATGTGAGGAGGTTTTGTATGAGTTGCTAGCTGGAAAAAATAGTCCGCAAGGCCATAATTTACAACGATAGTAATATAACGCACATATACAAAACGACTTGCGGATGGCAGCTGGCAGCAATTGGATGCAAAGAGCCAAAGATTTTGCTTTATGGCGTTCACTATGGGAGCCCTAAATCTAGCAGTGGACGAATATAGGCGAATGGTGATGATTAAAAATTCCCACACGAGAAAGTGACAGAACTATTATTTTTTCAATTTACTATATTTGCAATTTTTTTACTATTTTTTAAACAAGAACTAAACTCATGAACCCATGGACTATCCCAAGGCAGAGTCACCATTCATTTGAAAGGAATTAGGCTGTAGTCCAGTCTTCGCTAGCCTATTGAAGATTGGCAACTTCACATGCGATTGAGAAAATTTCTCAGGCATACAGGCAGAAATCGTGAAGGAGCCCTCACGATTTCGTTATACACCTTACAATACTAATTAACACTTTGCTCGACGTGGAAATCGAACCCAAGACCCTTTTCAGAGGTAGTAAAGATTGAAATAGCAGAAAATCCTTTCCAATTGGTTGAAGTAACAATAAAATTAAGAACTTGACACCACTAAACTTGCAAGCTAGATAACATTTTTGACATTTCATAAAAATAGTTGAGGCTACACAAACATTTAGCTCATAAACAGTATATAATAAGAGGGTAAATACATATTATAACTGCTGTGTACATTTATAGTTGTCGTAGTGACCTACATTTTACAAACGACGAATAAATACAAATCTGTTATCGTGATGAATTTGAGCAACGGCTGGAAATAACGCGATACGATATGATAGATTGTCACATGGCGTCTTTTTTTACGTACATAATCTTATTGACTGCTTATAGGCATTACATTATAACCTTATCAGGCACTTTATGTCGCGCTCCATAAGACTTATTACGTAAGCTCTAGATGCCTAGACCATTTGTAAGGGAATCTATGTGTTCTGCTCTCGTAATAGTTGTTTAGAAACATTTTATAAAGTATTTGTGACAGCTAAGGTCGCCTTAGATAATTTATAGATCTTTATTGTGCACCATAAGGTTTACACAAACATTACATTAATATTATTCATGAAATAAAGGTACAATGGTGGTTTTATCGCTAAAAAGCTATATCTACCAAATAGCTGTTGGATGGACAGAAAATAAGTGAAATTAAACGGACGTGGTGCCATCGTAGAATTATGAATAAATCGATGTCAAAATACGAAAAAAACACACTATCCATTAATAATATTTCCAATATTATTAAAAGAGGTAATTTTTTTAGCTCGCTGTTTTAGGTTTAGGCTTAGCATTCCAACATTGTGGAATAGCTAGCTGGTTGTAAAGGACTTGTGCCATGCGGAATGCTTTGGCATTATTTGACGACCCAATTAGTCCAGCGGTAGTTAATACTGCCTTCTGTGCTAAGGGTAATCCCGGTAGGGACAAATGTTTGTGTGACGAGCATAAACATTTGTATCCGATTCATGGATGTATCTATGAATAATATGTATGTATTTACAAAAAAAGTATATATGTAGTATATCAACCAACTAGTATCCTGTGTTATGGATACTAGTTGGTTGATATACTACATCTATACTTTATCCTACATGTATCCATAACACAAGCCTCGTTGCTTAGCTCGGGACTAGATGGCGCTGTGTGTCATAATATCCAGGAATATTTATTTATTATCAGTTTCAAGTATTCCGATGATCTAAAGTGTCTAGTATGTATGTATGTTCTTTGAGGTCACTATTAAATTAGATGTAATAATGCAAGTAAATATAGAATAGTAGCTATCTTTGCGGGAGACCTATGTCCAGCAGTGGACGTCTATCGGTTGATATGATGATAATGAAGAATAAAGTACGAGAATTCCAGGGAAAGCGAATTGGAAGCCATTTGAGTTTATCGCGGAATTTTGAAACATGATCACATTTGCGTAAACCAAATATGAATTTGATGCAATAATTTTATGATCAGTAAAATTTTGTTTACTCACCAGAAATACTTAGAATTATTATCAGGTTTCTGATTTACATTTAAATTGCCTTAAAAAAAATTGTAGAATTAATCTCTGTCCCTCACTCAAGATGTTTTAATCCACTGGCTACTGGATCCAGCATCAGAAGGGTCCCAAAGCGTTCCTAAGATTTGACCACGACTCCTATGACTTTCCAGTCCATGGCTATATCACCATAAAGTATTCGATGATATAATATATGTGGTATGCGTCATATCTCGCTAGCCAAACACGCAGTGGCCGACCTACCTGACCTATGGCCCTGCTCATGCCACAACAGACAGCCTGTCACTAGTGGGGTACAGACTATAGAGCGTTATTGTCGTGGGACCTGCGCGTGCCAACGTAATCAGCTCCTTGAGTGAACATTTACCAGCTATATATTATAGGTAAATTCGTAATTCGCTGTCCCAGCAAACGTCGTTTTGCCGCATTATAGGGGTTGGTGCTAGAAGAGTGAAAATTTAGGGTTATTCGTATTTAATTAATGCCAAATCATAAAAAAAGTCTAGTGACTGACATCATTATCACCTAGGGGTGTAAAAAATAGCCTACAACCGATTCTCAGTCCTACCAAATATACATACAAAATTTTATAATAATCCGTCTAGGCGTTTCGGAGGAGTTCAGCGACAAACACCGTGACTCGAGATTCAAGATTCAAGATTCTCTAGAATGTCTAGAATCTTGAATCGAGATTTTTATATATCCCAGATATATAAAGAGCACAGATTTAATTGTTTGTTTGCATTGAATAAGCACCGAAACTATTGGACCGATTTGAGTAACTCATTCACCATTAGAATGCTACGCCATCCGTGTTGAACATTTTATATCAAAATAATTAGGGATCCGTATAAAAATTGAATTAATTTATATATTTTTTATATTTACATATCTACTCGTGTGAAGCTGGGGCGGGCCGCTAGTTATACTATACATATTATTATGTATAGTGCGCTCGCGACTCCGTACGATTAAAAGACTACTGTTATTTATTGAATTATTATTGTTTATATTAATATTATACAATATTACTCTAATTTAGTTCGTAATATGGTCCGCCTGAGGAAAGAATTTCAAAAAATAATTCGTTAAATCGCCCACTCAGAGGTGACGCACATTTGGTACAATAATAGGATGACGAGTATTATAATCATCAAACCACAACTACAGTCCCTCGGTTAGGCACGGGTTTCCTCTTAAATTTAAACAAGAAATACCCTCAATTGGGGAAAAGACCCTTGTCCAGCAGTGGACTAGTAATCTCGGCAAGAGTCGCTATGCTTGTATGTCATGATTATGGAGAAACTAATATATGTAGGTATGAACGTTTGATATATACCATATAATTGGCGCTATTTTCGTACGGAACAAATATTAAGTACTAGCAACCGTTCGCGGCTCCGCTCGCGTGCTATCCATACCCGCTATATCCTTCTCCAAGATTCTGTCTTTATCAATCCAAAATTGATGAAAATTGGTTCAGTCATTCACGCGTGAAGGGAAATAGGGATTCATTTTTATATATGTAGATGATGTGCAAATACGTGTTTACGCATTTGTGTAAAAATTGGATTCACGATTCAGAATAAATCTTCAAAAAAGGCTTTTCGATTATTTCTTCTGAATTATGGTTCCGTTCGTCCGTAAAAAAAATAAAAGATCTACCACGACCGTGATCTATATTCGATTGATTTAAAAGGATATTAAAAATACCAACCTGGTTGAGTAAATACTTTTAATCAGAAAAATCATTCAATCAACAAAGTAAACAGAAACAATAATGCTATAATAGTGTCCCAATATGGCGTCATTATTCATGGAATGCGACTTGCGCAAGCGCAGAGCGCTCGTTCAGCGGGTCAAGTGAACGGGACAGAGCCAATACGCAAGCAGAATGACCATTGATGAGTTCTAATCATTAAATAATTGAATTATTAACGTACTTTGCGTATTTAAGACTCACATCATCAACCCATTTATTGTCCCACTGTTGGGCACGGGTCTCTTCTCATTTGAGAAGGATAAGGCTATAGTCCACTACACTACTCAGCCTAGTACGGGTTGGCAGACTTCACACGCCATCGAGAAAATATCTCAGGCGTAAATATTTCCGTACGATGTTTTGCTTCACCGTTTGAGTATGTGATAAATACGCAATTAACTTCATATAAGCAATTGGTGCGTGCCTCGAGATCAAACTAGACACAGTTTAAAATTTGAATTTGAAAACTGTGTTATTTTTAATGGTTTATGCAGTATGTTTCACGAAACATGGCGTCGCCTCGTATCTTGTCCCGAAGGTACGTTGAGCAGAACCGGTATATCCAGATGATGTTAATGAACACAGTTTAGCAGGTCATACTGTACGGTACTTTGGAACCCACGTCTATTTCTTGTTATTATTGACTTTTCCGTTAACGATGTTATGGCTGAGTTTCACCATTATTTAACTACGGTTTGCTACAACCTATTGCAGTCTTCACTTTGTTGTTATAGATAGTAAACAATAATTATATTCAGTTTGCAATATTAAAAAAAAACTTAAAATACAGTTTTATTTTAAACGCCAAACATCATTGTTTTGACATTTTGTCAGTTGAAAAAGCTTTAAAAATAGAGACTGAATTTTCATATAATGACAGGCATACCTCGTCCACTTTCAACTCTTAGTGTGGTAAGTACCTACATAAAATTAATATTTTAGTAGCCTGTGCTTCCTACTAAAATTCAGTCTCACCCTCTAGGGGTTGAGTGTGAACTACGTTTAAGGGTTGAGAAGCAACAAATAAACAAATCTTTTTTTACAGGTCTAGGGGCCGAGAACGACTGAACGAATCGAGACATCCTATACCCTCAGGATATTGTCCAGTTATCTGGTTGCGGAGTTCTGATGGCACAGTGACATGGAAAGAACTCCCTGTAAGTGTACAATACCTAACCCAAAATAATTGGGAAAATGCTGGGATGATGTTGATGTATTATATTTCCTACTCAATGTGTAAGCCACTGACTGACACAGAAATTCCTCTAAAAACCTCAATAAATATTATGTTTTTAACATTTCTTTGTTATTCACGTAAATACATTATATTATGCGCTGATTCATCAATACATAGCAGTACATATGAACAAGATAGTCCCTTATATGTATACCTACTAAGAACTGACCTATAAAAGAAATAGGTCAGTTCAGTTTGAGAAGATAATAATATGTTAAATATTGATTGGCAGACTTGCAGGTTTTCTCGCGATGGTTTCCTTCCCCATCTGAGTGTGTGATAAATACACATAGCTTCGGATAAAATAAATAATAAATATATCCGGACAATGTGACACAGTGCCATCCATTTCTGAGCTAAGCAAAAGGCTTGTGTTAAGGATACTAGATGGTTGATACATAACGTAGATATGTTGTTTGTAAATACATACATATTATACATAGAAAATGTCAATGAATCAGGTGAAATGTCCATGCTAATTATACAAATATTGAACCCTACTGCATATCCACAGATGGCAACCTAATAGCGCTACGCCAATCGGGTAGCTTTCGAAAAGTCAATTGTGCCTATTGGGATCAAAATCAATACCAATTACTTCACAGTTATACCACGAGGCTATATTAACTGACTAATATTCCGGGTACTTTTGAATTGTCAAAAACTAGTTGCACTGTTCGAAAAGGTAGGTATTATGGAGAAGAACCGGCAAGAAACTTCATAGATATTCTTTTTAAAATAAATTAAAAATTACAAAATATTTGGTTTTGTTTCACAGTATAATATTAATATGAGACTGATGCAGAAGATTACTAATAAACAATTTGATTTAATATTGAACGGTTAACTGAAGAATACTAACTGAAAACTGAATAACAAGGACAAAGACATAAAAATACATTGCGATATTGTGATCTATTGTATGTCCAATATATAAATATCGGCAGTGTCACCGGTGTTGTTTACGTTATTGTATAGAACAAACAAATAAATAGTGTTTGTTGAATATGCTACATATTTGTATCAGTAAACAATATTGGAAGATATTTTATTTCTGATGAGTTATGATTTCATCTTAATTTCAAGATGAACATACCTTACATTTCAATACAGACTCAAAGTTTAAGTAACATTTATTTATTTTAACCCGATTGCTTTAAATCCCGGTTGATGGCAATAGGACGAACCGCCTATTGCCACCAGCCGGGTACGAATCCTTACTCTACTAAGAATATCATATAACAACCCAATAACACTACAGATTTTTAAATTATGCAGTAATTATTCCATAATATAAAGAAGTTGTTGACTTCATAATCAGACAAGAAAATAATACTATGCTTTAATGAAGATATCAACTGAAAGAATTAATCCTTATCGTAGAACATCGTGTCTATGGTACAAGAGACAGGCGTGCGCAGTAGTGGGTGTGCAAGGCCAAAATAATCTACGGGCCCGCTTCCCTCAGGATGGGCAATTACTATCTGTTACGTGACCACTTGTATGTAACTCTATATCTACGTATGTATGTAGGTTTGTTTACGTCCGTGGGTCATGATTGGCGACCCCTGCAAGCGCGGCAAATTGACTTGTTCCTTGTCCGTTTTCTATCTGCATGATAAAGGTTATAGAATAAAGGATTGTCTGAATAGAAGTATACATGCTGATCTAGGTTGGTTTGGTTTAGGTTCTCTTGAATTAAGAAGTCGAGCTGGAGCCTGGACTGTCTGTCACTTTTGCAGTGAATAAGGCTACGAGACGCATGTAGTGTGTACTCCGTGCATGTACCTACCCCGCCACGTCCTCGACAGGCGAAGGATCTATGAGAACATTTCGCAATATGAAAAAACATGTCTAAGCTGGCAAGACATTTTGACAGAATTACAGCATAAAAACACACTGATAGATTATGCACTTCTGTGTACATATTATCTGGTCTTCGAATTTACAGGCGTATCAACGTTCCTCTTAAGATTAACTATCATAATACCTGAATCCCCAAAGGATTAAGCAGAGTACCTATCGATGTAAGCGGTCCAATATTCGCGATCCTAGCTTTTCTTAAGATCCTTAAATGCCTATCTACTCTTTAAAACAGGCACAAGGTCAAACAGAGCTAGTGGGATTCCCATAAATCTCATCTTTAGCAGTCGCTCTTAAAACCGCTAGATAAATGGTTATTTGTTTCATTGAGGTAGATTCTCTTAGAAGATTCTCTTCGTTGGCCTATTCTACAAGTGCATTTATTCAGGGCTGATATTTATTGGTCATAATTGTACACAATGCACAGTATGTACATATGATAGATACTTATAGTTGTCGGCCGCCTCACAATAAGCCAATTACTGGTCGGCTGTCCTTGGGTGACAATAAGCGATATCCACGATAACCAACTGTAATCGCACACGTCGTGATGATGTTATTCTTCTAATCGCATAGTACCGTCCGCAAAATTTCACGTTGCAAGGGTTTACAACATGGGGAAAAGATGGTGAAAATGGTTGATAGACTGTGAGGAAAATTGGGTGCGGATAGTTAATGTTATTATTGAAAGGACGGGTTAGTGCCTCACAAACCACTCCTACTCCGACCTATTGCTGCCCTTTTTTTACGTTCGTAAACGGTTAAAGATTACCACTGAATCTTGTTATTTCTAGAAACTTCCAGCTTGTATTTATTCCCTACGGCATCAGGATAATCCACCTAAAGAATAATGAAGATGAAGATATTTTACGATTTGTCAGCGTAGTCAAATATCTTGCGGTTTATGACACGTGAAGTTTCGCCAACAAAACAACATAGAGAAATATAGAAGGTGTAACACAAAGGCGGCGCGGGCGCGGTCTCGCCGAAATCTCCGGTACAAAGCAAGGTACAGAGGCGCAGGCGCAGGTAGCGTTGACATGAATACAACTGACTCACCGGCTGCGGCAGCTGTGCCGCAGGTAACTGACACAACATCAACAACATACCTACAGAAAGTTTACATTTTACCTAGATTGTTAAAACTAATGAGTAAAAGCACGCATTTCAAAATGGCGCTCAGAAAGAGAATAGGTACTTTAACAAAATTGTTTATTTAATTTATGCACACACAGGCAGATTAAAACAGAAATAATAGCAAGATAGGTCCAATAAGTTTAGTAATTACTTGTGTTTGTATCGTGATCATTGTTTGGGGTTTCATTATTCATCAATATTATTTGTTGTACGTGATATTGCGCACACGTTATCACATCCAACTTTCTTAAATACCTAGTAACAAGATCTAATGGCTGCTACATAATCTCTCTTTAGCATCGAAGAATAGGAACTATAAAATATAATATTCTGGAATACACAACACCCTAATGAAATGTGGAATTATAATAACGATGTTACATACGTATGTGCGTATGTATGTCTGTTTCTTGATAAGTATTTATTATTTAATTGATTGTAATTAACGATTAGTCTGCACAACACATGTTATCCTAGTACATAGTGATGGAGCTCCATGGTATTACAATTTATAGTAAATATAAAACTAGAAAAGTTTTTTTTTGCCTACTTGCTATTTGTGACCATGGATGCTGTAAAGGACCCCGAAACGTCGTGCTGAATCAATGAAAATCAATAATAATATAATAATAATAATATTTCGTTTATTTCTCTCAAAAAGGTACATTAGGAACTAAATTATAGCTTAATCTAACACCTTGATGAGAGCTGGAGTTTGTACTAGGTACGGAACCTGTGTGACAGATCTCCAGGCTCTGTTTACAATGAGACGTGATACATATAAGATTTAATTAAAGTTACGGAAAGAAATATACATGAACTAAGGTCTTTTTTTATTAATTTTTTATTAATTTTTTTTTATTATATTTAGACATTCTGTATGTATGTGTTTGTGTATGAACAGAAATTTTGTATATAAATATATATATGTATATATATATATGTCGGAGAAACATTATTTCTGTTGACATCGTCATTAGTGGTTAAGAATTTCGTGGGCATCATCAGGGTTAATTACAAGCACAAACATAATGATCATGGTTTTGCACTACATATTATTTTAATTCGGATTAAATAACAATTTATCACTTCACAATAATATCGAGAGAAAATGCACAGTTAAGACCGAGCAGCGAGTTCAGGGCACCGGTCTTACTTTTACCAACAATTAATACTCTTTCAGTCTCTCAGACTCTCAATCTCAATGATCCAACTCGATCAGTCGCTATTTCTCAATAATGTCCAATACTGTCCGCGTCCCTCCAAAAGTAAAGATGGCGCCTCGACCACGCTCAAGCTAAATGCTCTGCTCTGATTGGTCTATAACTGATAACAATATTTTTTACTTTTTATTAGACTAAGGAGGTTTTAAGCTATGGAAAAATGTAATAAATCATTATTTGCGTTATTCTTGCAAACAATAATCAAACCGACTTATAGCTTCCTCCGACACGGCCGTCCTGACATACCACACGCCCTCGTGTGATGTTGAAGGTTGCGCATCGTCCTTAACTGCAAAAAAGATATTGTTATCGTTCGGCCACTCCTGACCAAAGGAATTATTATTTTATCTCCTGCACACCGATGATCAGATATTATCTTAAATTAGCTATACGCCTTTTGCTATCGAATCTGACTCCTTATAGCCCAGACGCTACACACGAAATCAAGTTCATAGTATCGAAACAGCCACCTCGCCGTTATACACGTTACACATTTTAGATAATTGGCCACCTCGCCTTTTATCCAACAGATTTTAGGTACTTTTCAATGGCCACCTCGCCTTGCTACGGCCACCTCGCCTTGCTATGGCCACCTCGCCTTGCTATGGCCACCTCGCCTTGCTATGGCCACCTCGCCCTACTACGGCCACCTCGCCTTACTACGACTACCTCACCTTGCTATGGCTACCTCATCTTGCTATGGCCACCTCGCCTTACTACGGCCACCTTACCATGCTATGGCTACCTCATCTTGTTATGGCCACCTTGCCTTGTATCCGCCGCCTCGCCTCTCACAAAGACTACCTAAACATTAACAACCACCATGCTCCTAGGGTATCTTATAGGCATGAGATATACCATGCAACATTATCTTGCAACGTACCCGGGTTCAAAGGTATGGGTATGGCCGTATACCCAGTACCTAGGTACTAATATGTGTCCTCCACACCGTATCCGGTGACGGCGACTACTAAATGATCAGTTGGTCATTGTGATGGGCTCTGATGTGACTTGCAAAGCGATACTTCACCACATTAGTGTAGACGGTATGATGCCATTCCGTACTCTTCATTCCGTCCTCCCAACCATCAGTAGATATGTTACAGGCCGCGAGATTGCGTTTCAACACGTATTTGTAACGCAGATATTGAACTCTTTGTTTGCGCTTTCCGCATGAGAGTTCGGAGTAGAAGAAAGACTTTGGCAATCTACTATCATCCATGTGTACGACGTGTCCACTCCAGCGGACTCCAGTGTTTTGTACTTACTAAAACCCTATATCAAAATACCTACAGGTTTTCCAAACCTGGCCTTAGCGGTCATCATCATCATCATCACCTTTAGCGGTCGCCTTTTAGAAACTCGATTACTTTATACACAGACAAATAACAACACAACAATCAAAATAACAAAAACAATACAGAAACACGATAACAGTTAAATCCCGCCAAAAATTCAATCTGACTTCATAAAATATTCACAGGCAAATAAACTGACGTAAAAAAAAGTTAACATTGAAATTAATAATATTACTATTGTCGACCAATTCCAATATTTTAAAATAGGTACTCTAAAATGACCTCTATCTTTATTAAAAGTAAATAACTCTTTTTAGTAATTCAAAATGAAATACTCTTTAACATCATTACACAATTAACTTCTTAATTCCGATATGTATAAGGAACAGATTTGTATCACCGAATTATTTGTTAGAAAATGCCTAAAATATTACACGTACGCGTGTCGGGAATCGCCGTAAGTATTCGGGTAACTTCGTACTCTCCGCGAGCGCGAGCATTATGAATGACCGCGCCGCCGTACTGGATATGACGAGAGACCCGCGTAGGTCCGTACCGTCATACGATTTAGTTCGGCGTTTTACTCGATAATACAATAAAATTTTACTAATCGGGTACGGCCGGGTTTCTGCTATACATACCCAGTCTGCGTACTGGTAAGCTCACATTGGGTATTTATACCTGTACCAGTATATCACACACGCAGAAACTCCGATATCATAACATTTTTAAACAAATTACAACAACAGTACAACAGCAGCAACATACAACAACAGTACAACGATTTTGCCATCATCGTTATCCGTTTGATTCCGTTCGTATTTTTTTATTTAAACGTTATCACTTACTGAAAACGAAGTAACTTTTGAATAAGTACTAGAATTAATTTACTTTCCTGTATACCACGATCCGCAAAAGCAGAAGTCCACCGTTACCAACCAGCGTCAGTATTTACATCACCAAGTTTTTCTCGATATTCTGTTTATCTACAATGCCTTATTATTGCGACTGCACCTCGCTTCCAGATGTATTCGAATTTCGAACCACGACTAACAAAGGCCGATCTGCTTTGTGTCCGTATGTATGAAAAATCTGAAAATAAATTGAAAAACGACAGAAAGCGGAGGTAGTTATCCCACTTCTGATGTCGGAGAAACATTATTTCTGTTGACATCGTCATTAGTGGTTAAGAATTTCGTGGGCATCATCAGGGTTAATTACAAGCACAAACATAATGATCATGGTTTTGCACTACATATTATTTTAATTCGGATTAAATAACAATTTATCACTTCACAATAATATCGAGAGAAAATGCACAGTTAAGACCGAGCAGCGAGTTCAGGGCACCGGTCTTACTTTTACCAACAATTAATACTCTTTCAGTCTCTCAGACTCTCAATCTCAATGATCCAACTCGATCAGTCGCTATTTCTCAATAATGTCCAATACTGTCCGCGTCCCTCCAAAAGTAAAGATGGCGCCTCGACCACGCTCAAGCTAAATGCTCTGCTCTGATTGGTCTATAACTGATAACAATATTTTTTACTTTTTATTAGACTAAGGAGGTTTTAAGCTATGGAAAAATGTAATAAATCATTATTTGCGTTATTCTTGCAAACAATAATCAAACCGACTTATAGCTTCCTCCGACATATATATATGTATAAGTAAGTGTGTGTGTGATATGTGTATGAATGTAATTGGGTGTGTGTGTAAGTGGATGAGAGTGGAAAAGAAGGTATGGGTGGAAGGATATTTTTTTTTTTATTTTTTTTTATGCTGCAGAGAATATTTTCAGTTTCATCGTAATCTAAATTATTTAACCAGGTGGTTACTACTTTTTTACATTTAAGTTTGGTTAATGGATGTATGTTCAAAATTTTGTTTACTTTATTATACACATAATTACCCAGATAATAGAAACATCTTTGAGCTAGGCTTGTTCTGAATGAAATCGAAGGACAAACCTGGTGTTTCCGACGTTTAAAGTCTAATTTGGACGAATTGTAAGCAATGCGTGAGTGAGAAGTGAGGATAGTGTTGAGGATAAATAATTTGCGAACGGAGAGGACATTACATGTTTTGTAAAGGTCATATGTAGGAAATCGGTAAGGTAGCCGCCAGCCAACTTTTAGTACTGCTCTTTGGGCACGCTCCAGTTTCAAGAAGTGAGTTTTATTCGTTCCACCCCAGGTGACAATGCAGTATTGCGTGATAGACTGGCAAAGAGCGAGATAGGTCATCCTAAGGACTTGCGAGTCAGCTATATTGCTGAGTGTTTTAAAAACAAATATTAGCTTTCTCAATCTTGAGGTGAGAACATCGATGTGAGGGTGAAAAGAAAGTGTATCATCAATCTGTACACCAAGATATTTTACGCAATTTGTTCTGGATAAGATATGACAATTACATAGAGATTGAGGAGTTGTATTACAATTGTGGGCAGTGAGAGAAAGTGATAGAGAAGGGATTTTACCTGGAGTAGTTAAAGAGAAGGTGAGGTAATTAGTTTTGTGTACATTAAGGGTCAGTTCATTTCTAGCTAACCAATTAGTGATCGCGTCAAGGCTAGATTGAGCGCTCGCAAATACCAATTCCCAAGAGCTGCCATATGATATAAGAGCAGTGTCATCGGCATAGGTGAATATAGTGGTATTTTTCAACTGTAGCTGGCACAGGTCATTTATGTATAATAGGAATAAGGTAGGTCCGAGAATACTCCCTTGTGGGACTCCACATCTAACAGGGAGTTGGTCACTGTAGTAATCGTTAATCTTTACGTACTGTTTTCTGTTTTCAAGATAACTTTTGAAAAGAGACAACTGGGAACCCCTTATTCCTATTTTTTCCAATTTGGTGGTAAGGATAGGGATATCAATATCAATATATCTCGATAAAATCTGTAAAAAAGTAGTTTTGTTTTAATGAGACGCGTTAGTATGAGAAATCATGTTTTTTAACCATATAACTAACCCTTACCCACCATATCCGAATATCCCTAATTCCTATTTCAATCCCTTTTTGTTCCGTTACAACTTCTAACTCAAGACATTTTCAAAATTTCGTGCTTAATCGGTGAGTAAGAGAGTGAATGAGTGAGTGACTTTAGATACCTAATTTGCAGTTATTGTTATGAACGCTGAAAATGTTCGTTCTTCAGTAGGTGATACACCAAATATAACCTTATTAAAATGAAACAAGGTAGAACATCCTCGCACGTAGAGTATCGTAATATCGTGATTCGTGAGACAGAAATATATCTAGACAAAATAAGTAATTTAATACTACATCATTACACGTTTGATTTTCGAAACTCGTTGGCTATTATCGCCATTAATGATACGTGTATCACTCCTCACTATATATAAATGTACCTATTGATCACGTCAATACAAATCATCCCTATTTACGCGTAAAGGTAGTAGTCCACGCTACTTTCCTAACGGGTCCTCTTGTCTCTCTTTCACTCTTACTGAGATGTGTTTTGTGTCCTCTTTTAGCGTAGGTGTAACCCAAATAACTAGGCACAAAGAGGTCACGTAACAGTTACAAAATAGAAGTACAGTTTTGAGCAATTGTTTCGGGGGAAATATGATCATCTAAATTAATTTAATACCCCACTGTCGGGCACGGGTCTCCTCCTTGAGATGTATAGGCTGTAGTACCCCGATGTTAGCCTAATATGGGTTGGTAGACTTTACACGCCATCGAGAAACTCTCTCAGGCGGATTCCTTATGATCAGTTCCTTCACCATCTTTGCCTTGGGAGACAAATTTAGCCCCCTAAATTTGTCTGTAACTTGTGGGTTTCATTCATAATATATCCTATTCTCTATTCAATAGAGCACAAATCAGCATATTTTTTATTGTTAGACCATGACCAATTCCTGAAAAATAAATAAAGAAATAAATTGGCACATGTAAGCTGAAGGCAACAATGAATGATCCATAAAACCCATCTGTCAACGAGAATGACATCATTCGATGTCATAATAAAATCAGCTGTAAAACCTAATCTCTCAAAGACACACAAGAATTATCTAACGACGAGTCATAATTAACGTATAATTTGACAAATGTTTATGATCATTAGTCAGTTTTATCATGCAATACGAGGAAATGTGAACCTGTAGTGATAACCAAATGTCCTTATTATCTCAACAAAATTAAGTTCACGGTTGAAATATGACAGCTGTTCATAATAACTGCGTGTATAATTAGCAATCTTTGCTACAGCACTTTTTACTCTCATACTATTTGCATAAGGTCCAAAAGTGGTTTATTTCTGATTGCCAGGTTTGCTTCATTGTATATGTAGGTTGAGATGCATTATCATTATATCAGCCAAAAGGCATCCATCGATGGAATATAGGTCTTCCCGTAGACTTCCAGCAGGACTAGATATATGCTATTTGCATCAAATCACTTCTAGCATCCATAACAAAGACCATCCATCCATCTAAATCAGTCCATCTTGTTGGCCAGGCTGTCCCTCGCTGCGTTTTCCAGCCCTCGATTGCCCTGCAATAACCTTGAGATTATTTTCATTTAGAATTAGTTTACCCCTCCAAACAGCTATATACTATAGCACATTTCAATTTCTTGCTTCTTCTTCTTATCGTATCAATGGCTAAACTGTTTGTTACTGTTGTAACTTAAGTGTTTCTTGTTTAAGATTATAGAAAAGTAATAAGATTTCCGAACCTACGAACGATTGCACCAAATGGGATAATTCTTGTTTTTCATGTTTGTTACTGTTAGGACAAAGTTTGTATAAAAATAAATAAATAAATAATCAATATTTCCGGACATTATTACACAGCGCCATCTAGTTCCGTGGTAAGCAACGAGGCTTGTGTTACGGACACTAGATGGTTGATATACTACGCATTTTTTTTTGTTGTAAATACATACATATTATACATAGATACATCCATCACACAAACATTTGTCCCTACTGGGATTCGAACCCGGGACCCATAGCACAGCAGGCAGCGTTAACTACCGCTGAGCTAAACGGGTCGTCAAAATATATAACTATATGGCGATACGAAGTTCGCCGGGTCGGGTAGTTTATAATATTTAATGTATGTAATTCCTTGACCTTCTGCTTTACCTGTCAAGTGTCAAAGATTGGGCAAAAAAGGTGGGAAGGTATTTTGATAAGGGCCCTTAATTGTGTATTCTTGAACGATGATGAAGAGTTTTTGAGTCTATACGTTGTTAGTTGGCTTCGACGTTTAGGAATGCTTTCTATGTATACAGTAGTGATGGGTGTAGTCTTATTCAAGTTAATGTGCCTTAAGTATGTATAATTAATAATAGAAACATATATACATTAAAATACCATCAAGCTTATTGTCTCCGTAAGGTTAGGCAGAATATACCCAAATTTCGCCGGTATGTTTAAGAGAATTTCATAGGAAAGCCCAGTAACACTTTGCTCGACCTAGGAATCGAACCCGAGTCCGCTGAGCAATCACACTTATAACCACTAGATCAATGAGGCAGTTAAAAAGAGTAACAAGTAATAATAATCTTTTTTTTAGAATCTGACTTTAGCAATAATTAAAGTTATATTATATAGAATTTTAAAATTCACAGACACTATTTAGTATTACTCATAATATTAATATTATTGCTCAACAAATATAAATATCATGTAATTAAAAATATGATTGTATTCCATCACTCAATAAATGATTACTGGAAGAGATTAATTACATAACTTTATAATACTTTGATGATGAATCACTTTTTGATTTACTCAAATTATGTATATTTTGTAATTTTTTATTGTAGTCGGGATAACATTGGGTAACATTATTATTACTTTTTTTGGGCGTCAAAACTCGTCCCCGTCGCTGTCAGGGGGTAGAGTGCCCAGAAGACTGGCGGCATTGCCACGTTGAATGGCAATGCTAATTCTTTGTCCGAAAAATACGCCAGCCTTTGGGTTACGTGAAACGTCGACCAAGCGTTTCGATATTTCTTTAAAAAGCGCTAAGGCACTCGGACCCCATGACCCAGGCGTTTCAACCCCAATTTACTTTATATTTATTGGCTTTAGTTTATTCTAATTGAAGCAAGGAAATAATATATTTCACAACCATGAGTATATACATGACATTTATAAATATCACAATAAAGTAAATACTCCGATATAAAAATTATGTCAAAACCTAGGCGAGAGAAACGTTTAAAATATATACATATAATTATGTAGGACAGATAAAAAAAGTAGATTTTAAAAATTACATTTCTAAGTATAAATTCTATCTTTTTATTTCACGAATAGAATACAACATTCCCAATGAGATACGGAAAACCTACATAATACAATATTTTCTAATATTTCCTTGACATTATCTATGATATGACATTTAATTAATATTTTATTTCAACATTTATGCAAACACAGACCAGATAAGTTACAGATATAAAACACTATGTATAATCGTACTCATTATCAACCCATTAATGTCCCACTGCTGGGCACGGGTCTCCTCTCAATTGAGAATGATTAGGCTATAGTCCACCACGCTAGCCTACTGCGGGTTGGCAGACTTCACATGCCATCGAGAATTTTCTCAAGCATGCAGGTTTCCTCACGATGTTTTCTTTCACCGTTTGAGCATGTGATAAATGCGCACATAACTTCCGAAAAGTCAGTGGTGCGGGCCTTGGGTTCGAACTCGAGACCTCTGACATCTCAGTCCACTGATCACGCCGCTAGGCTACCACAGCTCTTACATAGGACATAGGATAGATTTTTTCCGAAAATTACCCCTTAAACGGGCGAAAAGAGTGGTGAAAAAAATTGATATGAAAGCGGATTGAATAAAAATGCTAATTCTATACGACATCGCGGGCAAAAGCTACTATGTTATATATTGTACATAAATTGCATCTACCACCTGTTTACTAGCTCGTGTTTGCCCATCGTTTATAAAAAAACAACACTAGTTTCATCACTGTATATAAATTCACCCAAATCGATATTTACCAAACGATTATTATTAATCGATTAATCGCCAATCTTGGCGAGCGGTTGGTAACAGCGCTGGCCGGGACGAAAAAGGTCGTGAGAGGTGAGCGAACAGGTTTGTGCCTGGCTGCTATCTAGTGTGTAACTGCCTGCATTCCGCTGCGAATACCCGCGTCTGCGCAGATTTAGTATTATCGCTCGTTTGACGAGGAATAGAGGATAAGCAGACATATAAATGTAAGTGCTGCCTGTGGCTCTGAATGCCTAAGTATGTGTCTTCGAAGAGCGTAGAATCTTTGAATTTTAATGGAAAAGTTACCTGGCTGAGGAGTCGGTAATTCCAAGTTACAGCTGCTTTACGTCCTATCCAATTGCAGTCGATTATCAGAGTTTTAGACGAAGCAACTGTTATCTAACTTCTGCCACATTATTATAAAGAAATAAAGTAAAAAAAGTTTTTTTATTGGTTAAAACCATAATAACATTTCATAAGAAATCGATAACAATGTATCGAAAAAATTTGTCGATTACAAGTAATTCGATCAAAAGTTCTTGTATGTAAAGTACTTTTGATCGAATTACTTGTAATCGCAACATTTTTGAGCTTCCAATAAACATTAAGCTTTATTAATGATTATATTATAGTATGGCAACGGAGGACGAAGATTTATTGCGTTTTCGAGGACCATGAGAATCACATTCAGTGTCAATGTAAGTATTCAGTAGACCATTTATGTACTTATTTCTGGGTCTACCCAGAGATAAGTACGTAAATGGTCTTATAAACCATATTACTGAGCCATATGAGCCATATAGGATATTGTCGGATACTCCTAAAAGAATGATCCCGAATCATTATTTTCTGTCAAGCCATTCTACAGAACATCATTGATTAATTAATTGGTTGGGAGTTTTGTATTAAGTCTGCTGATGACGAAAAGCAACGTGACCATGATGATAATATCTTACTAGCTATGATTTATAACGTGTTGAGAATGGCGTCTAATTGTCAGAACATACCATTTGATATAACTGTAATTAATCTTGTTAAAATACAGTTAAACATTGTATTTAGGTACCTACTTATTATCATGGTGGTAGTCGCCTTGTCATTGTACCATTTCAAGAAATACATAGATAAAATGGGTCTTTTTTGTATCTTTATAATATTTATGTGATTATAGGCGTGGCAATGAGCGGTTTTGATAAATGAACATTTAATTGACTGAGTTGAATGAAGAGTTTGATAAAATCTTTTTAACTAGTATTTTTTATATTACTTTAACATAACATATACTATTTATGTTACTTAATTTACAACAAAAATCCGTATAATTAGTATTTTATTATAAAAGCATAATTAAGTACTGTTTACTTATAATTGATTGTAAAAATCGTTGGATAGTAAAAAAAAATTTTTTGGGTCATGTTGATGTTTTATTGAAATTAAATGAATGTACGTGAAAAGGATTTTTTTTAAACATTTTGCATCTAATAAAAGCAGATAAATAAAAATCAAAATCATAGTCATTCTATTTTGTTATTCCTAATTATTTATAAATTAATGTAATAAAACTATTCTATGACGACTATGACTATGACGACCCATTTAGCTCAGCGGTAGTTGACGCTGCCTGCTGTGCTATGGGTCCCGGGTTCGAATCCCGGTAGGGACAAATGTTTGTGTGATGAGCATCAACATTTGTATCCGAGTCATGGATGTATCTATGTATAATATGTATGTATTTACAAAAAAAAAAAGTATATATGTAGTATATCAACCATCTAGTATCCGTAACACAAGCCTCGTTGCTTACCACGGAACTAGATGGCGCTGTGTAATAATGTCCGGAATATTTATTTATTATTTATTATTCTCATAATATTACTTTTTGTCTGCTGTGACCATGGATGCTGTAAGTGATTAAAATAATAATAATCAATAACCCCGATAAAATCTCTAATAAAGTAGGTTTCTTTCAAAGAATTAATCTATGTGTTTATTATTCACGCTTAATTCAAATTCAGTAAGGTAAATTAATTCAAGAATAATGATTATATGTACGATGAGCAGATTCCTAATTATTATTACTGATTAAACTTAAGCAGATGCCTGTGAAACAAAACCCTTCTTTATCAAAACTACATAAAGTGCATCTGGAAGTCAAGTATTCGTAATTGCCACAGATAAGCGTGAGGTTCTAGGTTCTACTTTCTGGTCAAGCAAAATTTTATGAAGTATTTCTACAAAATTTTCAGTAGCAGCTCGGAGTGTGGATTTGATTCCGTTTTATAGCAAAACGTGGTCAGGGACGTACATCAGTATTGCTCTGCGTAATTCTTTGCTGGATACTAGCGTGGTGATATGTTCCTTACTTACATTTACATCTAATATATAAAATTCTCGTGTCACAGTTTTCGTTGCCATACTCCTCCGAAACGGCTTGACCGATTTTTATGAAATTTTTTGTGCTTATCCGGTATCTATGAGAATCGGCCAACATCTATTTTTCGTACCCCTTAGTGATAAGGGTTGTCCACCAACCCCTATAAAGTGGCAAAACAACGTTTGCTGGGTCAGCTAGTATTATATATGATTATGACTATGCTGATAAGGGCTGATATGGACCAATTCTATAAAGGATGCGAACCATCGGTGTTCAAATTAAAAATAAATAAATAATTTATTTTTGTTATTTTTGGGCGAAAATAAATACTGTTTCTTTTTTCTTTCTAAAATAATATCAACGTACCTTGATACAATCCGTAAAAAGTTGCTTACTATTGAATTCTAGACATTTAGTTAAAAAGTATTTTTATTTCAAAGTGGTCTTATATTAATGTCTAAAATTTTAAGTGCATAAAAAAAATATTAAATTGCTTAAAAATATTCACTTGCAGCCTTCTTCCGATCCCTCTGAGCCGGTCCTCGATCCTGTGCGCGTGAGTCGATGCGCATGTCACTGTACAGACACGGCAGCTGTGTGCCTGTGTGTATGTGTTTGCGAGTGTGTGCAAGTCACAGGTCAAATGGTGGTCACGTTAAGAATTAGTCCCGTATGAGACTTAGCATGTAATTATATTAGGTTACAACTACCATTATTGTCTCGCTCGGCAAAACCTATATTATCATTTTATATTTAGGTTTTAAGTAGCTACATAAATATCGTTTTGTTTTTGTGATATACGAATTCAGTAAATACTTTCATTCAAGTGTTTTTTTTTAGTTTTACATAATTTAGTTATCCGCTACTGAGATGAAGTTAAAGTTGACTGAAACTGACCGTAGATATAAACTAACCAGCTTCTCAACTTCTTTTTTTCGCAAAGATATACTTTTAGGGTATCCATTGTCGATATTTTGACAATTATACGTCACTAACTGTACACTCCGTGGAGGCAGTTTGAAAAAAAAAAAAACTTTGAAATAGATTGTATGCCTATCTTGTGAAAATTTCAGATGCGGAACTTTTTGAGTTTTTGAAGTTTACACAAACTAATAGATAGATGTCATTGGTGAAATGTATATGGCTATGAATGACTTTTATGTAATACATAATAGGTGCCTCGTTATTGATGGTATTATATTTGTACGTTATGTGTGATGAAGTCATTAGATAACGAAAGACTTGTGTCAAGACATTCGAGTTACGTAATCTGTATGGTACATTGATTATATACAATTAAAGTTAATTAAACGATTAGTAATATTGTTTGGAATATGACGACATGAATTCGCTTCTTCTTAAAGTTATAAGAAACCATGATTCTCTGAGGTTCTCTATTAGAAAATGCCAATAGGATCGAGATGGCTCTCGTTCCTAAAATCTTAATCATAACTTGTAGACTTGAATTCTTTTTAAAAGATCTATTTACAAACAAATATATCATTTATCATATAGTTACTTAGGTCTGTATTTTTCGTGTCAGAAATCAGTACATGTATCACTGTTTAAATTATTATATACTTATCAAAGTAAATTTTAGTGAATAAGGATATTTAAAATGACGACGATGATCAGGTCAGAAATAGGTATCTATGATAGAACAAACTGGATTATAATATGTAGTTAAAACAAAGAAGTTGACCAAATCATAAATGACGTTGATCATAGAAAAAAAAGAATGCATAAATATCATAATCACAGTTTAATTGAATATATTGCATTAATCTCATCTTTTTAAATTATAAGATATTAGACATTTTTAAATCTAAAAAGCGCAGTTGCCTCTCTGTTCGTGTCTGTGTCAGACAGGAATGCAGTCTTGCTGGCTCGCTGCGGACTAAACATACACACAGAAAACATCTGTGTATGCACACAGGATTTCTGTGTGAGTTTCACAGTCATACCATTGGCTCCGATGTCATTTGATTATCGTCACGAGTTTATGTCTAACGCGAGTCACGTGACATTGAGAATATGGGTTAGAATGAGTATTATGTTATATACGATTAGATGATAAAGCTGTAAATAAAAAAACATCATATGTACCAATCAATAGACGATTTCTTGCAGTAATTATGAATAATTAAAAATGCTTTTATATAACGAAATTATATAAAAGCATTTTTAATAAATATACATATATTTTAATAAACGAACTATTTCTTTTAGAAAAAATAATGATATACGTATATAATGATATGTATAATACAAACATATATCTAATTAACACTTCAAGTTTTAATTTTTACTCACTGGCGCTATTAAAAGATATTATTGTTAACCATTATAGCGCAATTTGTATACAAAAAATATTGCAACATACGCACGTTTTTAAATATTGTATTTTGTATTAAAAGTTTTATCATAAATTACAAATATTTTTCTATAAAGAAATAATTGCCAAACTGCTTTAGATATAATTTTTTTTTTTTTATAAAATATTATAAATAAATTCCATTTATCTTTCTAAAATTAACAAAACAACCGAAGTATAAGAGGACCTATAAAAGTGCTGTCAAATTTAAATGCCGATGTAATCGAGTGATAACCGGGTGAGAACAATGTGATATCCGCAACCATAGTACGACTGCTGAGCTTACGTTAGTGTTCGTGTGTACAGCATATACACATTGGCAACTTTTTTACAAATGCCACACAAGACACCGCAGAACTGGTTATGCCACATAAGGTTTATGTAATAATAACACATAATTACCATGTTTGAATATAGGATTCATGTCGTAACGAGGTAAATGTAATCCGTTTAATGTGAATTAATAAGGATAAATATGCTGGATAATAGCTGTAGCTTAAATGTTGATGCTGTATCGATGATGACGTGTATCTTAAATCATCGTGCTTCTGTGGTGAAGGTAGAATGGGTGCTTATTTGAAGTGGTGTGGAAAGAAACAGTACATTTATTTTACCAGTTTGAATTTTGATATATTAGGATGAAATCCTATGTTTTCAAATGAAATAAGTATCTTTTGGATTAAACTATTAATTATTATAAACCCTGTGATAGCCAATAGACAAGTAATAAATACTTATATTAATAATAATAGCAAAGTAATAAATGAAATAGCCATAAGTAAAGCTGTGGTAGCCAAGTGGTGTGACCACGAAGACTGAGACTAGACTGAGAAGGTAGAGGTCTTTAGTGCAATTCCAAAGCATCACTGACTTTAAGAAGTTCCGTGATCATTTATATTGGTTAGCGGTGAAGGAAAACATCGTAGAAGCAACCGTAAGGCATGCCGCCTGGATGGTGTTCATTCGATGGCGCGTGAAGTCTTTCAACTCGCACTTGGCTAACGTGGTGGTAACATCTAATCCATCTGAAATGAAAGGAGGCCTGATGTAATCCGTGGGACAGTAAATCATCATCATCATCAACCCATTTTCGTTCCACTACAGGGCACGGATCTCCTCTCATTTGAGAGAGATTAGGCCATCGTCTACCACGCTAGCCTACGGGTTGGCAGACTAGACTTCACATGCCATCGAGAAAATCTCTCAAGCATGCAGGTTTCCTCACGATGTTTTCCTTCAACGTTTGAGCATGTGATAAATACGCACATAACTTCCGACAAGTCAGTGACATTTCAGTCCACTGTCCACAGTCATACCGCTAGGCTACCACAGCTAGTTGAAACAAATGAGTTGATGATAACACTACAGCTTACAGAATGGTATAAATACGTGACATCTAAAATTATCTCGTCGTGAAAATTATTTCAGTAAACATTATCGGTATTCTTATTGCTATCGAGGAAATATCTGAGTCAAGTCAGTCACGACAAACTCATAATAACCATGACAGACTTTATTAGTCAAGTAACACATCAGTGTAAAATCACGGCTCATCACACCTATCCGAACGGTGAAGGAAAATATCGTGAGAGAACCTGCATGCCTGAGAGATTATTTCGATGACGTGTGAAGTCTCCCATCCCGCTGTAAGCTAGCGTGGTGGACTATAGCCTAAGCCTTGATGAGGACTATCCTATCTCTTACTTAAATGAGGAGATCCGTGCCCAACTGTAGGACAATAATCGGAATGACAATCTTCTTTTTCTTCTTCGTGTCGATGGCACATGAATGTCGTCAAATTTAATACCCATATTTACTTAGTAAATATAGCCATTAAATCGAGCCCAGAATGATGCCAGATTTACGGCATTTTCAGTGGCAAACCAAAGGTCTCTCGACGTGCAGGTGTTATGGCACGAAGGGCATGAAAGTAGGCGCGACATGGTTTGGGGGCCAATACCACATTGACAGGTATCAAACAATGATCATCTTGTTTTACTTTCTCTATTTTATACCACCATATAAACTTTATGAAATGCAATAAATGAATATGAATATTTAAGGAAGACAGTTGCTTGTAAATAGTTTACTAATTAAATAATATCCTTTTTATGATTATATGTAGTAACTGTTACCAGTAAGTGTTAATTCTTTGTAAATATCGTGATAATGTTACAGATTCTGATAAATTTGTCGTCATATTGTGACAGTATGACATCATGGTGTACAGTTTCCGGGTACTGATGACGATCATAATGCACCTTTGAAAAAATTATGGGCAAGATATAGAAAATAGGTAATTTAGGTTTGTTGGCAATGGATGAAGTACCTGTTTTAAAAAATTAACAAGTTTCTCGTCAGGTAGGTAGATGTAGTAGGTTTCTCGTTAGTAGGTAGATACAGGTTACCTAAAAATATTTATAAATTCCTCTAAAAAATATATATTTTAAAATTAGCACATTTAAGCCTAGAGCTTATGTATATTAAAACCTTTTTCCATTAAGTCGTTTTTACCTGGCCATGATACCTCAAAATAATATTAAAATGTCATAAAGTATTGAAAAAGAAAAAGGATTTCTTTTAAATTGAATTTAATGACTGCAATCAGTTTTTTTGAGATTGCTGGCCAGACTTAGTTGAATAAACTTTTTTGTAATATATTTTTTATCTCGGTTTTAACACTTCTAAGAAATAAAATATGACATCGTTCTATTCTCTCATCTATAATCTATTGACAATTAGGTAACTTTAATAAATAAGTTCAAACAAGATATCGCTAATAGGTGATAACAAACAATTTTACCTTACTTTATTTAGCTTACCTTTATTTTAGCTTAGAATCGAGGATCGTGTAATCAAATAGGTATAGGGAAATAATCATGTTTCCATTCCAAACTTTTGTTTTTTTTTTTTACAACGGAGGTGGAAAACAAGCATACGGCCC
Organism: Craniophora ligustri; assembly: GCA_905163465.1. Lineage (NCBI taxonomy): Eukaryota > Metazoa > Arthropoda > Insecta > Lepidoptera > Noctuidae > Craniophora > Craniophora ligustri. Next base: position 15,937,248 of record LR990957.1, read on the forward strand.
GCCTGATGGTAATAAGCGGTTATCGTAGCCTACGGACGTTTGCAACACCAGAGGTGTCGTTTGCACGTTGCCAACGTGACCCTGTAAAAACCTTTTCACTCTTTTTTTTTTTTTTTCTTAATAATACTTTGCCCTACACTAGGATTTTCTCCTGTGTCGTGGGTGCGTTTACAAACATATATTTTCACATACACAAACGCCCAGACCCGGAACAACTACCTGCAGAACGTACAAATATTTGCTCCGTGCGGGGATCGAATCGAACCCGCAACCCGTGACGCACAAGCCGATCGCTCAGCCACTGCGCCACCGAGTCGTCAAGAATAACCCTGCGCAGTAGGCGTTTGGGAAAATGTTCATAGGTGGCTCATTTCACAGCCTGATTCAAGTTTCTGTAATCTAGAAAATGCTAGAAACAGGTACAAGTGTACAGTCTTACACAGTTGTAGGTACACCTACGTCTCGATAACGAGCATTTCGCGATAACCCGCCGATAACCCAAATAAGTCCAACAGTATTGATTGTTATACAATCGTTAAATTAATTGCTGTAAATAAGTAAATTCACTGGCCGTACTGTATTATACTTTACAATTACTTAACTGATAAGAACAAGGAGTTATATGAAAGGAATCAAGGAGATCAAGGACTTGAAATCTAACAATGAAAGTCAATTAAACGCAATCATCATTAACTTCATCATCATCAACCCATTATTGTTCTACTGCTGGGCACGGGTCTGCTCTCATTTGAGAGGGATTAGGCTACAGTCCACCACGTTAGCCTACTGCGGGTTGGCAGACTTCAAAAGCCATCGAGAAAATCTCTCAGGCATGCTCATTTCCTCACGATGTTTTCCTTCACCGTTTGAGCATGTGATAAATACATGCATGTAACTTCTAAAACTCAAAAAGAAAAGTTGAGATTGAACTCGAGACTTTTGACGTCATACAACTAGACTATTACTGCTATGTATTAAGTAGATGCAATGTCATTATTAATTTCTGAAAATATTACCACTAAAGGCACATTTATGTGTTTTTGTTTGACTTTGTTAATACTAGATGGCGCTGAACTAACGGACACTCGAGTAGACAGGTTTAAAACTTAAAACGGTAAAAATGACGTCTTCAAAACTTCCATATTAGAAGTATTGAGTCTATTAATTCTGAGTTTGTTATGGTGTTTCTTTTCAGGGGTCGTCAGTTAGGTAACTCTGTTATCTAGTAATTAAGACATTAACTTGTCAAATGTGATTTTTCAGAAGATGAACCCAATTTTTCACATATTTATGCAGGACTGCTCATTAGTCATGGTACTGGACCTTGGCTTATCCATTGTTCGAAAACTGTTATAAAAAATAATATAATACTTCATTAATTATTTTATTGGGTTGTATTCATTATTATTTTTTACTTAAAATTACCTTAATCATAAATTTAACTATTATTTAATTGACCTTCTGATAATTAACTGCATATTTTTAATCTTGACTTACTTTAACGAAAAAATCTAAATTCTTATGTAGGAGTTGGAGTTTTCAATACAACTTTATAATATATGATACCATCACGCTTGCCCTGGCAGAAGGGTGAGGCAAAGGTGTACTAACTGTTCACGCACATGTGCGTTTGTATGTTAAGAAGTTTACCAAATAAAACGTAAAATCACAAAATTGTCACTTCACAATATACACAACATGCCTATTACAAAAACAATCTGATACAATTAATTAATTAGTATTTATTTTCGCATATGGCAATCACATAAAACTATATTGTCAGTGTAACAAACCCTTCAGTTTTTTTATGATAAAATTAATCAGTTGAATCAAATCCTAAGCTATGTTTATCATAGATTTAGTTTGAGGAGTGGATGTAATTATAATGGATTAATTGGATTAACCGTGTCTAGTCTATTGTACGATAAAGTATTATGTTTAATTATAATAATTTACGACACTAAAATATGAACTTTACAATTACAATTTACTTTTTATGGATGCGTAGTTTGCCTGGGTCCGTGGATGCTGTAAATGATCCGAATAGTTGGGATTAAGTAATATTATTCCGCGATAAAATATGTATACATAGTAATTTAATTTCAATGTCTAGTACGCGTATACACTTATGCGCGTACTAGACATTGAAGTGTAAGAAATAAGTAAATAATTAAATCTTAATGTATCATCATCATCATCATCAGCCCATATTCGTCCACTGCTGGACGTAGGCCTCCCCTAGTGAAATAATATCTTAATGTATAATAATAGTAAAATAATAAAATCTATTAATAATAAAATTTCGCAGACTCTTGAATTAAAAAAGGAAAGTTCAACGGTAAATTAAGAAAATAAGTTTATAATAGTAAGTAGATCGTATTGGTTAAGAAATAATGTGAGTAATAATAATTATTCATAGAACACCAAGACATACATTTACTTACACGATGTAAATAATAAAATACATTTTTTTTAATTATTATAATATAATCGGACATTATGACTGACAGCGCCATCTAGTTCGGAGCTAACCAACCAAGCTTGTGTTGGGAATAAAAGATAGTTGATACAGTACATGCCATCACCCAGTCGTCTCCGGAGGGTTAAGTTGAGGTGTACTAATGTACACCCAAATCTCGACGGAATATTTTAGTTCCCATGTAATAGGGGGTGAGCCTTTCGCCAATAACCGGGAATGAATTCAAACTCCAAGCTGTTATTGAGAATTTCATCAAAAAACCCAACAATATCGCTCGACTGGGTATCGATTCCAGGATATCTTGCTCAGCAGTCGCACTTTACAACCACTAGATCAACGAGGCAGACTATACATAGATTTTGTAAATAGAAACTTCTATGACTCAAGTACACCATGCTCATCACACAAACATTTGTTCCTATCGGTATTCGAACCCGGGGCCCGTACTGCGAAAGGTTGCCTTTATTACCGCTGCGGTAATTGGGACGTCTTATAGGATATATATATTATTAAAGGATCATTATTAATATTATTCAAATTATTGGTAATTAATTATAATAATAATAATAATATGTAATAATCTTTAATTCAGATAAGCATCATCCATATGTGTTAGTAAACAAAAAACGTGTATACTATACCTATGTTAGTAAAGAATATAAAATCTATTTTTAACAAGATTGTGATTAAAAATGAAAATTATTGTTTATTTCTGTAAATATATCTTTAAGAGGTGTCTCTTAAATCTATGCACTTTTACACTTTTATAAGTCACTAAAAGTGTTTTTACAAGTCACGCATTAATTAATGATATTGATAACCTGTTCAGAATGGTAACGTATGTGACTTATCTACGATACTTTGAGCTCAGTGCTACGTGCTACGGGCGTCGTAGCGACGTTCTATTATACACACCTAAAATTACAACTTCATACACATTACAGATATTATTTCTATTCTTATTTAACCTGTAATAGCCTAGTGGCGAGACCAGTGCACTGTTAGGTCAAGGAGGAAGTAGCTCGAGTTCAATCCTAAATAGTCCAAGATCCCAGGGCCGCCAGACGTCACGTATTTTCTGAAGAATTGGATTTTCCAATAATGATTACCCATTCAGTGGACAGTACCCGGCTCCTGGGTCGATATAATGCCCAGAGCCTTGCTATAATATCGACCCAGGAGCCGGGTTCTGTGCACTGAATGGGTAGTCATTATTTTGGGACCTTTAAGGCGTCTCTAAGGCAAAAAGCCGAAGGAAAGTGTCTGGGAGTATTGGCGACTTATTTTTAAGGATATCGCCTATAATATACGTAAAAATCATCAGCGGGGAGGTAAAGACAAATGTTTGTGTGATGAGCATGAATATTTAATTTTGTATCCGATTCATAGATGTGTCTATGTATAATGTGTATGTATTTACAAAAAAAGGATATAATATATGTAGTATATCAACCAACTAGTATCCGTAACACAAGCCTCGCTCGGAACTCGATGGCGCTGTGTCATAATGTCCAGAAATATTTATTTATAATATTAAAGCATTATTAAAGAGTATTAAAGTATGGAGTATGGATAGATTCACGGAAGAGTAAAAAATCTGTAACTGATTACCTCTTACACCTACGCAGTGTACATACAGCCATTCAAAGTCATTTTAATAATGTTGACATAACCTTTATTTAGTCGCTGCCGGATTTGCAATTACTAATTGAACATTTTCACACATTTATGACGGAACAAATAACCAGAATAGACACCTATATTGTAAGGTTAAATATCTATTAATTAGAATTGAAAACTTTGAATCACAGTACCTAGATAAGGTTTTGCGTGATGCAACGATAGAACCGAAATACTGAGTTCCTGTTACCAAAATGTGCGACGGTATAAAAATGCAAGATGATGGAAGACGTGCGATGTAAATTAAATGGAGCTGGACAAGACAGATGGCCATATCAGGATCTACGCCTAGGTACTATTAATATCTTGTGTGTTTTCACAAAATCGAGAGAATTTCGCCTCAATATCGCCTTAGCAGATCTCTACTAACGACTCATAAAGCTAAGATTTTGAACCTTATGGTTCAGGCTATAGGCGGTTACGTTTCAGTTCCGTATTCAGTTTATTATTTTACAGCATGATTCATATTTGCCACAAACACATTGTGTACACTCAGTTAATTAGATTAAACATACTTTTGAATATTTAGTTCCGTATTCATATGAAAATTAACTTTATCAATATATTTATTTATTTATTGCAATTTGTACCACGTAGTACCTGTAGGGGTAAGTAAGTACGCAAGTAATTCACACATTATTATATTTTAACAGTAGCTACCTATAAACAAAGATAAAATTAAAATATTAAACATATTTTATTAATCATAATCATGTCAAGTTTAGTTGCTTATATAATTATGATGTAAAACCTCGATCAAATTCAAGAACAATAGACAAGAAATATGAATTAAAAACTGTTTTATTGAAACGTAATACTTGGATCATTGGCCAACAATTTGCAGTAATAAACTTAAACACTTTATCGCAATCTTATCGCTATCAGCGAGGTATCTTTCAGTGACACACGGGCGATACCCAGCGACACCCGCCAGTACCTGACTGGCCTTACCTGAGCTCTCCGTGAGGTTCCAAAAGATAAGTGTGAGTGGTGTTGATCTGACGCTGCACTACGCTGCAGTGATAAGTGAGTGTGAGTGATAATTGACCCTTTTTTAATATAATATTTTGCGGATCCCGTAACTTAGAGAAAAGATCTGTTTTTACGTTTGAATAAACTGGTGTACTTACAAATTACAAAGCCATTTTTTTTCGCAAAATAAATATAAAAACGGGATGCGTTTTTGGTGGGTGATTTTTTATTGTTTTGGACCACAAAATTATCATTTAACATCCCTCTATTTTGAAAAGCTAATTTATGTTATTACGAATTCGAGTTTAAAATTGAAGTTGAATACAGTTTGGTATATTTTGCGATAAAAATACAACAAACCGGTAGCTACTGCATATACTGAATATTACAAATGAAATACTAGTGTTCTGTAAGTTAAAACATTCATGTTCTTTGTTCAGTGGAACTGTATTTACACGTCTCGATGGCTGAGGGTCGGGTAAACACTACACCCTGTTTTCTTTAGGTGTCCTATTCAGTAAACAATCTTGGTAAATATTATGTCTTTTCCTTTAAATCTCGGACGAATTGCTTAACAGTTTCTGTGAAAGATATTAAATGAGTTTTATTATCAGATTTTCAGGACAAGGTTAAAATTGTTGAATAAAATAGATAATCAAGAAACTATGGGCTGTATTTAACGTTTAATTATAAGTACTCATAAGGTACGTCCTGTTTTCTACGTTTAGTATTCAATAATGCGAATAACAGGAACGCACGCCGATTTTTGAAGCCTGTGGTATAAAAGGAAGGATCAGGCTTATATATACTCGTTAGAGTGTGATCTTAAGACGCATGAGACAAACAAATTACTGAGCGCTAATAAATACGACAGCAGTTAAAGATCATGTTCCTTTGTTTCTTGTAGTTGTTTCTGAGATAGTTTTAATCACGAAGACACTTGTTCTATCCAAATTATATATGGATGGACCTTTTTTCTGTCTTATATCTAGTTTCTTGTCGCTGTGCCTTCCACCTCGATATTTTTTTTCATACCACGAGGGTAACAAACAAGCTTATGGCTCTCCAAGTAAGCAGTTACCGCACTAACCTAACCTATAGATGTTTGCAACCGTCCCGACCGGCACAGCAGAAACCGTTTTAGGCTTCTTAAAATAGCTATGCCATGCTGTCAGAATAGCCATTCCCCTAACGAGCTCGGGTTTGTTCAAGGTTAAGGGAATTTCCCCTTATTCCCTATTTAGCCGATAGCAACAGACACTTTCGAAACTATACAAGTAAACAAGTATTTAGTCATTGAAATAAAACTACTTTTTACGGATTTTAATCCGTATCGCGGCATCAATATACCGCGATAAAATCCGTAAAATGTAGTTTTATTTCAATGTCTAATATTCGCGTAAGTGTAAGAAATCAATAAGTACTTATTTAGTCAGTTTATTATTTTACACCGACATCATATATTCCGTTGTTAAAAAACCGCATCAAAGTCCGCACATTCGTTAAGGAGTTACTATACCACAGACACAGACACCACCCTCTTTTTTCATCAAGGATAAACGATAAATAAATTTCATGGATGTAAGATACTTACATTCTTTTCAGGACTGAACCCTTCATGCTCGTGTAAGAAGACTATAACTCAAGATGTTAGCGGCTACCCTGTCGACGCTGACGCCGCGGATGCGGTTCAGCTCCCGCAAGCCTATCATAGAGAACTTCGCGTTCAAGCTGCACTACCAGCTCACGGTCACCATGCTGCTTGCCTTCGTGATCCTGGTCTGCGCCAGGGAGTACTTCGGAGAGCACATCAAGTGCCTCTCAGACCAGGGCGTGCCTGACCATGTGATACAGACGTACTGCTTCTTCATGGCTACATTTACCATTGTAAGTTTCTTTTTTATTATTTTGGAGCATATTAAGATTGCATCAATGATAACATGACTTGCTAACATCCCGAAGGTTTATGCAGAGATGTACAATTGTACACCAACAGTTCGTTGTTATGTCGAAGGGAACTCCATTGCCATTAATCGAATACAAAACCAAACTTCCAAATAATAGCTGGGTGATATGACTACGGGCATTTTAGTCAAGTCTCGGTACTCGCATCCAAGACAATTTTTACAATGATGTACGTATTACATATTCATAATATATCAACCGTTAGATGTCCACTGCTGGACATAGTTCTCCCCCAAGGATCGCCATTGTATTACTTATTAATCGCGGGATATGTCAACAGGTACGTCACTACAACGAAAGCTTGCTACAAGGGGGATTCCTGCCTCACCCCGGCGTGGGCCCACTCTCGGAGTCCGACGAAACGCTAAATCACACCTACTACCAGTGGGTGCCCTTCGTGCTGTTCATCCAGTCCATATGCTTCTACCTACCGCATTATATTTGGAAGAAGAAGGAAGGTCAGATCCCCATTTAATACAATATTGAGGTATCTTTTAGGTTTCCTCAAATTTCAGTTTAAGCATGTAATAATACCATATGTAGCTTCGAAAATCCTGGTCTTGGAAACGAACTCAACTCAAAAACCTTTAACCACTATTTTTGCAGTCCACTATCACAGCTAATAGCAGCTTTGTTTATAGCATGACAGCTCTGCGATATCTATTACTATATATACTCTCTAGTCTTTGTCGATAGCATTCAGCTACTTTTACTTGATCTGCCAAAGATTCCATAGCAAATATTTTCATAGCGATAACTCTAGATTATTATATTTTCATTATAAGTTGCATTTTGTGTATTTTTATAGTTCTACACTTTATCTTATCTTGACAATCCAGGTTAAAGCATCTTTCATAGAAATGTGTGTCACTACAAGAATGATGAATATACCACATATCTGAAGATAGTACGACACTTACGCGAACTTTGTTCTAAGAAATAAATAAAGTTTAAAAGGAAATAGATCATAATATTCGCTTATGAATTTAAATATGAGTATGATAGACAAAACGGGTCTGTCTCACAGACAGACCCGTTTTAATGTTTGTCATTTGGTTTTGCTGTCAGCTGAAAACAAACAACCATTCTTAAAAAAGGTTTCAGGAGGTTAATTTGTCTATTGTATTTGACCTTTGACCCGCCACAAGGGAGCAGCAAATAGATATTGGAGCGACTGATGGTTAAATTTATTTATCATTAAATCGTTGTTAAGTTCGTCAGGGTAAAAAAACACTCAGAAGATATAAAAACACATTTTTTTTTATAAAACATAATACATCTTTTGTTTTTACCGCATTTAAGCAAAAGTCTTATATCATATGGATTATCAATAGTTTACTATAAAAATAGAAGAAATTGTATTTATCTCTTCTAGGTGGCCGAATCAAAGCCCTAGTTGATGGTTTGCAGTACGCAAGCCTGGCATTAGCCAACGAGGACATGAACGTAGCTGGCATGAACGTACCTTCAAAGGACACGCTGGGTAAGCGACTGGACATCATCAGGAGGGATATTAGACTTAGGTAAGGACCAGATCTACATCGTGCAATATCTATGCAGACATGTATTAGTGCATTAAGATTACGTAAAAATAGTATAGCAGACAGAGATGCCATATAGCCATCTTAATCATGAGCTGAAGATCTTTGCACGTAGGAAACAGAGTACATAACCTAAATGGTATTTTTTTTATTAAATTTTAGTTCATGATGATATTTTATTACGATAATAAAGCACATTAGTTTCCTTCAGAGAGCTATACCTTTTCAAAATAATGGAAATATTTCCATAGTTAAAATTGTCCTTTTTATGAATTTCTTATCTTTCTCCTATAATTATAAACTTGTTATTCTCAACCTGTGATAGCATGGACTTCATTAGAATCCCTACAGACCAACTATCTAGCCTAAAATGCTGTGGTGCTATTTTCAAATCGGTCTGAACGCTAAAGGAAAGCGAATTCCACCCATTGTCTTCTTCAGATATTTTACATCCTTTAATCTTGATTATATTGTTCAGGTTGCGCATAACTCGCACATGGTCTGTGTGGCTGGTCGCGATGGAGGTGACTAACTTGCTGCACGTGATGCTACAGATCTTCATCATCAACAAGTTCCTCGGCGGACAATTCATTGGATTAGGCTCAAGTGTCCTCCATTACAGCGAATGGGACAACATCGCTGACCCGTTGGAGACGGTCTTTCCTAAGGTAAGCATTATAATGTGGACTTCATATCAGTGATGAAGAGATCAATATTTGTATAGTTTACTGCACATTTATTTTTCTTTATACTACGGGGTGGCCGAAACAAGCTTACGGCCCTGATAAGTAGTTACCGTAGACTACAGACGTTTGCAATACAAGAGGTATCGCCGATCCTGTTTTTTTTTAATTTTTATAATATAATAAGAAAATATGGAGTGTTTTCGGTTTTTCAAATAGAGGAATTACTACACTGACAGTGAACAGAATTGCCAGGCTGTTAGTGTAGTCACTACCCTAACAAGTCCTGGAAATCCTACTTAATCCCAGAAACACAACTATCATTGACAACTGCGATGTTCTGTAAGTCAGAGGTACTTCTGCAGTCTGGTAGCTCTATTTGAGCGAGAAATCTTATTATTTTCTATCCCTCTAAATAATTTCACTTTCACATCAATAATGCTGTTTTTGCCAACAAGATACCACTTATTCCTTATCATTCTAGTTTACTAAACAATTAAGTGGCTTGACTTTATCGTGTGACACTATTACTATGTAGTACTTGAATCTTGTTGCCGTCTCCAGGTGACAAAGTGCATATTCCACAAGTACGGTCCGAGCGGGTCCATCCAGCAGCACGACGCGCTCTGCGTGATGGCGCTTAACATCATCCACGAGAAGATCTACACTGTACTCTGGTTCTGGCTGCTGTTTCTGTTTATTGTCTCATTACTCGGTAAGTTCTAGCTGAGCGAACTATAATTTTCCCTTACATATTTGTAAATTTAGTGATTCAATAAGTAAGTACGATTACGTACAAAGATTTTTTAGGCACCGAATATTGTTGCATTTAAAGAAATTGATGTTGGATGATTGAAGAGTGAAAAAGAAACTTGATCGTTGTAATTGGTAATAGTAATTTCAAAACAGGGTCTACATGATGGTGTATTCTTATTCTTAAGCTAAAGCGAAGTTCTCACGAAGCTCTTTCGAATCGCTTTGAAGATGTTAAACTCTCTCATTTTAGCCGTGATCTGGCGCTTCATATCTTTCTTCCTATACCGGCGGTCTGCAAAGTTCAACATGTTGATGTTCAGACGGGTGACCTCCGCCAAGTTCGACCCCTACAACGTCATCGACGTGGTCAACGGCTGCCAGTTCGGGGACTGGCTATTCCTTTACTACCTTGCCAAGAATATGCAAGGTTTCATTTTCCAGTAAGTACACAGTAAATAAACTAACCCGCGCAATGAAAATATTTTTAGCAAGAACAATTTTTAGATGAACGCTTGAGAACTGTTGTTAAATTGATGGTACAGCATGTTATCGATGGTTTCAAATAATTCATCGTGATATCATGGAGTGATAACTTATAGTAAGCTTAAAGCTATAGTGGTATACAATGAACACTTAGTTCATTTTAACCAAAGACTATAACACCACTCAACAAAGTGGTTAAATACTCGTTGATTTTAACAAAGTACTTTACCAAACTTTTTCTTATCGAGACAATGGTTAAGTGTTTGATATAATAATAGATCGTCCCTCGATGACATTGATGAGTGTTTCTAATATAATTAATATACTGTCGTTTCTAAAGATATACAGAAGTCTATGACAGATAACGATGACTGCTACTTCAAGTCCTGTACTATGCTAAATACTTTTTGCAAAAAGTACGAACACGTATGTTTTTTTTCTAGGGAGCTGTTCAGCCGTCTTGCGGAAGAGTTAGCGAAACGAGACATACCTGGCCTTGATGAGACAGAAACTGATGATATCAAAGGAGCAGATCCTATACTCATAGGACACGTCGCCACAGTAGACGATGAAACTTTGCCACTTAAGAAGTCTTCATAGTCTGGACAGGAAAAGACTAAAAGACTAGTCGAAAAGACTACATTTAGCATACGAGTAACTAGAGGCTTTTTTAAGAATATAATCACCATCCAATTAGTTACTGTATTGTCTTTGGAATTGAATGTAGACGAAGTATTAATTTTATAATTATTGTCGAAGAGCGATGTAATGTCCTCGTTCAAGAGAAAATAATTGAACATACACTCACGTTATTGAAAAAAAGGGTAAAAAAAGAGCGCAAGTTGTTAGAAATGAATGAAATATTCAACTGGAAAAGAAATCGTTGCTAATTATGTCTATCTAATTGACCAGACTAAAAATGTGTAAAAAATGAAAAATGATATGCGTCATGAGGATTTTCTACATTTTTTGGTTGGGAGTTATTTTCAGTGTTGCTAGTTTCAATAAACAGGCTATAAGTTATGAGCTTATTTCCTACTTCGTTGGTAAAAACTACTTAGTAGAAAATATGTAAATATTTTCAGCAGTTCGACTATTAGCCAACTCATGTATAAAGTAAATCAGACAATAATTATAATGAACAGGGTAGTAATTAAGGGAAAAGTGTCCAGTTACTGTCAGTTAGAGAACTTGAGGATATAAACACTGCCTCATAAATAACAAGCTTTATTTTCAATGAAATAATATATTTATTAAATCGTTATTACAACGGTAAAACACCGTTAAGGTTTTTTTAATTGCTCAATATAAGTTTTAGGTACCAAATCTATACAGATTAGGTATACATCTAGTTTCCTTTTACTTAAAATAACTGGCCGATAAACTTTTTTCGATACCTTCTAATATTTTTTTCAGTAAGCAATTAATGGCAGTTCTTTGTAAGTTAATAGCAAAATTGTTTAAATTTTGTAAATAGTAAATTGTAATGTTATTATATATGCAATATCATAAATTTTATTTACTTTACTATAAGTTGTCTAGTCCCTATGTGTTATTGTTATAATTTTTTTTAAGTTTAATAAAGTGCGTGCGAGCATGTTTTTTATTGAATTGATTTTTACATCGATTAATACACAGACATACACAAGTGTCACACTCACATATTAAAAGCTTGTAATATCATATTGGGATATCCTGTAAAGAAATCGTAAGTACATTAATAAATAAATAAACATTTACCAAAACTTCAACTAAATTCTCACAATCATAAAACATTGCATATTTTTTTCATGGTTATAAATTTACTATACACTAGTCCGTGTGGTTTTTACCAGGGTAAATATTTGTTGCCATTTCTATTGAGCTATACCACGGATATCTTTTTTAGGGGAGATTAGAGATGAGTCATACTAGGTAAATTTGATACTAGGTGCATCTAGTCCGATTCCGTACAAATACTCGATCTAAATACCTATTCCACCTAGTCCATGAAGTACGCGTAGTATAAAGTATGTTTCGGTTAAAGTCTGCTAGTGATACCTGAATACTCGATCTAAATACCTATTCCACCTAGTCCATGAAGTACGCGTACTATAAAGTATGTTTCGGTTAGAGTCCGTTAGTCAAGTCTGCTAGTGATACCTGAAAGTACGGTTACGGACGCAGTAATGAATTGTAATCTTCGCTTCGTACTTTACACAGGCTTAGGACTGTCAACGTAAAATATCTATCTATATTGTAGATTGTTGACGTATTTAAAAGATTTCAATTGATTTTTAATCAGTTTTAGCCTATTTTAAATTTTTGTTTACATTTTTTAACTTTTTTAAAAGTTTATTTATAATAAATATAATATAAGCTCGCAATCTAACAAGATTCACGCGGGCTTCGGGTGCCATGTCACGACGCACGCCGTGTGCAGAACAGTCAGACTAGGTGGATCGAGTATTTTGTAACTTGGGAATAGGTGTTACCTAGTCTCGATAAATACCTAGGCCCTGAATCTGTTTTAGTATATACGCTTCATCTCTAGTATGAAGTCTTCCTAATATTTAGTTGAATGAAGTCCCGACTAGTCTCGAGTATTAAACACGTAAAGATAGACTTCGGAATAGTGAGCGAAAGAAAAAGACAGCGCATACATATTCTTGCACGACACAGGTGCGTATCGCGTTAATTTTATATTGATTGAAATAAGGTTCAAATTCAAATGACTGAATGTAAGTTTAAACGGTTCGTGATCAATTCGCGCGAGCTTCGGGACACTTCGGGTATCGGCACTTCGGCCGTATCACGGCGCACCGCGCCGTGTGCAGGAACAGTCCGACTAGGCGGACTAGGTGGATCGAGTATTTTGTAATGTGGGAATAGGTGCTACCTAGTCTCGTTAAATACCTAGTCCCTGGATATGTTCTAGTATATACGCTTCATCTCTAGGGGAGATGTTATGAATTTTTTTCTTCATCATCAACCCATTAATGTCCCACTGCTGGGCACGGGTCTCCTCTCAGTTGAGAGGGATTAGGCTATACTCCACCACGCTAGCCTACTGCGGGTTGGCAGACTTCACATGCCATCGAAATCTCTCAGGCGTGCAGGTTTCCTCACGAAGCTGACGAAAGGAGACGCGTATTTAGCATTAGTGCTAGTGGGAGTATTGGAGCATTATGGCAGTTGCATCATCATATCAGATAAAGAACATCCACGGCTGAACCCCGTCTCTCAACACGTACCTACTCCCGTTAATAATTTGTCTTTTGTCTTAGTATAGTACACTCTAAAAAGCTAATTGGTTTACACACATGGATCGGTCGATGGTTGCATGTATACCAATTAGATTGTTAGACTGTACTTTGGCATTTGTAGCCTTGATACTGTATATCTAGTGTTTCTAATAGTTTCAACAAACACACATCATCGCTAAAACTTAACGGCCGAGTCAATATTAATATGAAGACTTCATGTTGTTTAACTGGTTAGCACGCGCCAAAAATTATGGTGTCTTGTTTGTAAGTCATATTGAATTCAGAGGTAGGTACGTTTTTATTAGGTTCTGTTTTTAATGTTAAGATTATTGACAAAGTATTCTCCGGCAGCACGGAATCTTGGAAAACCATACTACTACTTATAAACTCTTAGAATTTTATGGAACAAAAGCTATCCTGTGTCCTTCCCTGGGACTCAAACTATTTCCATTTATAAGCTCATCAAAATTGGTTCAGCGTGAATAGGTAACAGACAGGCATAATGACAGACAGACCGGATATTTATCCATTAGGATATAAACTTGGCGATTAAGCTCCAATATGTAATTCTTTAAAATTGTAAGTTAGTTTAAAATTAATTAACTCACTACTCACTCACTAGTGTTGATACTTGATAAGCAGTAAAATATAATTATTTATTAGTTCCTATTTGAATTAATATCTTATCGAACAAAGTTGAAGAGTTTAATTATTTGAAACTCTATAAATTGATTTTACAACTTTTTTTAAAATTTGATAACCCGAATCTTGAGCAAGGTCGTGACGACTATTAGAAGCCGAGCAAAAATAAGGTAAATAGGGTTTTTAATTATTAATTAAATACTTCTGGATTTTGTCAAGATCTTGGTATCGATTCCCAGGTCGAGCAAAGTGTTATTGGATTTTCCTATACAGTTCTCAGTAGCAGCTCGGAGTTAGGATTGGTGCCTGGACAATAGGCTCACCCCCTATTATATGGGACCCAAAACATACCGGCGAAATGTGGGTTTACATTAGTGCACCTCTGGCTGCACTCGGGGATGACAGGCATGATGGACCTTATTAATTTCTTCAGTGCCCATAATTATTAAATCAAAGTTAGAAGGTATCTTTGACGCTTTTATGTAGGCGGTCTTCGACATTTAACTAAGTAAATACATATGTAGTTATTAATTTATTATGTACACTAGCCATAAAAATATAGTTGACAAAAGCTATGGTTTTGTTAAACAAAATATTTGTCAATATTTACTCTGTATGTTGTGATTTCCACTTCCGTAACATTTAGCAGCAGTTGTTTTTATATTGTATTGTAGTGTAATAATCTGCCCGTAACCATGGATACTTGCTGTAAAGGATTCGATTCAAAAGTAGGGGTTATAATTGTCGAAGATCCCAGAGCGATTAGCCTGCGCTGCGTGGCTACTTCTGCTAACGCAGCATAATGCTGAGATAGGGGCCTGTTTTGGCCTCGCGCAGGGCTTTATCAGTTTTTTGTTTTATGTTTGTATTTTAATGTAATTGTTAACTATGTCATGTGCGAGTCTAAAATAAACATTTCTTTTCTATATTATTTAGGTTCTCAGTAGCGTCTCATGTGCTTTGTGCGTGTTTGTGGAATTGGCCTGCGTATAACCAACCATACATACATTCGAATCAATATAGGTACTGCGATAGTACTTACCAAGTAGGTAATTGTTTTAGATTATTTCATAAAATAGTAAAGGATATTTTAATTTAATTTTGAAACCAATCGATTTTGGCAGGAAAAGCCATAATAGGAAGGGGTGAATCGTCAGTTCGTGGACTCGTGGTACAAGTAAGCTAGATAAGTAAAAAAGAAAAAGGTAAATAGATATGATTATTTTACAAATTATTCATAACTCTTATAGACTTCATCGACCAATATTTTTGGAAATAGGTAGTAACACATCTCTTGAGTTGCAATTGCACCGATATGCAATTGCACGGCAACAGTATAATATACTTATTTGCTATTATTTCTGTTGGCTTTTAATTTTAGCGCCTGATTACCTTATTAACTACCTGTCTCAATGGGCTGAACAAAACTTATAGAAAGTATTCGATTACGCTATTCCTAATTGGAATAATTAATGTAACGCACAAGTAAATGGCGCCTTTAGTAGACGATGTAAATTATTTAGAGTTTACGATTTACCAATTACGCATAGTTGAAATGAGTATTTATTAAGTACCTACATATTTTGGTAAATTAAACGCACTTTCTTAAAAAAAATCTTGTTCATGCACAGCGGCCGCTTTAATTGCATCAATACAATTAGGAATACTACTACTACATACCTACAGAATATGCACTGACTCCTATTGTCTCAGATATCCAGGATCTCCAATTCTCCACCCAATTAACAACTTGACAAATTTAGAGCGAGCGAACGAACGAAAGATTGTATTTGGTGTAATTTGAAGCGAAATCAAAACGACAGTAACAGTTGTGAAAAGTAATATGTAACTACTTTAACAAATTCAAAATACTGTGAAGGCAATTTATTCGTACATTCATCAGAAACCTTCGCATAATTCGAATAAATACTTCGCAACTGATCCTTTCTTCAAGCACATTTATTGGCGCGTTTACCATTACCAGGCTGGAGTTGCCATTATACCAATAATCCGGATATTCAGGAAAACCGTATGCTTTCATGGATCTTATAACTACAAACTTTTTTCCGATAAACTTTAATCGCTCCCCTCACACTGCATAACTGACAGTACGCGTATCCGTATTGCGATCATGAAGGGTAGAAATATATTGCTGAACATAATTTTACTAGACAACAGATTACGAAATGACAGCATCTAAATCAGGGCTACTAAGCCCCTCGATATGGCGAGAAGCTCTCAGAGCCTCCAAATAGGTCTCTAAGACCCTAATGTATGTGACGTAATGGGATGAAGAGTAGGTAGCCGTTCTATATATAATCCTGCGGCCGTAGGTACTACAAGTAGTTTAAACAGTACTTAAATAAAACCAGTCTAGATAAGTCGGCTTGATTGCTATGGCCCTTGTTAGTTTATCTGTGGTGTAAGTACATAATATAAACATTCTCTTTTTACTAACTTGTATAAATAACAATTGTGATTTGATGAATGGCCAGGTACCTACCTAGTTTTATGTATCTATTTGATACCGTTGTTCAGGATGTTATGTTAATATTTTAGGCCTATGTTATTATTAAATTACAGGCGACAAAGGTGCCGTCTCTTGTTGTCACGGCCCGTGTATGAGAAACATTAAATAAGAACACGTCTCAGCTATGATAATAGAAGTGCTGAATCTAAATAAATAATATTGAACTCGAATATCATCCGATAATTTACATAGCAAATTAACTTTTCTATTTTAATAAATCTAATAAATACTAACTTCCTGTTAGATTATGAGATTTAATGTATCTTTGAATTCCATACTCCAATACTATTTGATATGATATTATGTGATTGCTGTGGATTTATACTGAAAAAAGAATAATTGATGACAATCTGAAAAGTGCCAATTAGCTCTTTTTAAATAAACGTTATAAAACCTCAATGTCTAAATACGGTGAAGTGAAAAAGCCAAAAATTGCTACCTATGCAGGACGTACATACAAGTAGCAATTTTTGGCCTTTGGTCTCTGAGATTAAGATGGAGTTGCAAGGAGGTAAAAATAAACAGTCGTATTTTTTTTTTATTAAAAAGCCGTTTTATTCGTTTTTGAATTACTATTGTAACCGATGTAACTACGCATAATATAAAGAAATAAAAAAAAAAATTTTTTTCTATAATGTTAAATTTTACGTAAATTGAAACGTAACTTTTATACACTGGCAAGAAATAAAATGGCGTCAACGCGGGCTCCGAAGCGCGCTCTCTCTTATAATGTTATCCTTTTCTAGCACAACCAAAATTATACTACTATCTCTTTTATCTGCAACAGATAAAAATTTTCTTTCAATTTTCAATTCAATGCGTGTGAACAGTGCGATGTCTAACATTGTTTTATTGAGAGCTGGGTTAGCCGTGAAACGGAGTACTTTTCATTGACGTTGCATGGTTCTGTTTTGTGATGCAAGTGTTTTGCGTTTATTTTCGTGATTTATAAAAGAAAATAGTTGCATTTATTGAGACAAATACCGCGAGAACAACGTGAACCTTGTAATATTTAATCAGTGTGTCTAATGTGAGTTTTTGTATATTTTTATCGATGAAATTGTATTTGTATACGATTATTTCGAAGGCGATCTGATTTTCCGCGAAAATTATTGTTGTGAAACAAGGGACTGAGTTTGGAGAGTTTGTGGAGCCGAGGAATACAATAATTTGGTGAGTAAAATAAAATGAATGGTCGCCCTCGTATTTTTTTACACACAACGAATATTTAGTTGTTTCGGAAACAGCGCCAGAGTTTCTCTCAGTAATATTGTTTTATTTGTAATATACGAAAATAATATTCAAGACACACATTATGAAATGAAGTGTTTGAAATAAAGCCTTAAATGTATTATTTTGAAACAGCATTGATGTTATTAGTATAATTCAAAAAATAAATTTATCGAGGCCACGATCGTTAATTTACATATTGAGAACTAAAAACTTTGCAAGTATTTAACTAGTTGGCCTATTTTAGTCTAACTGTCATCAGTAGCACTTGATAGGAAACATAAGATTAGAATATTATCTTAGATTTTCAACCAATTCTTATTTCCCAAGAATACTCAGTAGTCTGAGAGCACCCATCATGTATAAGCCTTACAGATTATCTGAAAGACACCCAACTCATAAGCAAGAGCAGATTTAGCTTTCAAGCCTGGGGAGGGTCACATGGTCAGCTGCTTAGTCATAAGAGACTCCAATTTGATAATTTTAATTTAAAAAGTTTCTGTTAGTTAATTCTGCTTGATCCAAACCTAGCTCAAGATCCTCTGGATCTTGGATTCGCCTTTGCTCATAAGCATAAATTACACTGACATTATTTTGCTTACCGATTGCATCTTCATGCTACTGACTTAGTAGAATGTGATATAGTATCACTCAATTTCCTTCATCATCACAGCTCTGTACTAGGACAACATGGTCTTATAACCACTGATTCCTCAACTCACAAGATCCTTTGTGAAGTCAATGCCCTTTAACTGAGCCGGAGCAAAGATTTGAGAGAAGATATTCAAAGCAAAATAAACTTAAACATCCTAGACCTTGATACTTAAATTGCAGAGCAAGTAGCATTAGAAGTTCATTAACCACATTAGAATATTCCTTAATATAATTATGATAATACGAAGTAAAGAAAATAAAATAGTAGTTTTCATATTGATAAGTACTGATGCAAGAAAGAGAGAGGAAATACAATGTTTGTCATGTGGACGGACTAGAATTTTGTTGGTAAATAAAACCATCAATTTCCTGTTGTATAATAAGTTACATAATCTATTATTTGTAAATTTCTTTCTTTCTTTCCTTCTATTGCATAATATGAAGGAAAGTTCCAGTAACATATATGTACATAGGTATAGTTTGTTTGCAAAACAATCAGAGAAGAAAAATAAAGTTGATAATTGTTAATCAAACAAATATTTAACCACTTATCAGCTCATTAATAATTATTCCATTTCGGATTTAGTTGGTGATTAATATGAAATTAAAATATAACGTAATTGATTGTGAAGAAATGTGTAGTTGGATTACTGTCTGGATAACTGCAGGTTCTACATACAATATATCTTATATAGAATAAGTTTTATTGTATCACCATAGTGTTATAATAGACATTACATTATTCTTTATGTAATTGAAATAAGGGTACAAGGCTTAATTTATCTTCAAGACTTAAATTAAATAGTAAAACCAGTATTTACCTTCAAACTTTTGCCTCTTTGGTGTAATGGTCTCAAGCATGATTGCTGAGTATGATGTCCTAGATTCAATTCTCAGGTCAGGTAAACTGATTTTGGAGTTTTATATGAAATTCTCAGTAATAACTGGGATGTTGGATTTCTATTTGCTGTCAATATTATCTACATAATTACGCCTTTCTTTAATTCTTTAATTCTTTAATTCTTTATTGTACACAAAAAAAAGATACAACATAACATATATCAACAATACATTTAAAGTGTTGTGCACAAAGGCGAGCTTAATTCAAGATTGAATTTTCTTCCAGCAAACCTCTACGCCTCTACATATCCCATCGGTGGCAATGGCGCGATGGCTTGTTACGAAAAAAAAATACACATATGCAGTCTTCATGCAGGTTTCTAATTCAATTAAAATATCGAGAGTCTGCCTATCGATCTTCCGACCCCATAATCTACAGACGGACCTTAACGATTTCAACTGCATCCCGCATATCTATCGTTGGTGCTTCATATTCAGTCTGGCACTGAATATGAAGATTAAATTAAGATTAAATTATAATCACATAACATGTCAAAAATTTCGCATTAAAATCAAACGTTCGACGGTTATAACATAGCTTGCTAGCAGACTCAAAACTTTCTACTTATACCAGTTTGAGTCGAAGGATAAAGAACGCAGTTCACAGTGAAAGCTAAATCTCAGTCCCAGATTTTTAATGTCTAGGCAATATTGTCAGAAAGTCGTTCTTTCGTACATAATATTACGTTATTTTAGTAAAGCAAGCAACTGCTTTATCATCGATTATGAGAACCCATTAGTAACAAGTTAATCAAACATTACGGTTCTTAATCACTTTCGTAAAACATAACCCTGTCATGAAATAAATGTCCTCTACAGCATTCCATGGTAACGGGCCGACTGGGATCCGAAACCACGACTTTAAAACAATATCAATATACTGCAATAAAATCATTAAAAAGAGGTTTTATATCAATCCGACTAATATGATAAACGGGAAAGTTTGGATGTGTGGCCATTTGTTACACTATCACGCCAAAACCACTTAAGGATTTGGCATATGTATAACTTGTATTATAGGCTACTTTTTAATTTATCTATGCGGAAAATATACTACAAGGGAAAAGATGAGGGTTGAAGGCAGTGTCTAATATTCGTGTAAGTGTAAGAACATTTTAGTGCAGTATTTATTATAAAAAAGAAAATAAATGTCATATCAATGTGGCCTGTATTGAGTTGAATCCAACATGCAAAGAGTATAATAATATATACCAGCATGTGAATACAGCGCACGTGCGCGTCGGCCACGCTTCGTACGGGATAATGACCGCACCACATTTTTGTGGCCTAACTGAAGCCAAAGCGTATAATTTAGTTCATCCTGTTCTTGCGCACACTTTAATCACCTTTAATGGTAGATCGCCGGGGGCGGGGCGGGGTGATTTATAGCCGAACTTGTCTTGCCTTTGGCCGACCAGTGAACGAAGACCTTGGATCAGATGGTCTAACTACAAGCAAGAAAGGGTTCTGTTTGTATGGTCGTAATTCCCGCCGTAATTTCGTACTGTTGAGAATGCCAGGTGTTCCTTCTACACTATAATAAAATAAATTGCATTCTATATGTGAACTTGCAGTCCAAGTTATTTGTTTGTTTTACGAAACCACACAAGAACAGGGATTTGGTGATTTACTTATTAGGTATTTAATCTGGAAGGATAATCCGTATTGTGTATATCACTTTTTTGTGTCACAAGGGTGGCACAAACAAGCTTATGGCCCGTCTGATGGTAAACGGCTACCGTAGCCTATAGCCGTTTGCAACACGATTCAGGGATCTAGAATCTGCTTAAGACTTCGCCTATAACTATATAGTTAGCATAATGTAGCACGCGTGTGACTTAAATCTAAAAAATATTGGAAAAATATGCCCCTAAAATAGCATTAGGTACAGGCAAAATATACACAGACCAAAATGTCTTTAGAAAAAATTATAATGATTTTGCTTTTGCATACTCGTGTTATGTGCGATTTAAACATATACATACATATTACTAGTAATATAGTATATTAGAATCACAATTTCCTGCGCCATTGTTTCCGAGCCATAGTTTGAATTTTAAATATAAATCATGTCTCTACCAGCTACATATTTTGGACGTGATTTGCATCCCAGAATCTGTGAAGAAAAAAAGCGTAGCGAAAAAGTTGAGTTCTGTAAAGGAAACTAGTAATTTATGTATGATATTCTTAAAACTGACTACAAATATTGTCAATTCTTACAGTTATTTTAAGCACGTGCGATTCTACTCCCGGCCAGAGACTTTATCAATGATACGCATTTTTGCAATTTTGAATGAAGACAACCAGCACACCACAGACAGCCACTTAAGTGGTCTGAAGCGTCTCCGATTTCTCCGACTAACTGTCTTGTTTCCTAGTCAAAATTAATGACTATTAAAACATATTAAAAAATATTTCGCGATGTGGCGTTCTGTAGTTTCTCCCTATCCCTATGGGAACAAGGCGTGAGTGTATGTATACATAGATATATCTATTGTACGATATTATTCCAAAACATTCGCAAGGCGTTTGATGATTGACTAGGATTGAACTAGGATGTTCAATAGTATTAGTCAATCATCAATCGTCAACCGTTGGACGTCCACTGCTAGTCATAGATCTCCCCAAAGCGGATTCCGGCGACCTTTACTATGTCGTGGGTCTACTTAAATAGTCCTACATAATTAATAATCAAATACCTTCAATTTTCAAAAAAAAATTCTAATTAACCTAACCCCACATCTTCCGCAATGACGCATAGTTTCTTTCTTATTTGATAGTACCAAACTATTTTCGCATCAAATGCAACTATACTCAGCGTTAATCATCCGTTATTAATTATCGATAGTTTCGTCACCTTCACTATGATTGCTGTTCCATTGTTTAAAGGGTATTTATAATCTGTTAGCGCCAATTCATTGTTAGCTCCATTGAACCTCACATAGTATAACCGTGATAGATTAAGAATAAACTAGACGCGCTTTTGCTGATTTCTATGATTTCAAAGGCTGAATAAATCGCACGTATACCATCGCACCTGTCGCCCCCGAAGGGAGGTAGAGGTGTACTAATGCACACCCACATTGCGACGGTATGTTATAGGTCCTCTTTAACAGTGGTCGAGCCTATTGCCATCAATTAAGCACGAATCTACACTCCGAGCTGCTACCAACGAGGCAGTCTAAATAATGCATGTAGAGTCAATGCATTCTATGCAAGTACAGACTTCCTCTCTGCTAGTAAAAGTGCGTACCTATTCTTTGAATAGGGGGGGTTTATATTACCTATGTTAAACGGGTGCAACACGATACGATGTTGCACCTTGCGCGCGCAGTTTGCCTTGACCGCGAAACAGACCTGTTATGCCGCGTGCGAGACAAGTTGTTTTCCATGACAGTTTGAATTTGTATAAGGGCTGAGATGTCTATGTGGTAATCAATGACATATTATTATATAGACACGTCATGCACGAACATTATGGCTATGAAAAATAGCGGTAGCGACTAAGTTGTGCAAAGAAAGGGAATGTTTATCACTGTTGTAGTGTAATTTGTAAACACATGGAGGCATCTTGTTCAGGCAGGAAGTATAAACTATTAAGCACGAATTATTTCTACGGAACGTACCGTCGCAACGCTGGTTGGTGCGTCACTAAGCGCGATCCCGGCAATTCCCTTGATTTCTTGTTGGCATTTTAGAGGGCGGGTAACGTACCTATAGTTTTTATAATATCATTGGTGGTAATTAATATAATGAGTTAATCTATCAATCATTTATTAGTTGTTGAAAGTTACTGATTTACCAGCAGTTGATAAAAACTAAATAGATTCTATCGCGATGCTTCGTATTGTATCGGATCCCTTACAGCGTCCAATGTCTGCCCGTGACTGTGCCGAAAAAGACCTGAAATGTCCGGTTTTATTTCAATGTAGTTGTTGAATGTTATTAAACGCATCTTCTTGTTATAGTCTGAATCATCCTGGAGATTCGGTTAGAGTCGATAGGTTGTTTATAAATGATAAGGACAACCAAAACCGTCAAAATACGCTACTTTCTAATGAACGACAAAATTGCATTTTTCTCTATTGTATCTCTTATTGTGATATAAGTAGTATGTATACATTATGTACGGATATTTATAGTATTAGTACAGACAGTTTAATTTGTTGATATAAGTTTTCTCAACATAACACACACGCTAGATACATATGGGATTTATCCCACGACTGCTCAGGCGCATTGTACGTTGTATAACAAAGATTAATTATCATTTAGCACACTGTTAAATAACAAACCTGATAAAATATATAATATAAAATTAGGTTCTCAACTGTAAAGGAATCCACTTTATTTCAAAACTAGACATACCTAAATATTTTAAACGGTAAAAAAAAACAGTAATTTTAATTTGTTCCTAATTTGAATTCAACCAAAAAGCTCAAGTAACTTTTAGATTGTTATCAACCTTGCGCAAAAGCATCATCCTATTATGCCAAAGTGGGATGTATAATCAATTTTTTTATAAAAATGAGATTATATTAAAACGCCCATATCAGAAAGGTCGACTACTATCTATGACCTTATTGACGTTACTGGCCATGTTGCAATAATTCGTTGCCATTATCATTTTGGGTCACGCTCTCAGCACATCATTTGTTCCATCTACGAATGTATGGATGTTGGTCATGTCTGAAAAAATAACAGCTTTGTTGATAGGTTGACTACTTGACGAGTGACGAACAGGGAAGTTGTTTTTTTTTAATTTATACTCGACTCTGAGATATTATATTCTAGATGGTATGTGCTGACATGTTACAAAGCGATTAAGACTATGGAGATTTGAGAAAATATTGTCTAATTTAATTATTTACGAGACAAAGGGGAATTATATAGCGCTTGTGACGTCACTTTTTTTCTGTGTATGTCTTATTTGGGTGATATACGCATTTGAATATTTAAAACTTTGGGTGGTTATTCATTCAATACATTTTAAGAATATTTTCTTTTGTTTTGAATGTTTTATCTAATATAATAATAGTTATACACCAAACTACTGATATACAACTGAGAATTTATTGTTAGACCATACAAAGATGAATGAATAAAACAAATAAATGGTTAGACTTATTAAGCCATTTTGTACTTCAAGGGCCTCTGTTTAGAGTTCTATTCACCTAATTAATTCTTAAATCATAATCATAATACGGGCTGCGTCTTCCGTCTGCCGCTGTCGTACGTGGGACGGCCTCAGGTCACCATTACCGTTAACAAGTCATTCTGTACAATACAACCGCACTTGGTTCATTGTAACACTGCAGCGATAGAAACTATTCTAAATATGCGAATGTCCTGATTCTAGAAGAATAGAGCAAGATGTTTGAGCGGTTTGGTGAATCTCTTGTGGTTTGGAGGCCGCATGATTGTCTCTGTATGTATTTAATGCTGTTTCTGGCTGGTTTGTAGCTAAGGACGAAAATGAGCTTTAGATTGACAATAGGTTGCTCTTAAATTCTCACACTTTACTGGTTCCTAGTATTTGTGTGTGAGTAGTGACTCACGTTTAAATATTACCTTAAAGAGAAATAGATATATCTAACTATCTAGGTAGTTTAATCTAACAATATTGACAAAATAATCAGACGTAAATAGTCTAACATCATCAACATATTTATTGTCATAACGCTGCTGGTCACGGGTTTCCTACTATTTGGGAGTGGTTAGTCTGTAGTCCACTATTCTAGCCCAGTGCGGGTTGGTAGTTTTCACATGTCAAGCCTTTGATTAGGACGTAGTGTAGGAAGGCCGCCGGCCAGCTGGAGCGGCGACTTGCGCAAGGCAGCTGATAGACGAAGATAGAACTCTGTGGCGTTCACTAGGGGAGGCCTATGTCCAGCAGTGGACGAATATAGAGTGCATCATCACTCTAATCTAAATTTATAATGATGAAGCATTTGAGTATGTGATAAATACTCTAACTAAATAAAAAATCTAGTTCTATAAAGCACCATCGAAAATGAAAGAGCAAATTGTTTATTAAGCACAGTGTGTCGTGTCTTGAGTCTTTGAGGTCAATAAAGAAATAATAAATGTTAAACACCTATCAACGACGCCTTTCTTGCATTGATTGTCAATTGAACAAATTGTGGGCTGGAATTGATTCCAATCAATCATTTGTTCTTATTAAGTGTTGTTTTTATTATACACCAGCTGTAGGTACCCTGCTTTGGTATGGATCATAGTTGCAAAAGCAGATAACAATAATCAAAATCTCTTTAATTGGGTTGTATATTATGTCAAAATTTGAGTTTAATTGGTGCAGAACTTTGAGTTTTTGACAAACCAACTTATATTTTTATAATATATTTGTATATTTGTGATCTCATCCTCCTCGTAAAATTTATTTAGGGTCGATGCAGAATGTCATTAGTACTTCAATTCGCCCTGTTAGCCTTAAGTTGTATTTAGGTATAGACAGAAGATCAATGAAAATACGGAACGACTATGGACCTTCCTCTCTATATAGCTCTTGTTTCCATCCATTAAAACTACATATTTAATTTTTCCCTGTCGTATGTACATCTCTTCGGAATCCATTGGTAGGGTAGTAAGTAATAATTGACTCTTTTAATAAATTGTGTTTCGACTTTGTTCGTAGGTAGAACTTCTTACAGTTTTACTGATAACAACAACATACATCGAACTACTTGGAGTAAATCAGAGGGCTTATTACGGGTCTTGCAAAACTTGAGCAATAATTGTTGTTTGATTGTGAAGTCCGTGTATCAGCCATAACAATGTAGCGGAAATAATACATCTAAGGAACAGTTGGGAAATCAAATGTACAGTTGTCCGCTAATGATTGATTAGCCATGATTTCGTATTACGTATCGGTTCTGAGAGCAAGCTGGTAGCAGCTGCGCACGCGCCGCAAGCCGTGGCAACTTGTGGCACGCTTTAGACCACTTTTGAAATTAATCTCTCTCCTGTTGCCGTAAGGCGAAAATTGCACGAAGTCAGAGATTAGAGGCTCGTGCACATGGGGAAAGGTGCAATTATAAGCGTTAAGCGGTGCCCAAGGGGTAAACATTTAAGCTGTATTAAGCATTGAGCGTTATTTTTATGGGTCGTTGACATGCATACATACACTTACGCCTTTTTCCCATGCAGGCAGGAACTACATAATACAGGCGCTATGATCCCTCCATAACAGTTTTGCCTCGTCCACATTCATCATACATCTTGCGCATGTGCGCCGGTTACGAGTACCGTACACCTGACCTTTTTGAAGGAGTAGGACCAATAAGATCGATATAAATGTCTTTCTATGGTAATAATAATCTGTACAAATTTGATTGGAGTAGTCTACTCGCTATCACGAGTTTTAACATCGCGCGCGCACAACGGGCGCTTGATGCTTAACGCTCATATTATACACATACCAGTAACCTTAGGCATTGCTTAACTACATAGGTCCATTAGGTTATCTAGCTTTGATACTGTTTATTTTTATTATACTTCTATATTTTTTATAACTTGTGCGTTGTTTTTACCCGACTTCAAAAAAGAGGAGGTTCTCTATTAGTCGAAATTGTTGTTTTTAAATAACAAGTTTTATCTTTATATGACGTATGTACAAACTGTTTTTTTGATGAACGGGTACTAACGGAAACATGAATGAAATATATATTTTATTAAAATAAAACTATTTTATTACGATTAGATATTGATATTATTTTATTTAAATAAATAAAATAAATTTAGTTAAAAGTGTGAAAAGATAACAGACAGACACACTTTCGCATTTATAATATTAGTACAGATGATTCACTTATCAGAATGATCATCATACTATAGTTTACTAACCGAACATTTGTAAACACTATTTGTTTATTGACAAACAACTTCTATTTGTATTTACAGCGTTAAAAGTTTATTAAACAAATTATTCTTGCTGCATATAAACGCTGAATATAAATTCAGCATTAATCATTGGCATTCTGGTATTAGAGGGTAGGTATTTGTTTCAACATATTGTTGAATTTATTCATTTGATTATCAATCTAAGAGTATTCCAAACTAGCTTTTATCCGCGACTTCATCTGTGTAGAATCAGTGTTTTAGTTAGTAAACTTTTTATTTAGTTTGATTTTTCATCGATCTGTTTGTTTATTACTTATGAAAAATTATGATAGTTTTAGTCCTTTCTTTAAGAAATTATTGAAAAACCAGACAACCTTCTACCCCCTCTTTCGCCCTTTTAATGGATGATTTCCGGGAAGAAAAATATTTTATGACATTTCTCGGGACTGAAACTATCTTATCAATATCAATTCCTATCCATACCATTTTTTTCAATACTCAATACATTTATTGCACTCCACAAGTTACATAGATGTTACAATATAATTAAAAGAAACATGTGTGGGCTTTGTTGGGCACGACAAATGTAGGAGAGAGGAGGAAGTTTTAAACTAATTTTATCCGTTTAAACGTGAAGAGGTAGAAACAGTGAGACAATACTTTCGCATTTATTATTAGTAGGTATGGATAATCAAATTAAGCAATGTTCTTCAATGAATCCTTTTGTTAATACAGCCTTAACCCAGGCAATAAACGTTAGGTTTCTAGAAAACCTATTAGTGTCAGACTAGCTACAAAGCTATTATAATTTCATCTAGACTTGTACTTCCTCATTCAAAGACATTCAGTGGTTTATTGAGATTTTATGGACATTTTATATTCATACCGGGGAAATTGCTAATCTCGCTTTGAATGTATACCTATATAAGATTATCCGTAAAAAGTAGTTTTATTTCAATGTCTAATATTCGCGTAAGTGTAAGAAATCACTATATAAGATATTTTCGTTTCGTGTATTAAAGGACCCAAAAGTTCTGAGAATTAGCTTTTGGGTGTCAGTTTTATCTGATATTTATGTCTCAGTTTAAGCACGCTTACGTAGAAGATAATTATTCACTCGTGACTTAATAACCCCCATACTGTATTTTTCAGGAATACAGTACAAACTAAGGCAGCATTTCATTCCTTCGTTGTGTATGAAAAACATTGTTTAATGAAGGTAAATCTTTAAGCTTAAAAAAAAAGTGTTGCAGCAGTAATTTCTCTGCCTATGGTAACGTTCTTCCCATTTTAGCACTTACTTTGTTTATCAGTTGTCTATCAAAGATGAAGAATTTTTTATCCGAAATCTTCAACAAGAAGCTCATTCCAATTGAAGGTTTTGTTAGGGTCACCCACGCGATAACATAACCATAGAATTCTTCACGTTTGAAATAGATATTCCGACCGATTCATCTCGGATCACAAGCGCTCGTTGCATTGTGTGTAAGCATCGCTGCGCATTGGCCGATCATGTCAATTGGTAGTGACATCGACAATTGGCCAATTTGAGCTGGCTTCGACAAGCGGGCCATAGACCAACAATAGCCTGAACAATTTTCGTTGTATTTTGCTCTCTGTTGAGGTGATGGACAGTCGTCTCATGTGGTTTGGCTTGCATGTTGATCGTCTTTCCATTCGTAATTCGCGTCGTAATCAACTAAGAGGTCTTTCACGAGGTCTCATGTTTAGTCTTCATTCATTATCATCAATCGTTTTCTGTACTAATGGCACGGGTCTCTCGAACAGGTGTTAGGCTATAGTGAAGTCTGCCAACTCGTACAAGACTAGCGTGGAGGACTTTAGCCTAATCCCTCCTAAATGAGAAGCCTGTTGACCAGCAGTGTGACATTAAATGGGTTGATGATGATGATGAGGCTATAGTTCACCACGCTAGCCTAATGCGGCTTGGCATACTTCACACGCCATAAAAGAAAAACTATCTTCACCGTTTGAGCATGTGATAAACACGGCAATTCGAACACTCATTTTTTAACTAACTCAAGCATTCTTTCAATTTTTATTATATGTTTCTATGCTTATTGCGGTCATTTTTGGTAAGTGATACATAACTTTCAGAATAGAATTGTTCTCAACTCCTAACACACTTATTAGCGTGAAATCTAATTGCCATTCATTATACTCATTAGTGTTATGATGAGAATTTATAATTTAAAAAGGAAGGATTGTATATTTTTTGGGTATTGTGTTTGGTCTTGGAAACGGGAGTAGGTATGAAATTTTGATTTAATGGCCGTTTAATGTAAACAAAATACAGAAAATTAAACAGACATGCCTGTCGTTCCTGAAGGGCTAGGCCTAGAACCCCACTAGGGTTCTAGGTCTAGGAATGTCTTAGGTCCCATGTATTAGTGCCGCCTATTGACCGAATTACCGGGCACAAAGCCAAACTCCGAGCTGCTACTGAGAATTTCATACCAAAATCCAGTAAGGTTTTAGACGAACTGGGAATCGAATCCAAAATCTCTTGCTTAGCAGTCGCACTTGCGACCACTAGACCATTATTATAGATGCATTACAATACGCATACGCATACGTCCTCCCATGAACTTTTACGTTCATAACAAAGCATTCATAAATTATTCTTGTGTAGTGCGTTAGCTCAGACATGTCTCTCACAGTAGGGCGATATGAAGATTTGAATGATGTTATTGTAAACTATCAAAATCATATTAATCAATTGACCAGCTCTGCTTATCTAATATATAAAATTCTCGTGTCACAGTTTTCGTTGCCATACTCCTCCGAAACGGCTTGACCGATTTTGATGAAATTTTTTGTGCTTATCCGGTATCTATGAGAATCGGCCAACATCTATTTTTCATCCCTCTAAAAGTTAGGGGTAGTCCACCAACCCCTATAATGTGGCAAAACAACGTTTGCTGGGTCAGCTAGTAATATTATTATAATAACACTTAAAATAATATCGAAGCTTCTAGAAGTGAAGTACAATCATCGACTATTCTATTTAAATCTGTAAAGTAGCTTGTTACATTAAAACTAGTGTCAGACTTGCGTTTTAATTAAAACATACAATTTCGAGTCAATTTTTTTCTGTGCTTGATTGAATGTAAATTAATTAAAAATCTGTGTTTCTCAATTAAATTGTAATTTTTTTTATTAAGAAAGAAAAATTCAACCTCAGGCGGGACTCGAACCCGCGTCTTCTGGATAAGTACTCATGGAACTTACTTTTCCTAAAATTTCATAACCAATTCGAAGTAGATAGTATAGAATATGCGAGTACAAGAAATCATGTAAGATACTCGTAGGTATGTCTAGAAACGGCCTTTTGAAGAAAGCGCCGTAACGGGCTTAGGAGGACCATGTAGCTACTGAATATAACGGAACTTGAACTAACGAGGAATTGTTTGGTTTAATCCCGGCAGCTGAATTTCACCATCGGACATCGCGCCAGAACTCAAAGTTCCATCCATTTTATCTCGATGTCCAGCGTTCCACAACAGTGCGGTTTTTAAGGCATTTTCTGCCTCGCACCACCGCTCTATGGAACCAGATGTCGTGGTCTTTCCGAACCGTTACGACGTGGGAACCTTCAAGAGGAGAGTATATTTTTTATTGAAAGGCCGGCAACGCATTTGCACGTCCTCTGGTGTTGCAGATGTCCATGGGCGGTGGTAATCACTTACCATCAGGTGAGCCTCCTGCCCGTTTGCCCACTTATTTCCATAAAAAAAAAACTTTTTCTCCTTTTTATTAGTAATATTCTATGAATATATGTGACGGTATCAATTATGATATAATTGGCTATTAACCCGGAGTACGCTCGTCATCGCTCGCGAAATTAATTAGCTACCTACACTCGTGACTGCAACTGCTTTGATTACTGCAGTTGCTGACTCATTCTTCAATAAGCTTTTATGTTTTTCGGCTTGAATGTGTTGAGTTATTTTATTCTATTTCCTACATATACAGTTTTAATCGTATTTACAATTAGAATAAATACTAATTCGATGAACGATGGTTAAGGCTGTTATATTTAAGGCTCCCTTCTGAAGTAAGGGTGTCCAAAACGTTAGTGAATATTATAGGGTTGTTGATATAGTATCCTTTGTTCTATAGTGATAGTATCAGTTGGTTCACGCCGTGATAATAAGATTATGCTGTAAGCAAGTCTGTAGCGGGAC
Source organism: Craniophora ligustri (assembly GCA_905163465.1). Taxonomy (NCBI): domain Eukaryota; kingdom Metazoa; phylum Arthropoda; class Insecta; order Lepidoptera; family Noctuidae; genus Craniophora; species Craniophora ligustri. The sequence goes on from LR990957.1 coordinate 15,969,076, forward strand.
TGACGGCTAAGAGCGCCAGACGACTATACATATAATGTCGGACATTTTTATATCGCCTGTTATGATACTAACAAACATTAAAAGGGAAAACCTCAAAGGAAAATGTTTTCAGAAAATACTGTAAATAATTATAATAAACAATAACATGCATTATAGCAATATATAATTACTAAAACTGATAGTATAAAATCGGAGTCCACGCACACGGCATTAAGACGCAATAATATTGACTGCAGTTTTGGTCAAGCATTTTATATTGTGGATTTGAATTAATTGGAGCCTTGATCCCAGCCTAGAAAGCTGTAGGTAATAGCCTATGGTAGTGTGATCAGTGGACGGTGAAGTTAAAGGTTTCATTCAGGTAGACATCACTGACTTCGAAATTACCACATGCTCGAACGGTTAAAGAGAATATCGGGCAGAAACCTGTTGCCTGAAAGCTTTTCTCGATGATATGTGAACTCTGCCAACTCATCATCAACCCATTAACGTCCCACTGCTGGGCACGGGCCTTCTCTCATTTGAGAGGGATTAGGCTATGGTCCACCACGCTAGCCTACTGCGGGTTGGCAGACTTCACATGCCATCAAGACAAATCTCTCAAGCATGCAGGTTTCCTCACGATGTTTTCCTTCACCGTTTGAGCTTGTGATAAATACGCACATAACTTCCGAAAACTCAGTGGTCTTGGGTTCGAACTCGAGACCTTTGACGTCTTAGTCCACTGGTCACACCGCTAGGCTACCACAGCTCCAACTCACTATCTCCTCCAACGCACTAAACTATCATGTTGGAATATAGCCTAATGTTTTTTAAATGAGGGGAGATCCGCGTCCTTTAGTGGGACAGTAATAGCTTCATGATAATACACACCCATGATACTGGAGGAAATATTAGGGGGTAATCATTTTTCAAAACGTTTTCCTGTCGGTTGACCCACAAAAATTATATTATTGTAATGACAAATGTTTAAAAAAATCCTTTGTTCACGGCAAATCGTTGCGGTTTAGTTACCTCATTTTCCAGTTAGCTTTGTAATTTGTATGTTCCGTGAAACATATGTGTTAATAAAACACATATGGTTCTGTTTTTAGCTGGTTTAAAAGTTATAATAATTTAATTAAAGTACATTCATGTATCTAAGTTATACTTATACAACCAAATGAGAAGCCAATAATGGTTAAACAATCGCATGTAAAATCTGATGTCCTGATGTGGATTTTACATGCTAACTGCCAAATTTTGATGACATCGCAAAGGATTCTTAGCAGCTCACAAATATGCGCAGCTGACAATTGTATTCTTCACATTTTTCTATTATATACTGATCAGGGTGGAGTGGTTCCTTATGGTAGATTCTTTAGCTTATTTGAAATGCCTCTGTCAAATAAATATGTCTTAGCGTAGAAACTGAATACATATATTATATTCAGTTCCAATAATTACGCTCTTTGATTCATTGAACTATTTCTTGCTTTCAAATTCTCTACTAAACTAAGTTTCCCAAGAATTCCAATATAACTTAATTGTCATTTTTTTACTTCATGTACCGCCAGGTTTACACGACGTAAGTTAGAGAGATTAAAGTTATTGCGACTAAAATAGATTTAAATATCCGCTCTTTTAATGACTGATCTCAGCCTCGGTCGATGATACCGACTTTGTTCCACAACAGCTTCAGGTCGGACTTAGCATCATAAGGCTTGTTTTTCGGTTTATTTTGGACTTTGAATATGTATAAAGTTATTGGTAATAAGCTCGCACATTACCTACATAATAATAGTACTTTAAACATAACAGTGAACTCTTTCTTACAATCACGCGACTATTAGACTTTAAATTTCATTCCACGCACGATCCGGCTGGGGTTAGCCGCCGAGGTTTTTCCAAATAATTACAGCACGGGGTTCTTAAAAAAGGAGTAAAAAGGTTTTTATAGGTTAGGCGGCATGCGAATGATACCTGGATTTTACGTTTACCAGGCGGTCTCAAAACAACTCTGCTTTAGCTTTCGAGGTGTGAATGAACGATTTGTTTAATTCAAATGTAATTTTGTGGCGCTACTGTCGGTTTCTAATTAGACTTTAAATTTCATTCCACGCACGATCCGGCTGGGGTTAGCCGCCGAGGTTTTTCCAAATAATTACAGCACGGGGTTCTTAAAAAAGGAGTAAAAAGGTTTTTATAGGTTAGGCGGCATGCGAATGATACCTGGATTTTACGTTTACCAGGCGGTCTCAAAACAACTCTGCTTTAGCTTTCGAGGTGTGAATGAACGATTTGTTTAATTCAAATGTAATTTTGTGGCGCTACTGTCGGTTTCTACAATTACTATCTTTAACGAATCTTAATTTATAAATATTATTCAGATCAGTATTTTGGATATTTATATATTGGTACAAGGAAATAATATGTAGATAATATAATTTTAAATTTACAATCGATAATTGTTTCCTGTATTACGACAAGTTTCCTGCTACTTTAGAATATAATCAATCTATTATGTTAAATAATGTAAGTTTTGATTAGGTAATCAATGCTGGCAAAAGTGAATGTTGCACATTCCTTTCTATTTTGTCAGAAGATAAAGCTGTGATAGCCTATAAAATGACCACGTCCATACAATATGTTCATCATGTCGTTGTCGGGTATTGTTATTCGGATCATTGAGCTCGCTATATAACGGTTGGGCTTTACGATGAAAGAAAGAAAAAGTCAAGTTTGATGAAAAATAAATACACACGCAGGCAGCTGGCAGCGACTGGACGAAAAGAGCCTAGGGGAGGCCTACGTCCAGCAGTGGACGAATATAGGCTGATGATGATGATGACGATGACACATACAAAATTAGAGATAAGTAGAAAAAAGATAGGTACATAGTTAAGCGTGTCTGCCAAATCGCACCAAACAGGAGTCCAGCTTAGCATGAGCCAGCCATGACATCCTTGCCATCAGAAGGGACAGGTCACTCTAAAGCTGTTATGGTACACAAACCTGGTGTGGTATGGAATCGGTCTTATGAAGCAAGTACTGCCTCAAAAGACCGTTTCTGACATCGTCATACATTGACGCCCTCATATTTGGTTCAATCCTGTCTGGACTTCAAAAGAGACAAGCATTCTTTGAGATTTTTACGGTTTTTCTTCTAGGATGTTGTCAGTAAGGAAAAATTGGTGCCATCTAGTAATATAAAATTTAAAGCATTGATTTGTAATAGTACTTAAACTATCTATATTTTAATTTCATATCGTTTATGAAATGAAATTTCATTTGTTTTTAAAGATAATAAAAACGGTTTTAAGTAGAAATCAGTAAAGCTCAGGCAAAACACATCGTTTCGAAACTATTTCTATTTAAACTTTACTCAGTTCAGTAACTGCGGCTTGCAGAGTAAGTTGTTAAACAACATAATGCCAGTTCCAATCTTGTGTACTCATTTGTGTTCCATTTAAAGAACAAGTGATTGTCTGTTACGAACTTAATTCAACACCTGTTCAAGTAGACTTCGGAAATGAGGTAACGCAATCAAATGTAAAATGTTATCTGGGTTGTAGTTGTCAACACTATATTACTCCAATGAGATCAGATCAGTTGATCAAAGGGTCTGATGAACTCTGATGATATGATTGGCTCAGCGCCTTATATATCTTCACACGGAGACAATGTTTGTACGTAGGCATTCCGAGTCTGGTCGTTTGTGTTTGTGAAAATTGGTTTTGTAAATGCACGAAACAGGAGAAAGTCATACTGTAGGGAAAAAGATATAAAAAAATATAATCCGTTTCATCCAGTCAGCGCCAGTTTTAGTGTATTCTGTGGAGTGAACAAAAGAGCTAGATCTATTATTCTAAGAACAACAGTAGTGTATCCCTTGTAGCTGGTACCGAAATAGCTCGCTCCCTTCATGGGCATGACTTTACAGTGGCTCGTAAAGCTACCAGCTCACCAGGTCATTATCCTAAACAAACCCATACACGAACCGGTATAACGTTTGATATTATTCATGACGTTGCAGTTGTTTTCATATTAAGGCATTTGTTTTCTGGAGTAATGGGAATATCCTTGGATTTGGTCCAAGATGTTTTAAAGGAAGTTAATTTGAAAATATGTGAAAAATAGTAGTCTTTTAACTTAAATGTGACTATTATATAGTCAGAAATATTCAGGTACGTGGGACGCACATCATATCTAGTAACTACATTTAAAATTTGAGGAAACCCCAACATAGCTGATATTTTCAAGTAGCTAAACAAATTATCTTGAGTCATGGCTAAGAACACTCGATCAAGTCACCTTTTAAACAAGAAAAGGATGAAATCAAAATCTAATCTTTCGTCTAAGTTGTACACATAAATACACAGACACGTACAATTTATCACACCCCTCTTTTTACAATGGAAGTTAAAAATAAGAAACATGTGCTTTTTTTATTGAATAGTCGCAACATATCAAGTCGGAAACTATTAAGGCTTAAGATTTCCAAAATTATTAAGACTCTTAGGAAATAGATTTAAAAATCCTTTGTGCTCATTTACTGTCCTCATCTCTTCATCACTCGTTGTCTAGATCGTGTTTCAAGCGATGAGTATCTAGATCTTATTTAAGCTGTGAGTTATTTATCATTTAGTCACTGTTTAAATTTTATTATCTTTGATCTCTCGGCTCTTTATCGTGAGACTCCAGAGTTTCAACCAATTCAGGAACCAGGGATCATTCAACACTTTACTGTTATACATAGCCGTTAATATTGGTATGGTTCTACTGTCGTCATTTATAATGGCGATATTTCCGCCAGAATCCATAATTTTAGATTGTTATACGTATATATCAAAGTCGATGTAAAATTAATCAGAATTATTATCTGTGCCGTTGTCGCTAATGAACATGTATCCTTTTTCACCGTATATCCTCTTAGTTGGAATTTATGTGGATATAATGTTACATGATCCCACGCTCGATAGGTGGGTCACGTTTTGTATTAGGGTGTTTTAATTGAAATCGGACACCTTTTCTCCAGTATTAGTCTAGTTTGTAGGTGGATTGAAGCTATTCGAAATTGGATTATTATTGAAATTATTGGAAAGAAATCAAAATATCCAAGCATTTTGTGTCTTCTTTCGAAGCTAAAGGAATATTTTTTATTAAAATTTTTGATGTTACACGCGCACTGGATATAAATAGTAAAGCATAATATTGTTTATTTATTGCCAAAATGACACACACAAAGAAACGTTAAGGATTTGCGGAATTTATCGCGCATATTGATATTATTTTATCCCGACTGAACCTAAGACGCCTAGAAGCCTAGACTGCCCGTGACTATAGATCCTATAAAGGACCTAAATCGGGATTAAATTATATAATTCCAAGAAAAGAAAAAAAGGTATTCATTTTCGCAAATGAAATGGAATGTGTTTTATAAACCGTGTATTCAATATGGATCAACTGTATAGTAATATAGGATTGGTGGATACCGGTGCCCATATTTCTAGTATTATATATCCAAACAGTACCTAAGCTATATTTTATCCAAATTCTATCTTAACCGCGCTTATCTCTTCGTTCATCTTCAACGTTCTTAGTTTCCAGCTAATGCACTCAAACGTTAATTTTCGCGACAGTTTTGCGGTCGCCAACGCCATTTTCAAATATTTAGGTGCAATTGTGGCGGTTTGGCGCCGTACATTTAAATTGGCTTTATTTTAAACACTTTAGTACGTTGAAATGTAATGGAGGGAACCTTAGTGGAAACTAAAAGATAGATGGATAGGTATAGGTAGGATATTATGCTTTATTGTTTACCATCACATTAAAATAAACATTACATTAATTACTATTCACGAAATAAAAGCACCATGACGTTACTATCGCTAAATATCTACGAAACAACCTTTGGATGGACAAGAAATAAGTGAAATAAAACTGTCGTAGAATTAAAATTTAATCAATGTTAAAACTAACTACCAAAAACCATTCCATTGCATTGGGCTTTTATAAACACATGCCAAAGGTATGTAATGTAAAAAATGTACATGTAAAAGGTTTATATTGTGTGCTTTTATTTTCATGAGTTTCTATTGGTTGTAGATTTTACTTAAGCCTTTAATAGTATCTACCTGTAATATGTGTTATTCTTTTAATCTAGATTTGCGTGAACTCTTTGATTCCAACCTGTTTTGCTAACACAGTTTGTTTATTATTTAAAACGTTCTCCTTTGGTATGTTTTATTTGTGTTTCTTGCTTCTAGAAAGCAACGCTAATTATTCCCTCACGCATGCATTTGGTGACATTTTACTATCTGTGACAGACTTTAGTCGCTAAATGGTATTAAACGACATTATTTAGTTTAGTTTGACACTTTTTTAAAGAGTGGTTTACTTTTCTTATTGTCGTGCATTACCTTCTGTTGATTAAACTTTCTTTGCTATATTTGGTTGACAACTACAACTGCATGTTCGACTTAATTTGGACGTAAATATGGCACACTTAACTGTATTTCGTACGATAACTTGTTAAGTATAAACTGTAAACGAAAAACAACACGTTCTTATTTTGGTTACGTCATAATTAACCTTACTGGTTAGTAGCATCACGGCGACCCAGCAAACCCACTCTGGTTTGATTCCTAGTCGTGGAAAAATTAATAATTCTTTCGCTAGTCAACACTGATGATAGATTAAATGTAAAAAGGGTATTTTATGCTTACTGATGTATAGTAATAAGTCTGTAATTAGTAGCGTAGAACCGAGTTTCATTGAAATATTACTAGAAGTATGTAATCAAATACCGCTGTGAGACATTATCTGAAACACAATAGAAAAAGATTAAAAGATGCTGCGGTATTGGTATGGTTCTGATACTTAATGTAGGTATTCATTAAATTTGGTTTACTTTTATCAGACAATTTTGTAAATATTGTTAATCGTGTGTTACTAAGGTTCCCGAAATACAGGTTATTTATTACCTTTTAGGTAAGAATGAAAGAAATATTTTATAAAATATGAGACTACTGCTGGATTTCATATTGCTCTTGCTCTTCTCGAAAAGACCAACCAATTGGAACCGTACAACTAATTTAAACAATTCAAAAGTACCTGGATATTGGTCTGATTGAAATTGAATATTCAAAAACATATGCGTTTGAGTTCAGTTTGGGAGGCTAAGTAATAAAGATTTAGGTTTTTTTGTGTTTACTTCTCCGGAAAGTAGGAAAAAGCACGTCTTATTGCACTGGCGATAACAGTAGCTGTGAATTCATACGCGATAAAAATTGTTTGCAACCAAAACACGGTGCGTACCACGCCGGAACAATCGGCCGTTGAGCAATACGCATTATTTGCACAACTGTGACCTGCGTGGTGCGTACGATACCCTCGGTAATGCAGTGCTTACGTCATGGCGATTGTCAAATGTTTCAAATTGTTTCCTCAGAAACGTGGTCGACCGGAGAGACTGAATATCCGTCATTAGATCGATGATTGCGACTAGTAGTGTGACCAATAGACTGAAGTCAAACCAGTTGAAACCCAAGGCGTTATGTCCGTATTTATCACAATTTCAAACGGTGAACGAAAACATTGTGAGAACAGGTGCATATCCGTAACATTTTCTCGTGGACTGTAGCTTAATCTCTGTTAGAAATGGGAGGAGACTCTTCTCAGACGTAGGACAGTAAATGGGTCAGTGGTGAGATTAATGATGGACACTCAACCTTCTCTTGGACAGCATAATAAACCGTCCAGTCCATGGTAATCACTGACGGTAATTTCGTTGTAAGGCTATACCGGGTGACTTTTTTTACCGTCTTGATAAAAATAGTATGATGGGTAAATATAATAAATGGAGTAGAAGCCTATGGCATAGTTATTTTAATTTTTTTTTTGTTTTAGACTCATCATTTAAAATTTGTCTACTAATATACACGAGTAATTTACGACCAATTTTTCATATTAAAACATAAATGTTTAATTTTCAGAGAAATTTTAAAAAAATAATTCAAATAATTCAAATTCGTAAACATAGTCACCCTAATAAACAGGCGGCATATCATGAATGATATCGTTTCAAATAGGTAAAACTAGATCTTCAAACAAACGCACACGTGTAGCCGCCAGCGATTTTCCGATGCTGACACAGGATCCCCGCTCCCGCCATCCCGCGCTGGACCCCCACTGCCCTACAGTCCTATTCTAATTATTTTAAATAATTTTTAGTCACATACGATTAGGCACTCAGTGACGTCGCGTGATCTATTCGCAATGTTTACGTTACCGCGCATGTCTCCGTCGGTCGCTCACTGTGATAAAAGTGATTAACGTAAACAATAAACATGTACGAAAATAACAATGTAGAGTACTTATTTAGTAATGGTGCAGTGTTATATCATGTCCCTTGAAAGTTTAAATGGTGTACGGTGAAGGTATACAGGACCAAGTCATCTGCAATCTCATCTTCGACATTCGGACTGTCGATTCAAACGAATCCACAAAAAACTCGTCCCTCCCATCCATAACATTCCATCATCGATATAATGTTAGAGGACGTTCCTTTGAATTATTTGCGGGGAATGAAACCTACTTCCAGAGAGAGAGAAACTGTGGACACTGTGATTACTGCGATATCGCTCAAAGGTACTTTTTTTTAAATTTGTAATTAAAATCACTGTAATTTGTAATAAGTTGATTTTAATATTTTAAATACGCCGAGTATGTAGTAATTTCTAGTTAACGCGAGTATGCGTTACCTAATTAATACTTTATTTTTTCAAAGAAATAATGACAAATGAGAGAGTTTAACATGTAACACACAACTATACCATGCTAAAAGATCATAAGCTCTTTAAAATATGAAGGGAAGATTGATATCTCTACAAAACAATTCGGAGTTTATAAAATCGCAACGGAAAAATGCCTAGGTATTCAGATATGTAGTTACGCTATTTCGCTCGCACTTTTCATTCATTGGAAATCACGGTACACGCAGTGTAGGCATCTATTTTACTATTACGCACGCGCCGTGTAGGATGTTCTCTTTTTCTGGATTTTCTTGGATTTTCAGAACTCCCATAATCAAAATGCTATTACAGAAATAGTCTCGTTCGCAGATTCCGTTCTATACATATAACCTACCCTATAATTATCGAGACGGTAAAAAAAGTCACCCGGTATATGGCGTCCACATAAAAGTTGTTCTCTTCAAGGAGAAAGTTGTCAAAACGCAAGGGTAAAAGTGGCGACATGAAATATAATATAGTTACTATATTCAGTCACATATTATTTCAGCTGTAGTAGAGTAATCATTGAGGAATGATGTGGTAAGAAAACGTTCTGGTTTGAAAGACGGCGTAGTGTAAAAAATTGGGGAGAATGTACTTTAGATGGTTTGGGCATGTTGGGAGGGTGAATAATAGGCGATTGACGAAGGAATTTATAAGGTGGATATAAGTGGAAACGAAACACCTGCACTTACCCCAGAACGCGTCTGGGGTAAGGATCCGTTGACCTGAGTTATAGATTTTTCTATGTATGATTGTATATGTGTGTATTTACAAAAATAGTGTATGTAGTTTATTAACCATCTAGTATCCGTAACACAAGCGTCGTTGCTTAGCTTTGTCATGATGTCTGTAAAATTTAAATTCTATCGCTCAAGACAATATTTCAACATGAGCATACATAAATGAGTTATTCAAACCAGGAAATGTGAATCATGTAGATTTTATGCTTCATACATTTATCTTATGTAATGTATGTACATATATACATTAATGCATGAGTTTCGCAGTAAAATTTAGCTTACCTAAGATAATACCTGACTGTATGTATGACTGGGTGTATAATTCATGAAGATGGCACGTTTTAACAAGAATGTCCATGTCGTTATCAATCTGTTATAAGTATTTATATTATATATATTTTTTAACATATTATAGAGCAGATCACGGAGCGGAAAAACTGATTAACATAAATCGTTTGTAAAATTTAATGAGTTAGAAAATTTACGACATTCTATCTCCAGTTCTCCACATATCAGAAAATCATCAATATGATTATCTGAATACACATGACATTGAAATAAAACTACTTTTTACGGCTTTTAGCGGGGTTTTATATTAATAGACATTGTCATATTGTATTATTATTATTCACTTTTTTTGGTATAAATAAAATCGTAGACCAAAATTTCCTGAAAAGACTTCAGGAACCGCGACGACAACGTGTAGGAACAACTCGGGATAATCAATCAGAAAGTTCGGAAAAGATTTTAGCACGCGCGCATTTTACTATTCATAAGTTGTTCAGGGTATTGTTATTGGAATGATTAATACTGTTTATAAAACAGCCTCATTTATTTATTTATTTATTTCTTGTACATACACACAAAGTAAAAAAAGAGAAAATAATTTAATAGATACACTGTACAAAGGCACAATTCAAAGTACCTGTACAAAGGTACAAAACCTCATTGTAGTACTAGATTGCTAATGCCTCGTGTTGCCACGATTCAGTCAGCCACAAACGATCTGTATGAACGAAGTATAAATTAATTATAATAATATATACACATATGTTTGGTTAAACAGACCGTATTAGAAATACAGTGTTCCTTAATGTACTAAGTGTATAAGCTTAAGATAATTGAATTGTTTATTTATTTTAATTTTACGATAAACGAGGGCCGCATATACTTTTGGACTGTTAAAAGTAAAAATATTTCAACGGTTCCAAAAAGTAGGTTTTTTAGAGAAGACCCGCAATGATACTCTTCTAGAGTTATTCCATGTCAAAATATATTCCTGGACATTACGACACAGCGCCATCTAGTTCCGAGCTAAGCAACAAGGCTTGTGTTACGGATACTAGTTGTCTAAAGTGATCATTTTTAATTTTGATGAAACTCACCATAAATAGTTTTCTTTGATGACGATGGACAGTCACAATTTTCGTTTTAAAAATTACAATTTCTTTCTAAGAAAAGTAGATCATAAGAACTAGACACTTAATTCAATCCTTGTTACACTGATTTAACCGTATAATTTTATTTACAAACAACTTTTACTATCGAGTGATTTCCATAGCATTTTTATTAGCTTCGCCGTGTGCATGTGCATGACAAATTATGCTACACCTTAACAAGCCATGCAATTGCGATAACAGGTCTTTGAACTCTCTTTGTAGTTACTAGAAATAGCCACTGTTGCTGCCGTGCTGCGCGTGCGCAAGTGTTGTGTTTTTGATTGTTTACGCTCCGTATATGGTTAGGCAGGTTACATGTGCACTTTCTGGTTGCTGAGACATAACATACCATCACGCCTGTCGTTCCCGAAAGGTTAGGCAGAGGTGTACTAATATACACCCACGTTTCGCCGGTATGTTTTAGGTAACATGTAATAGGGGGCGAGCCTATTGCCATTTACCGGGTACAAGTCCAAATTCCGAGTCGCCACTGAGAATTTCAAAGAAAGACCTAATATCACTGCTCGAGCTGAGAATCGAACCCAAGATCTCTTGCTCGGAAGTCGCACTGTACGACCAACAAGGCGGTTACTGAGAGAATATATTATATTCATTCTTTGCAGATATTATCTCCAAAAAGTTTTATGCTAAAACAAATCAATGGAGGTAGGCAGTATGAATGTGATGACGATAAATTACGATATATTTATGTAGCTGAATATCCTTAGTGTAACTTTCCATCTCAAAGCTGTGGCCTACTGGTGTGACCAGTGGACTGAGATGTCAGAGGTCTCCAGTTCGAACCCAAGGCACGCACCACTGACTTTTCGGATGTTTTTATGTGCATATTTGTCACATGCTACGACCCGTTTAGCTCAACGGTAGTTAACGCTGCCTGCTGTGCTATGGGTCCCGGGTTCGAATCCCGGTAGGGGCAAATGTTTGTGTGATGAGCATGAACATTTGTATCCGAGTCATGGATGTTTCTATGTATAATATGTATGTATTTACAACAACAAAAAAGTATATATGTAGTATATCAACCAACTAGTATCTGTAACACAAGCCTCGTTGCTTACCTCGGGGCTAGATGACACTGTCATAATGTCCAGAAAAATATTTATGCTAAAACGGTGAAGATAAACACCGTGAGGAAACCTGCATGCTTGAAAGAATTCTCGATGGCACGTGAAGTCTGCCAACCCACAGTAGGATAGCGTGGTGGACTAAAGCCTAATCCCTCAATTGAGAGGAGACCCGTGCCCAGCAGTAGGACATTAATTGGTTGATGATGATCTTTCCATCACTGAAAGTTAACATTCAACTTTTACAAACACACTATAATGATACATAGCAATCATCGATTGCTCATAATATAGTTTTAATTACGGCATAATATATTTGAAAATGGTCAATTTTGTTGCAAATTACAAATAATTAAAATGATCTTGGCATGATAACACAACGACAGTCCTGATCTAATTTGTATTATGGATACAAATGGATGACACGCTATCTAAATCTTATTATAATTTATCTCTTATGCTTAGATGACTGTCCTTCAATACGTAATAATGTTTATTAATTGTAACGTTGAACAGACTCTTATTGTTTTGCGCACTGTAGCGGAACCGCGCCCCCATTCATTTGAAATTATGTAACATACGTCATCCTATGATATCTATTATCTATGATTCGAATAACTGAGAGAAAGAGATGCATTCATTAGGTATCGAGGCGGCGATTAAGGTCAATACGCATATATAAATAAATATTCCCGGGCATTATGACACAGTGCCATCTAGTTCCGAGCTAAGCAACGAGGCTTGTGTTACGGATACTAGTCGGTTGATATACTACATATATACTTTTTTTTGTAAATACATACATATTATACATAGATACATCCATGATTTGGATACAAATGTTTATGCTCATCACACAAACATTAGTCCCTACTGACTCCCTACCAGGATTCGAACCCGGGACCCATAGCAAAGAAGGCATTGTCAACTACCACTGGACTAACTGGGTCGTCAAGATAAATGCGATACGGTTAAATGCATTGGGTAAGGGTAATAAGATTAGAAGATTAGATACATTGAAATAAAACTACTTTTTACGGATTTTATCGCAGTATCTTGATATTATTTAACCCGACGTTTCGGATCCTTTACAGAATCCATGGTCACGGTCAGACAATATACTGCGATAAAATCCGTAAAAAGTAGTTTTATTTCAATGTATAATATCTGCGTAAGTGTACGAAATCAATAGAATAGAGATATGATGAGGTTTGAACATTTTAAAGTTTATCATGAATCGTTTGGCTGCGGTCGGTCAAAGGCGGAAGGCCTTTGTTTCAAAATGAGTGGTTTCAAGTTGCAAAATTGACTGAACTTCCATCTGATGATAAGCTATCTTAGCTGCAGACATGGTTGTGGCGGTTTCAAAATAAAATAGGTTAGAAGTTATTTAATTTTAAATTCCAATAAAATTACAAATAGCAAAACACTGACGTGTGAATATACTAATTATAAAATAATACTAGCTCTGTTTACAAGGTTCGTTACACTCAATTTAATGTGGCTACGCAGACAACAGAATTTTACATTGTAAAAAGTTAAGGCCCTACGTATCACGGAAATAACAACATTGAAATAGGCTTAACATTGAAATAAAACTATTCTTTACGGAATATTTATCACGGTGTATTGATATTATTAAATACCGACTTTTCATATTCATTAAAGCATATCAGTGTTGGTTGTCTTGATTGACTTGATGTTATAATTACTAATGGGTAACCTGCATTTTTGCTAACTTGATAATCCGATTTACACAGAACGAGTTTCATATGCTGTGGTCATAAAATTTTATACTTCGCTTTAGATTTAATAGAACATGTCATGGGACTGTGCAGGTGGTAATACCTACTCATCTCCTGTATTGAAATTTAGGTGTTTTTCTTATTTCGATTGAACCAGTTCCTAACAGATTCTGAATCAATTATTTGACTTAACCTAGCCTAGCTGGAAACGAAACAGTTTACGTTTATCATTACAAAAAAACACAATTATGTGGTCAGCTTAAAACTCATTCTGGTTCTTGGTAAGGTCGACCATGAAATTTCTTTACCAATTTTGACAAAATATTCTATCCAAATAAAATTTCACTAAGACTGATTTTAATGTTCATGTTGACGTAATAATAGCGTGTTGGACTATAGCCTAATCCCTCTCAAATTAGAGGAAACCCGTGCCCAGCAGTGGGACAATAATGGGTTGATGATGATGATTATTTTCAAACAAAACGAAAATATCGATAAAATCGCTTGATTTTCGTTTCGTTTTGATTTGATTTTACTCAATAGCACGTCTTAAACATAGGTAATGTTCTTGTCTCGGCATGACATAATAATATGTCATACCTCTCCCCCGTGGCGTGTGCGCACCGTATCATCAGTTTGACGTGCATACAATATATCCTGTTCTTTGTGTTATTACCGCGTACTATTATTTTATTGTTTGACGCTAACTGTTACATTGCGTGACCACGTCATAGTTGACTATCGTTGCATGTTGAGTCCCTAATTGATTTGTTATTTTTTTTCTAGTGTTGTGGGTTCTTAGCAGTGACATTACAATATATTGTCACCGCTCAACAATAGAATACTCAACACCGTTGAGTATGAATATATGAACAATTAACCATTCGTCGTATGAAATCAAACTGAAACGTGAAATGTAATAAATGTGTGTATTTGGAAAGAATAAATCTATGCTGTGTCTCACCATCCAGTACTAGTCTATTTATGGCAGTTTTTTCATATTTATACGTATAAAAGAAACCTATTTCATTCGCAGGCAATGCAATAATAAGCCCTTTAAGCATAATATTTCGCATTAATCTGAATAGAAATGAGTTGTTCGCGCAACAGCAATGTTTGTCACCTATCCAATAAGACCCCTTAGTTAGTGGCAATAAGCTCTGACCTATCACTTAAAACCTATGTGCTCCTATATTAGGAAATATCTACAAAAAAAATCATTTATAATCCGCTCCTATTGGTCGTAGCGTGATGTTATATAGCTATACCCTTCCTCGATGAATGGACTATCCAACAAAAAAAGATTTTTTCAATTCCAACCGGTAGTTCCTGAGATTAGCGCGTTCAAACAAACAAACATACAAACTCTTCAGCGCGGCAGTCATAAAATTAGTATATATATTACTTGCTTTGATTACCACATACTATTATTAGGTATAATAATAATTATCCTGTACATTAGTGCTGTGGAAGGAAAAATGGTGAATAATATAATTGCGAATATAACCACAAACGCTTGCGGACCTAATATGTAAAACATTGGTATATTTATTTGCCTATGGTGTACATAATATCGTTGCATTTTAGTTTCGATGTCAGTTACCGTGAACAACTAAATCGCTGTGGAGGTTTATGAGCGGGAAGTATTTAATTATAAATTGTAACATATTAAAAGCTGACTTAAATACTAAAGGTAAAGCTATTAAATATTATGTACCTACAGTATATGGTTCTGAAAAGCTGAAGATTCCGACATTACTGAAAAGATTATAGGATAGAGGAAGCTGAAGTGGCATTGGGTGCACATCATTATCTCGTAAATGCGATGGCCGCTGGGCAGAAAAGTTCTCAAGTGGAGGGAATACCTACGCACCAAAATGGTGGAGATGGACGGGTGACCTGGTTGAGGTCGCTGGCATTTATTTGCTAGTCGTTGGCGGCATAAAACTAGTATTTTTGATATGAATGGAGATTATTCTTTGTTTAGAAGACAATATATAGATGACATTATTTCTACTCTTAATGTGTATGTATTTTCAGTGTAATTAAACCACGTATAATAACAAAATTTTCTCTTGTTTCAGATGAAAACGCACTGAAATTAACATCGATAATAAATTGCCACGCAACATATTGCAGCGAATCAATTACAAGAAGAAAAAACAAGACTGATTTTGAGTAGAATTTAACCCACACACACACCTATCGATGTACAGATAACGCGAGGCCGAAATAAGGCAAGATGTTGAAGTTACTTGGGGGTCTGAGTGTTTACTTCAAGTTCCAGCCGATAAGGACTGACAATGCTGTGTTTCGACTGCACAACGTGTTCACGACGGTGTTGCTGCTGTCATGTTCTATGATCATCACCGCCACGCAGTATGTGGGGAAGCCGATCCAGTGCATCGTCAGTGGACTACCGGTGGACGTCGTTAATACATTCTGTTGGATTACCTCGACGTTCACAATGCCTGATGCATTTGCAAGAGAGGTGAGTTTGTATTTATTTTCTTAATCTTCACTCTAAGAAATTTCTCCCACATCGTATGGGTGATTTTATAAACACAAACTCCACTAGCAAAGATGTATCGACTTTATTGAAGGCCAGATTCAAATGTGAGATAAGACATTTGGGAAGTAAGTACTATCTGCCTCCCGCAACTTTACCCGCATGGTATATAGATACAAAGTAGCCTACGCTTGCGGACCTAATATGTAAAACATTGGTATATTTATTTGTCTATGGTATACATAATATCGTTGCATTTTAGTTTCGATGTCAGTTACCTTGAACAACTAAATCGCTGTGGAGGTTTATGGGCGGGAAGTATTTAAGTTATCCAGGTAATAAACTGTATGCATGCTAAATTTCATGCATGTTAAACGGTTTTTGCGTGAAAGAGTCACAAACATCCAAACTTTCACATTTATAATATTAGTAGGATTTGTCCATCCTCTTCTTAGTACCCTGAATGTCTGAAGGGGACATTCTACTCCATTAAGTTGTATCGGATTATCATCAGACTTTCGAGGCATCATAGTAATACGGCCGCCCATAAAGGTAGCGTGGCACGTATGCCTCTTCTTAGTACCCTGAATGTCTGAAGGGGACATTCTACTCCATTAAGTTGTATCGGATTATCATCAGACTTTCGAGGCATCATAGTAATACGGCCGCCCATAAAGGTAGCGTGGTACGTATGCCTCGAATTAATTTCAATTGTAACGTTTTGTAACACAATATTGGCATCCAGCCAGCACCTCCGCGAATTAAGCGCTGCTTCCAATTTCTTTGTCACTTCCTCACGGTGTGCAATATTTGCCTTTTTATAGTCGCTAGTTTTCTCATGTATATCATATTATCAGTTCATCTTTAACTTACTACGTATATAAGTTTTAACCTGCGAACGGTTTTCTGCAATCTATTTATTACGACATTCAAACGCCTCCGCCTCCGTACGCTAGAACATAATGCGTATTGTAAAAGTTAACGAAAACCAAAAGACTTCTTCATATTCATGGAATAAATTATATCTTTTAATTGCTGCAATAGTGTATTTTACACTAGCGTTTCCCTCTTCGTCTATTTCAACGATTCAAGGTGTATTGTCTGAAAGACAAACTTATAGGTGGGTGGGGCAAATAGACTGACTGAGTGACACATCACTCCTAACGTGTAGTTTGAAACCCTTAATGAGACTTATTTTAGTTGGATTTTTAGTCAATGTCGTCAGCTTTTCTGACTTGATAATACTGGGTCAAAGTAGTCAAGCTATAAATAATTTCCAAACAATCGACCGGTTGACTAATTAACTGGATGTTTTATTATCCATAAAATTACTTCATGTTTGGTTGTTTACGTTTATTTTAAGTCAAACACGTTCCTTTGTTCTTAAATAATGAAAAGTCAATTTTGAACGTTTGTAATGATATGCGACACAATGTGATTAAAGGATTTCTCTCGTGATTCTGGAAGACTAGAAGTCCTCAAACAAGTAGACCTCTTAGTCTTTGTATGAATGTCTCTATGTTTGATCTAGGTCTGAAAAATATACACCGAAGTGGATTTACTTTCATGGCCCTTACAAACATGAAATAGGGATTTTTTTTGTTCACCCGAGTATGTTTCACCAACTGATATGAATATGAAAACAAATTATATAACAACATTATTCATGTTTTACCAACTTACTTCTTTCCAATTCTCAATTATACCTACGTTTTACCTAGTATCTTCTTTCTGATTCTTAATATCCTTAATTTTTCTATTTAATATTTATTATCTTTGTACACTGATGCTATTATAACGCTACTATATCTTCATTAGAGCACAAATCAGCGGCTATTAGTCTGGTTAGGTGCTATCAATTGCGCATGCGCAGATGCTTGTAACTGGTAACTTCCTCTCTTGTGTTGAGCTGATTGAGCATGACTCGGTGGTATAGGGTTGTTAGGTTGCAGTTGAATTTTATTTCCTGTCGAAATACTGCTTTACTGCATTTATTTTTTAGGCTTCCTTTACGAGAATCTAAATAAGGCCTACACAGTAATGATCTCTTTTGTGAACTTAATTATTTTTGCCTGTCTGAAAGTCAGTGGTACCTTGGGATTGAAATCAAGCCTTGGACTCAACAGTAATTATAAAAATCTAGTATTCGTATTATTTATATATAGCCATCTCACTCTCTTTATCTTAAATTCATAACACAAAACATAATTGGTCATTGCTATTTTGATTTGCACTTGCCCACGATAATTCAATAACGTCTGCGAGGCGTGAACTGTTGCCCTGATTGCTAATGGGACAGTCTGCTGATCAAATCTCGCATGCAAATGTGGTGACGAATTTAGTGTTGTTCATCTAATTGGGGGTCAAATGAAAATCAGTGGGGTCAATCACTTCTATATGTCCGTGGGTGGAGTCTACAACACAGAAACATCTGACATTGTCCTAATGGGAATAAATTTCTTTACTAACACCCTCTCTCCGCTCGCTGTTATTAAAGTTAATAAACCCCTGTATACTTCGTGGTAAGGTTTAATGTCGCATGTTTATTTCATGTATGTTTAACCAGCCCTCACTTACGGTTTTGTCCCCGTGGTAAGCTGATAAAAAGTATATAGTTTCATCATAATACTTTACAACAATCGTAATACTTTAGTAACAAACTTCTTCACATCCGAACTATTATCTTCACATCATTATCTTCATATTAATCTTTCACATTTATACTTACTATTAGTAAGAAGTAAAACACGCGCTACATATTTTATTTTAATTTCCCGTGTTTCGATTCTTCATACAAATTATCACATAAACTTACAATAACCATCTTTTGAATTGCTCGCTCCCTTTCCTACACTCCGTGTTTATTTTTCGGCAACTGAGCTGTTCCTTATAATTGGTACCTACCTGATATGCTAGGCTTTGTTTTCAGACAATCAATAATACTGCGTATATATAGTGGCCCACCAACCCTAATAACATCGTAGCAGAGATTTGCAATTCGCAGACACTCGTGTCGCCCCAGATGGGTGTGTGTTGGTTAAGGTCACCGTCCACTTGTCTCGCTCTCATTGTTACGTCTGAATTACAATTGGGCGTTATGAACGCGTACCACATTTGATGCTCAAAAAACTCACATTGTGATCCGACTGTTAGCTTCCGCGTTAATCATCTTGATATAATTATTAAATTATGTTTATTTCTGGAAATAGATCCTTTGATCCTTACAAGTCATATACATATAGGTATTTTTTAGAATCTAGGTGGCTATAAGTATGGTTATAGTGCCTCTATTTATAGTTTCTGTTCGATGTGCCAGAAAAAAAAACAGTATGTACATTATTACAAACTCACAGTTTAAGTACGCATTGTCTTGTTTGTTTGTGTCTTGTTTTCTTATGGGAGAGTTACTTTAAAACAGTTTTTATTCTTTGACGACCCGTTTAGCTCAGCGGTAGTTAACGCTGCCTGCTGTGCTATGGGTCCCGGGTTCGAATCCCGGTAGGGACAAATGTTTGTGTGATGAGCATCAATATTTGATTCCGAGTCATGGATGTATCTATGTATAATATGTATGTATTTACAAAAGAAAAAGTATATTAAGTAGTATATCAACCAACTAGTATCCGTAACACAAGCCTCGTTGCTTACCACGGAACTAGATGGCGCTGTGTCATAATGTCCAGGAATATTTATTATATTATTATTTATTTATTATTATATTTATTCTTGAATTTTGATTGGTTAAAAACTATCAGGAAAAAGACGTAATCGACGTACATAAAGCAATTATGTAGCTAGATAATGTATGAAAATCAAAATTCCAAAAGATAAAGAGTTTAACACAATTTATAGGTACATCAGAATCAACAATTTGTTAAATAGAATGTATTATAACGCGCCCTAACTATAGATTGCCAGTACGTACTCAAAATGTTACTCTATTTTCAGTATTGTATTTTCAAAACTGAAAAACAGCATTATGCATGTATAAGGTTTATATTACACTTTCCGTAGAATAGTATGAATTAATGCGACGGGTGTACTAACCTGAATTCAATTTAAATATATCTAGACTTAAGCCTATACACATTATTAGCATAAAATATTCATATTTATGCATTAAATCGTTTTATTCACGTAATAATATCGATTTGAAGAGCTGTACTAGCTTCCGCCCACGTCTTTGCCCGCATTGTATATTAATTATTATATAAAAGCTTATTTGTTAATCCAGATAATAAACTATGTGTATAATAAATTTATTAAAATCCGTTAAGCGGTTTTTGTGTGAAATAGTAACAAACATCCATACACACATGCATACAAGCATCCGCGTTTATAATATTAGTAGTATACATTTCTATAGGCGCTCATATAATCCTATTAACCCATTTACTGTCCATCTTTCTAGGCATAGGCTTTCTCCTCAATTTGAGATGTATTAGGCTACAGTCCACCACAGTAGCCTGTTGCAAATTGCCTGATTTCTCACGCCGCCAAGGAAATCTCTCATGCAAATTCCTTAAGATATTTTCCGTATAAGCATGCAATAATGCAATAAATATATACACAAATAACTTCCAAAATGGCAGTGTTACGTGCGAATCGTCGAACTGAAGATATTTTATTTTCATAGTGCAATACAACACGTTGTATTTGTGTTCAATACGTGCTATTTACATTTCTTTAAGCTTTTTTTTATGTATCGGCTATAGGTACAATACCTACCTAGATATGACTTGAACATCTCTATTTGACTTCGAAGTCCAATCCCATTGCAAATTATCTATTGCATATAAAGATGTTCTTTCCCAATCGTCTCATATAAAATTCATAGTTTCTAGATTTAGTTTCCATTGCTTATTTATCACAGATTTGATATTATCAAGTTTCGAAATACTGAAATAGGTAATAAATATGTCCAATGTTTATGTATTGAGTTCAGATTTGTTTTTCAATAAGGAAGTACCACTAGTAATGTTTTTATTACCCAGTGGGCCATTATTCATGTTTTTCATAAACAGGATAATATTATGTAAATCTATAGGTACTACATTTATTGCTATAAGCAATGATATTACCTAGGTATAATTATTTCAACCTAAAAGTATTGCTGTTATAATTGAATGACCTGATTAGCGCAACAGTAATCAGGCTGCCTTATTTATGAGATGGTCCTGGAGTTGAATCCCCGTACGGGGGACATTTTAATAAAACCGCCAATGTACTTTTTTACTGTATGTACGTCATATTTTTGTCTTTTTTGGTTATTATTAGATAAATAATATTCTATCTATCTATCTACTATTCGGTCAATTAGTCCAGGTCATAGTCGACCTATCTCTATTCAGTAACAAGCCGAGATCGCTCATCGGAGACTAGGTTCTAGATACTATTCTAGACTGACAGTGAATTTACTAAGCCGCCTTTGTTCTTTGCCAACCCGCAGTAGACTATAGCCTAATACCTCTCAAATGAGAGGGGGCCCGTGCCTCGGGCCGTGGGCACGGGCTGGGTTGATGATGATGAATAAATAAATAAATAAATATTCCTGGACATTATGACACAGCGCCATCTAGTTCCGAGCTAAGCAACGAGGCTTGTGTTACGGATACTAGTCGGTTGATATACTACATATATACTTTTTTGTAAATACTTTCATAGTATACATAGATACATCCATGACTCGGTTACAAATGTTTATGCTTATCACACAAACATTTGTCCCTACCGGGATTCGAACACGGGACCCATAGCACAGCAGGCAGTGTTAACTACCGTTGGACTAATTGGATCGTCAATGAATGATGAATAAATTCGTTGATAAAAGCGACTAATATGAGTATTGTTGATCGCAGGTCGGGAAGGAGGTGGCGCACCCAGGAATAGCGAACCAGTACGACAGCACGCAGGAGAAGAAGTACTACACCTACTACCAGTGGGTATGCTTCGTGCTGTTCTTCCAGGTAATTTACTCTAAGTCTTCTTTTACTTATTTACTCCTTGCAGACGTGAGGTCTTCATTTGACAAGGGTGTTAATTGCAGTAGACGTGTCCGTAATTTATAGGGCTTAAATACTTTTGAACTTTAGGTTAACTTGCACTATTCTGAATAACCCTAATTGTTTGGTAAAGATATCGAATATGCAATACGTGGTATTGACACCGAATACTTGTAGTTGATCTAGATATAAAAAACTTTTATTAGTAAACCATTTTTAGCAACCCCTTCGATTTCGGTTTATTTATGTATCTTATGTATGTACAGATCTTTTGAGGGCGTCTTTACAAGTTTTGTAAGATTTTTTAGGATCTGGATAACGCCATTTCGTAATTGACAATCTAATGAAAAGATAAACAAACTCATTTTGACATTTAGGTTTGCAATAGTGTTTGACGTGTGAGTCTAACGCTACATCGTTGGACTCAATCGTCAAACATCCACCTCTGAAATATCCTTTTGGAAAAAGCACTCTAGCAGCTTTGAGTCGACCTTTCCATACTGACAACACGCATGCATCAGCCATCGTTTAGCTCAACCATTGATTAAAGGGCTCAACGACCCGATGCGGTTTCAATGCAAGATCGGTGGGACATTTGGGTATGTCATTTCAAGTCCCAAAGCCGCCACACATTATACGCATGTATAGATCAGTCGTTAGTATCCACTGGTTACTCACTGTGTGTTAATATACAATCAAATCGGTTTTATATTATGACTCACCGTACCTTATAAGTGTATCAGTACATTTTAACTTGCAGTGGCAACATGCATAATGCTGTATGCATATACAGCATTGCGACCTTTGACAACTCTGTCGGGTTTTTTCTATGATAATACAAGATATGGAAATTCCAAACAGTTATTAATTAGTCCAAAAATGGTTATTTAGGCAATAACACCAAATTCAGTTATATACCTCTGTTGCTGTTATAACTATACATAACATACCATCACGCCATTTACCGAAAGGTTAGGCAGAAGTTTACTGCAATTAGTGTACACCCATGTTTCGCCGGTATGTTTTAGGTCCCATGTAATAGGGCGCGACTCTAATGCCATTAACAGGGCATGAATCCGAACTCCCAGCTGCTACTGAGAATTCCATAGAAAAACCCAATGACACTGCTCGACCTAGGAATCGAACCCAAGACCTCTCGCTCGGCAGTCGCACTGATCTGACAGATCAACGAGACAGTTTGCTGTTATAACAATTTTTAAGCCAAAAGTTCCCATTGATAACTATGTTGCATTGTAGTATTGGTATTTTTCTATAAAATTACCCACGACTGAATCCTATCTTATTAAACGGGACCTATAACTCAAACACCATAAAATGAATATGATTGCGTGTTGATTGTAGTTTCCAACTTGATGATTCACCACGAAACAACACGCCGTCAAAACTTATACAGTTCGTCTCATAACGGTACCAACTAGTGTGAAACAGCTGTTGGCGTAGTTACAGAAAACAGGCGGCTATGTTAATGACCTACTGTTGGATGTGGGTATGCAGAGATCTAGGTCGTCAGACATTTTCGTCATAAGGAAATTGTGAATTGGCTTTATTGAATTTTTTGAGTGATTCCTTTACATGCAAAAATTTTATTATCGTTGTATGTATTGCTTAGTGGATAAACAATATATTATGTACATACATATAAACAGCGTGATTGAGTTCTTTACTTATTAAACTGAAAAGTTTAAATATGGTGTAAAGCAGTGGTCCAAATGCTGATTAAAAACTAATGACGAAACCAAATTGCGTTGAAGATAATTTAGTATCAAAACAGATTCGTACAACAAAAACTAAAAAAGCATTGCACTGGAAAATGAGGCCAAAATTACCGTATGGTATATATATAAATATTTCTGGACATTATGACACAGCGCCATCTAGTTCCGAGCTAAGCAACGAGGCTTGTGTTACGGATACTAATTGGTTGTTATACTACATATATACTTTTTTTTGTTGTAAATACATACATATTATACATAGATACATCCATGACACGGATACAAATGTTTATGCTCATCACACTAACATTTGAACCCTACTGGGATTCGAAGCCGGGACCTATAGCATAGAAGGCAGTGTTAACTACCGCTGGACTAATTAGGTCGTATACCCATTCATTGATAATATTATTAATGAAGATTTTTATTTCCAATTTGACGATAAATCTTCCCACAGACCACCACTGAAGCACTTAACTCCGTGAGAATTTTTATCGTACGCTGTCCAAAAACAAATGACGTAAAGTGTGAATTGGTTTCACAAGACGTTAATAATATTTGCTTTAACTGTATGAAGCTGTCACAGTATCGTGACCAACTAATATAAGGGGTGTTGCTCTTTTGTACCACTTATTACCTCTTACAAGATGGCATTGACCTTTGTTTTGATAGAGGAAATAATGACAGTTGGGCTTATGTGAATGCCCTGCTGATATAGAATAGAATCGTTGTGCAGTGGGTCGTTGAGCTCATGAATTATGGGCATGTGTGGGCAAGCAATATGGGCAAGTCTTCTCAAATCTGCATTTGCTGCCCAAGGTCATTCCAATCGTTTTTTACCTTAGTCCTAAAAAAACATACTGCGGTAAGCTATGACTGTATATCGACACTGCTTGACACATCAGGGATTCAGGTCGTGATGGTATGTAAGGAACAACAATCAAACGTTGCCTTACCGTTCGTTGCTCCATTAACCAATACGCTTTAGCATAACCAATCTATTAATCAAAATTAAGGGCCAGGGCATCAATTTAAATTTATTGAACCTTTGCCCGGATAGGCCCCCACAACCAAGAATGGGTTACTTTAGTACCTACTACAGTAATACACAATACTGCTAAAATTTATTTATTCTTGTTGGACTGTGAAGTGGTCGTCAAGTGCGGCTGATGAGCTGAGATGTCGTGGTTTCAATTCCCAGGTCGAGCAAAGTGTTATTAGGTTTGTCTGTGAAATTCTCAGCAGCAGCTTGGAGTTGTACTCGTGCCCGGTTGATGGCAATAGGCTCGCCCCCATGGTACCTACAACATACCCTTGAAATGTGTGTAGGTATACATTAGGAGACTTTTGTGTTACCCCTTTGGGGACCACAGGCGTGACGGTATGTCACTGCTAACACTATGAGCTGTAGGAACGTTTGCAAAAACATATAAGGTAATTGAGGAAAATATCCTTAATACACGGAAAGTAGTTTGTAATATAAAATAATATAATTAATACCCATGATAATTTAGTCATAATTACCTTATTTAGTATGTGTATGGATGGAGGTATTTTCATGTTGGTTATAGACATATATGGGTATAAAATAAAAAAGTTGCCTGTGTAGGTTTGCAAAAGATAAGTACTGTTAAGTCGCTGTATTTAAGCTAACTTTAAGCAAAATTATGTCCTGTCTCGTACACAATGTTGCAAAATTACTACGACGGCCCCTATTTTCGCCCTTTTAGGGGATGATTTTTATAACTACCCTATACACTTCCCCGGGACTCAAACTATCTCGGTTCAGCGGGTTTAAGCGTGAAGAGGCAACAGACAGACACACTTTCGCATTTATAATATTGTGAGGATTAAAGTAATATAAATTTGCAGGCAATAATGTGCTACACACCTAAGTTCCTGTGGGACTCCTTCGAGGGGGGGTTGCTGAAGACACTCGTTATGGGGCTCAATATCGGCGTGTGCCAGCAGGATGAAAAGGACAAGAAGAAAGACTGCCTCATCGACTATCTCATCAGACATGAGAGGGTATGTACCCTAAATATATATCCATACTTATACACTTATCTCTATTTATATTATAAAATCGAAATATGATTGTTAGTATTGAATTTGAATAATTTTTTTCACCATTAAAATGCCACATTATACATAAACATAAGCTATATTTTATTTTAATAACCGGCCAAGTGCGAGTCGGACTCGCGCACGAAGAATTCCGTACAAAATTAGGCAAAACATTGGTTTTATGTACGAAATATTTATATTACTTTGTTTTTAGTATTTGTTGTTATTGCGGCAAAAGAAATACATAATTTTTGAAAATTTCAACTGTCTATTGCGGTTCTTGGGATACAGCCTGGTGACAGATAGACAGACGGACGGACAGACAGCGATATGTATTAATAATAGGGTCCCGATTTTACTTTGGGTACGGAACCCTAAGAATCAATTAGGATTCCATACTACTATATCTACCAGTGTAATGCCGCACAGCATAAGCAAAGTACCGGATAATTAATATATATTTTTTTTAATATCAGAGAATGCGTCATATTATGATTTTTATTACGTAGTCACTGGATAGACACGGATCTCGCACTTATTTAATTGGAATATGTTATTTTATCCAGTTTTGATCGGAGCAGTAGTGTGACCAAATAATTATTATGGTCACTGTACGTTGAAAGTTTTTAGGTTTTAGTATGACTTTTGCTGCAATTTCTGATGTTCCTACGAAGAATTTTAGTCTTTAAGCGCTCATAGTTTTGAAGCGGATAAAGTAAATGCACAATATTTCACTGAAGAATCATAAAAATTGCAATAACACATATCATTAATATTCTCAACCAATGGCGTCAGTCAGGCTCTGAGAACCGAACCTTGTTCCTGTCGCTTCGTGTGTTGGTTACACAATGCATTCCCGGTCCGGTCTACTGCTCATTGATATTCGATGGATGTGCGATGCGCGTGAGTTGCGGATGACTTTCTTATGGTCGTGGACTTGTGGGGCTCCACGGGAATCCACGTTAATATGCTGAACGGTTTTTCCATTATTTTTCTACGGTGTGAGCGACCTCTGTGTTACGTTAACCTATGTCACGTAAAAAAATGGTTTCATTATATAACTAGGACTTCGAACTTTCTGTTGCTGTGCTTATCATACAGACAAGTAACTTTTAAAAGCCAATTACAAATCCTCACGTATAGATTTATAATAATATTAATTTATGGTGTTAGCACGAAAAGAAAAGTAAAACAATAACACAACAGATTAGATAAAAAAGTAGTAACTTGCTAAAATAATAATTATAATTCTTCTAATTTCAAAATAAAGCAATGTCCAAATGTTCATCCCAAAACTGACCGCTGACTTTTCGTAGTTTTGAGCGTATTTATCACATGCTCAAACAGTGAAGAAAACATCGTGAGCAAACCTGCATGCCTGAGAGATTTTCTCGATGGCGTGTAAAATCTGCCAACCCGCTGTAGGCTAGCGTGGTGGACTATAGCCTAATCCCACCCGAGACCCAGTAGCGGGTCAGTACATGAGTTGATGACGAAATATTTGAGCAATGAATTCTATACTTACCGACCTAAATGGACCATTGCTCGATGATTTCAAGTCTAAATCTAACAAAATAATATTCAACTGAATGTTTATACATAATAATTTAAGTTTTAAGGTATGTGATTTAGGTTGTTAATTGCCTGCAGTTTGTCTAGACGGAACAAATAAATTAGTCACTGTAACCTTTGTCATGTCCGTGTACTTATGTTATTTGTAGCTACTATTTTGGTTCCATGTTTAATTCATTTATACACTACATGCTAATGATCTTGACCTAAATAGTTCTAATGTTTGAATTTTATATTAACACTGGCCATTTTTTATTTCCTTATTCCTTTTTTAATCATGCCAATAAAGAACAGAATATATGCGCTTACTTCAATTTCGTATAATATGTCAAAGTTAGCTGGTTCTGACCATTCGTAACACTATGGAATCGACGTCTCCTTTAAAATAGTAAATTTCATCGTAATTTTAGTTCATCCTTTTATAAGTCATATCACATTTAGATCTTTTATCGATCATAAATCAATCAAGTTACAGTTAAACCAGTGGTTTGACTACACACAGACATATAAGACCAGCTGTTAGGCTAGCGCAAGATCTTACGCAATGAACCAAGTATAAATTTGGATGAGCTTAGAAGTTCTGCTAGCTGATCATCTGTACCTACACTATACTTGTATTCATGTCAACTTAACTATGGTAAACTAGTTTTTATTATTTATTTCGTTGCGGGTTCCAAGACAGTATAAATCAGTCCCCTGAGCCACGTAGAACTTTCTGACCCTAGATTACCAGAGTTGCAGTACTATTTGTTCACAACATTAGAAGATGAACACACTACAACACTTATCTTAGCCGTCCAATACTTAGGAAACTACTGCTATAGACTTTAGGCTATTGCAGTAGTAAAGGCTATAGCCGTAGTTTGCCCCCTCCCTCAAACTAAGCATAGCCCTTTCTATCTCTTCAGAACAATCTAATTTCCTCGCCTGTTACCAGTTCTGTTAGGCTATTGTGTACTTCGTGTCGCTTTCATGTTTGCAATGGACCGCGACGTGGCTTCGGATCGTGGATCGTGACAGTCAATCAGGCCAACGACAGACCGATTCGAGCATTTTTTTCAATCCGGTCATTGCCCATTGCTCGTTCATTGCTCGGAGTTACGCAATACCGTCACCGCCTATCCATTCCCGATTGTGTTGCTAGTATTACATTGCGGTGTAAGTGTTGGCGAGCAATGTATAGTATTTTTTTGCGTTGTATATCGTTGAAGCTACTTTTCCGGTTTGAGTTACGTACTTAGTTATCAAAGCGTTTTGATATAATGTTACTCTTGAGATAATAATCTATGATAGATTCCGATACACACCTACTTATTGATGGTAACTTCTGATAGCTGTTTATGAAGCCAATCTATATTAGCCAATTTAATTGGTATTGATTGTGTACATTTTCCTTACGTATTGTTAATTATAGTCGCTTTACACTACAATTTCCTGTCACCAATAATAGGAAGGCTTGACTAATAAGTTTTTCAACGAAATTATTTAACTTGAAAGCATTCGAGGTCGTTTTCGGAGAAATAATTGACGGCGGACCGCGTTCACCTGGCACGTAGACTCAAGACGAGGCAGTGTATTATATTTTTATACAACTCCCCGTTATTGCATCATTTGATAATTGAAAGACATACTTAATTGTCATTACTGAAAGGCTTAGCAAATCAATGTTTATAGAAAATTACATATCGATTAAGAGGATGATAAACTTTTTATCGTTTTTTAAATATAGTGTCGGGATATTGATGTTATTTTATCCCGACGTTTCGGATCCTTTACAGCATCCATGGTCACGGGCAGACTGGTACTTTTTTAACGTATTAACGTCCTAATGAAGTCGGCTAAGAAGTAGTTTTATTCGGTAGGTAAACAAATTATATTAGTCCGTGTTTTTGATAGAATTCAATAAGTGTTGTGTTGGCCTCGTGTATGAGATGCGCGGGCGCTTGGTGTCAAGTGCGACCACTTCCTGTCATCTGGCGGATGTCAGGCAGGTGGGGACGGTGGATTGTCCGCGCACGACTGCCTGTAGCCGCCTTAATTTTTTTATAGCATCTTAAAGGATTGCTTTGTAAATTGAATCACAAAAGAATCTGTAATAAAATATACGACTTCATAAATACATTAATAGAACGTCATTTTTAAATAACTAGCTCTTGCCTGCGACTTCGTCTTTTATCCGGATTTTGCGGATGAAAACCATCCTATGTCCATCCCCGGGACCCAAACTATCTCTATACCAAATTTCATCTAAATCGGTTCAGCGGTTATAACGTGAAGAGGTAACAGACAGACAGACACACTTTCGCATTTATAATATTAGTATTAGTATGGATATACAAAACAGTTTCTAAATCACAGTATAAATAAGACGAGAAGTAATAAAAAAACAATAGGTATCAAAAACTCTAATAGGTTCTATACTAAACATAGTGCTTTCCTCTTCTTCTACATTGTCAACTGAGTCTTTGATTAATAGATTGAATGGATTATGAAACACTGATTGACGACCCGATTAGCCCAGCGGTAGGTAACGCTACCTTCTGTGTTATGGGTCCCGGGTTCGAATCTCGGTAGGGACAAATGTTTGTGTGATGAGCGCTCAACATTTTGTATCCGAGTCATGATTGTATTTATGTATAATAAGTACCTATGTATTTACAAAAAAAAAGTATAGACGTTGTATGTAAACCTTCTAGTATCCGTAACACAAGCCTCGTTGCTTACCACGGAACTAAGTGGAGCTGTGTCATAATGTCCAGATAAGCGCTTAACTGATGCAGTAAAATTAGTGTTAGAGTCATTAAGGCCCATTAAAAACATTCGCAATCACAGAGTTCTGTTCGTAAATGAGACATATATGTATCTTTAAAACCAAGACAAAAACAATTACTCAGTTGTAGCGAAATACCACAGAATAAATAAATAGTTACGTAAAACCTCATTTAATTTAAACATGAATTTGCCGGAAATGTTTTTTAGCACACAATATTCAACTTCAAATACCTGCACATAAGCACGATGACCTGTTTATTCACTTTATTTAATTGTTCCGCTTATGATCATAATAACTGCGGAAAATCCAGGCACCGGAATACTATATAATATGTATATAAGGCTTATTGCATCTACACATCCTGACTCATATGAACGCGACCAATTCAGAGAAGTCACCAGGATTTTGATCATGTTTCTTAATCTAAACACGCACTAAATGATTTAAGCAAAACACATTGATTTTTTTTAAGTTAAAAAG